>JAODTR010000021.1:1064121-1082891 GCA_025399935.1 Amblyopsis rosae | reverse complement strand
GTACCCCCACCCACCTCTTCCCAGAACCCCCCCCCCACACACACACACACACACACACACACACACACACACCTCTCGTCAACCTCGGGCCAAAGGAAGGACACCCCCCCCACACACACACACACACACACACACACACTCACAGGGTCACACGCTGTGTGTTCCTGTGAGGAAACGCAGGCAATGTTTATGTTAATGCTCAGTGTCAATAAGGCTCTGTCATGCCTGGCTGTGGAGGACTGTGTCTCTATGGATGGCTGCAGTGCGTCACGCTAACGGCTGCTATCATCCAGATGCCAAGTCCACAGCGTCCTGCGCGTATTCGAGGTGGACGACCGTGACGGCGTCTGTCAAGCCGGCGTATTAAAACATGAACCGACCGTAGCAGCGCGCTGATCCAGCCGCTGAAGATATTTCCCATTGAAATACATTTGGAGATACATGGTTATCCTTTTCCGCAGGATGCTGGCGACGTCACGAACAAGTGCGCACTCCATTGTTCCGTACATGGCAAGCGTTTTAAATGCATTGTTGTGCATGTTGCCGTGGATATTGATAGTGTTTCCTCCATGTGGCTGCTAACTGTTCAACTGCTTTCATGACACGGCCATGTAAATGTGCACCCTGACTTCCACACACACACACACACACACACACACACACACACACACACACAGACATGTATGTCAAACATGAGCTGTCCCTGGCCTAGTGTGACCACGTCACCCCCCAGCCCCTCAACAGTGTCTAGTGACAGCACAGACCGTGATCCTGGCTCTTTATTTACTTTCTTTCTCTCTGTGCACTCCTTCACTCCTGCTCCCGCCGCTGTTTCCCATTGGTCGCTCGGGCCATGCCTCCCGTGCTTTGTACCACATCGTGTCCCGCCCACGGGCCTCAATCTCTTCCATCATTCCTTCCTTCATCCCTTCCTTCCTTCCATTCTTCCTTCCTCGATACCCTCCACTATATTTAACTCCTTCTCTTTCTTCTGTCTTCTCTGCTTTACAATGGATGGACGGCGGTGTAACTCTCTCTCTCTGTCTCTCTCTCTCTCTCTCTCTTTCTCTCTCTCTTGTCTCTCTGCACTTCCTCCTCGTCCTTTTCCATCTCTCCATCCTTTCACTTCCTTGTTGGATTCCTGCTCTGTCTTTTTACCTCTCTCTCTCTCTCTCTCTCTCTCTCTCTCTCCTCCCTCCCCCCTGCCTCTCCAGGCCGGGCGGCCTCCCCCCCCAGACCTTTCTGCGTGACAGCTGCCCCTCCCTCCCTCTGCCCCTCCCCTCTCGCGCTCTAACCTCTGCTCTCTTCTGTATTCTGCTCCCTGTGGCATGGCTGTAGCGTCAGGTAAGTTGTCCGCCTCGTCCTGAATGCAGCCCCCCCTCCCCATCCCCCCCTCTCACCTTCCCCCCACCATCCCCCAGCCCTACTCTCTACCTAACCGCACCACACGTGCCCTCCATCATTACCACCACGGTAACCATGGCAGCCGGGCCGTGCGCTCAGTGGAAGCTCTGGCTAACAAACGCAGAGCTCTCCTCATGCTAACAGAGACAGCTCATTAGAGAGGAGGGAAATACCAAGTACTGTCACACAATGATGTGGAACGTAGTATTTAAATGCCTTTCTCATCTAATAATAACGGCCCATACACTTATAATAGGATAACCTTTCCCGATAACTAACCAAAATATCACAATATTTGGACACGGTAATGAGAAATACAGCTTGCATTTTAAATGTTTTAGGTAATTGAAGCTTACATAATCTCTAATTGTTTGGGTACGTCCTTGGTGAAATAATTGACTATAACTTCAGCAGTATTGTGTTTGCATGTTTGCGTGTGATGTAATCCGTCACTATATGTGTTTGTTGGCACTCACAATTAGGCCACTTCAACTACACCACATATTAATGTGTTTGACCCGGAAGACACTCATGCTGACTGTAGACTGACACGAACACACACTGCTAAAAGGGAGCGACTGCATGCGTGTCCAGCATTAGACTCGTTCAAGCACCAGCATAGTGCATCATCCCCTGCCATTGATTCCAACCACTGGCTCTGAAATGGCTGCTGTCCAGTTACGTTGCATGGCTCCGTGGGTTGGCTGTGGCACTGGCTCTTCATCGTCCTGCTGCTACCATGGCTGGGGCGCGGACCACAACCTGACACTGTGGAGCACGTGCACGCACGCACATATACACACACACACACACACGAACACACTTGCACTCTTCCACCACCTCCCCCCGACACACACTATCCCTACCACCGCCCCACCCACACACCCCTGCTTGGCAGAGCCCCCCTTTCCTCCCAACCACCGCCTCCCTTCCGCCTGCCCTGGCTGCTCTCCCGGCTCACTGGCTCCACCCTGCTGGATGGAAGAGGCATTACACAGGCTAAGCAAACACGGCCTTCGCGGCTTCTCTTTGTTTCTTTTAGTTCATTTTTACTCTTTCTCCGTTCACACCCCTGCACCTTTTGAACTTGTTTTTATTTTCTGTAAGTCGACTTTCTTTTACCACCATACGACTCTGACCATGAACGCTAGTGTATTTTGTGGTATGTGTTTGTTAGCTCTCTGTTGCTTGTGTGTGTCCTGTGTCAGTTTGGTCTGGTACTGCCATTGGAGGCGTGTCCTTAACTGTAGCTACTGTGGGTGCACCATCAACCCTTACATGTTATACCCCCATACATACAGTATCCATTCTCTGTGCCATAGCAGCTGTTGTGTGTTTGAGGGTTACCTTGTCAGAAAGTGTGCTGCAGCATCGAACCAACTGTGTGTGTGAGTGTGCGTGCTTGTTTTCTTTGTGTGTGTGTGTGTGTGTGTGTGTGTGAGAATGTGCATGAGTTGAAGAGTGTGCGCACTGGAAAGTGAATGTTTGTGGTACCTCTGTAAGGTCAATAACGGTCATCTTTATTCTCCCTTCCTTTTCCTCTTCCCTCTCTCACTGTGTTTGTCCCTCTGCAGCACCCGTAAACAAAACTACATGATGAACTTTGCCAGACAGGGCGGCCTGCGTCACTATTACACCCGCAAGCGACGGGCACTGCCGCGGCGCGCCTGAAGGGCCACGCCCTCTCTGAGTCATTCTACCCACCCGTCAACCAACCACTGCATCCTTTCCTCCTGCCAGCATTTCGCCCTGTTGAGTCCAGCTCAAGCAGTGGATTCCAATCAGCTTGAGTCCGCCCCTTAACCCCTCTCCTCTGACAGACACACGGGCCATCCAATCACATTGCGCTGCAGCCAATCAAGGCCTTCCCAAAAAATAAATACAAAAAAATACAAATAAAGAGTAAAAATAAAGTTGCCAGGAAGGAGACTCGGAGGGAAAGAGCAACGATGTGGCCATTTTGTTGACCTTTTCTTTCGTTCCCATTGACATTCAGGGGTTTCTAGTTGTTTTATAATTGTTGCTGTGGTTCTTCTGATTCCTGCACCCCATTCCTGTCCCACAGCAACCCACTCCCTCCTGCTCCTCGTCCTATCACACTGTGAAGTTGAGAGATAATATATCACTGCTGAGCCGACCAGCCCATTGGAGCGTTGCCTCCCAGGTCTACTGAGCCATCAGAGAGGACACCTCAGCCAACACCATCTGCAGGCCTGGGGGGGGGAGACCTTAATGATGACGGCGACGCTTAGCGAGTGAAGATGCTATATAAAAAAAAAAGGAGTACTGTGTTCTTGCTGTTCTGTGTGTCTGTGGGTTCTTTTCGTGCTGAGTTGACTGTGCTGTTGCGTTCGTTTCATTTGTTCGTTCGTTTTCTACTAATTCCGATGCTTTGTCGCCGGGCGCTGGGCTCAGTTTCCTTCTCCTCGTTTATCCAAAATGTCCGCCCCTCCACGGAGAGATGGAAAGAAGGAGTGGAATTTGCAAGAGGAGTAAAAGAAAAGACTGATCAAAGACACTTTTGTTTTTATTATTTTTTATATATGTTGATTGCTGAAAATACAGATATTTATAGTAAATGGTTCTCCACGTAACCTATTTAAGATGCACTGTGCGTGAAATCTGTGTTATTTTCTAGTGTTAAGTTATTAGGCAGTTGAGTCAGGCTCTCAGACTGCACCATCGCCCCTGTTCTCCCTCTCTCTCTCCCTCCCTCTCTCTCTCCGCCGATTTCTGAAAACTGGAGGCTAGGTTCCCTCAGTGTTGTTTTTTGAAGTCTGTGTAATATGGATCCTCTCCCCTCCGTGTAACTCCAGTATAGCACTCTCCTGTATATACATGTATATCTACTATAGGGAGACCCAGCAGCCTTATAAAAAAGGGAAATAAAGAACTGTCCAAGCCTCATACTGTACACGTTGCCCCCCCTGCTGTCTTTTCGCGCGGCTGCCTTCTTTTGCTAGCGACAGAGAGAATGAGACATGGACACTTGTTAACATGTTGCACAAATATAATAAAATGTAGAGCACAGTTTTGGTTCTCATGGAAAATATTTAATGGTCATAAAAATCTTTAAAAGGAAACGACAGACAATAGTTGCATAGCTGTTGCACTATATTTGCGTGGACTGTGATGAAATCCAGCCCCCACGTTGGCACACACTGCAGTTTGCCCAAACTGGGTGTGTAACTCAATACCGTAGTCTGCAAGCCTCGAACACAAACTCACGCTGAGCTTACAAAGATATTAGCAGCCATTGCTTTACATTATTAAAACGAGCCTGCCTATAAATTACAGTCTATAGTCACAAGTTGGCCAACATCAAAGCCACAGCGGCCATCGTCAGAATGAGGGGGACGGGTTTCACTGCAACACGTGGACAGGAGTTACAGTAATCCCTGCCACAGCAGGCGTAGCTCATGGCGTAAACGGTTCCTCTCATGCGTAGCCTCCGCGTTCGGCCGCAGTCACTCGCCGCCATGCATCCCCGCGCCGTCAGGGCGCTGTAGTTGCCATAGCGGCCATCTGCCTTGAAACACCGCTCATTAGGAGGGCACTCCGTGTGCACAAGCTCCACGGCGCTTGCCTTCTCGTTCTCCAGGAGCGGGCTGTAGAAGCACCGCAGGTTGTCACAGCGTAGGCTGTAGAGGAGAGAGAGCCACAAGGCTGCCATGTATAGCATCACACTGTGAGTGGACAGAGGTAGGATTCCAATTAAACCATGTAAACATCCATTAACCACTTAAATTACTGATAATCTTTTTCATGTCGGTAGCCTCACATACCTCGTTATGTTCAATATAACATTCATTATGGTCAGAGGTGTTTGCACAAAGCCCTGCTGTGTAATTGGTTTCTGCCAACACAGCTGTTTCTAATATAGGTTAATTTCAATGCTCATCCAATAATCAATAAATAGCTTCTTTCAGTGATGTCTAACCTGCACATTCTGATCTCTTGAAACTCCAAATCACATTGAACTTCAAAGCTTCTCCCTACTTATAGTAAGTGTACCTGTTTAAATGTGAACCTACATAGGCCACACCTCCACCCACCTGCTAGAACGCACTGCATGGATTGACCAGTCAGAAGCAGGCAATTCAGCATGAGACATGTTTTATGTGACACAACAAGGAATATCAGCATTTTATAGTTCATCTATACCAGGAGAGCAGCTGGAAAATCTGCTTTCATCTCTCTGGCGCATAAAGATACCGTAACACTCGCCCATTTACATTCAACAACATTATATTAGAAGCATTACATGATCTATCCATATTACATTGTTGTTTGTGCGTAGTCCTGAGCATCAGGTAAGTTCTGACTGATAGGCCTCCTCCTGGTCCTCACGATCGACTACAACTCACAAGGATGCTGTGGTCTGTCTGACCTTAGTGCAGTCTAACACATGGGTCCTTGTTGCCAGCCATGTTTCCTGTAGAGTTGGTGTGGTCTGGCATAACTGTGGTCATTCCTAGGATCTTCTTAAGGTCTGTGTCAGACTTGGGCGGCTGGTTACACTGGTCTTTGCAGCAGCAACTGTGGCTAATGTTGTACTGAGCTCCCCTGTATGAGACCATCTCATAGGAGCCACACAGCTCCGCTGCCACGCAGCCCTGAGCAGAGAGAACGTGGAGGCTGCCATACTGCCCCCTGGAGGTGGAGCATCGTTCAGCAGGCAGACACTGGCTGGTGGTTATGGGACAGGACTTGTCTTTGCGCTGCAGTGGACAAAAGTTACACAGAAGGCTGTCGAGGGTCAGCCCTGGAAGGACCAGGACCACTGCTATCAGGATAGAGGTTAAAACCCAGCCTGGACCCAACAGACGAATTCTCAGACTAATATACACACAGATATAAGGGGCGTTAGATAGGGTTATCAAAACACAATATGGAGGAATCTTCTCACAACAGCAACAAATATACACTTTATATACACTTTATATATATATATATATATATATATATATATATATATTCCTTCCTCAGAGACTATTGGCAGGAATTTGTTCACCTTGAATATCTCTGTGCCTCCATCTTCCTTTATAATCGCTCACATGCCTTGAATGTTAGTAGCTCCTTTAACCTCCACACAGCAGCAAATGACCAACTGATTACCAAGTAGAAACAGCTGTGTCTTTTAAAGAAGCTCTGCTTCATACGTCACAGACACATATGCTGTTCAAATGGGTTTTAATGTAGCTTTATTTGACAGAAATATAAAGACATAAAAACCTTTTGAACAGTTGTAATCTATCCACTCAGGTAAGAAGGGACTGCAGCACCACCTGCTGTGTGTAGCGGCACATGGCATCTAAATCACTGATCTATTGTGGGCATTTTAAAGTCACTACCTACTGTTAAACAGTAATTGACACCAGTCAATATGTGTTCTTATTTGGTATCGTACAGTGTATAGTAGTGTTTGTTGCCCACATTTGTAGACTTGTCAGACTGATCCTGCAGAATCAGCAACCAATCGGACATGTTGCCCATCCTCCATCTTTGCTGTTCCTCAGCTGAAGGAGAGATGTCCATTGCTGCACAGGGGCTGTTGCAGGGTCAAACATGTGTGATGAAGACCACAATGAGAGGTTTGTACATTTTAAACTACACACAAAATGTAAGGAAACGTCAACACTTGTGGGGTCAGCTTGGGAGTGCTGTTGGTGCCAGAGTGACCAACACAACTCAGCCAAATAGACAAATGCTGAATGTTGAAGAAGGGGATGCCATCCCACAGCAGTGTGTGATCAGGCTGTTGTGGCTGTGTATGATTCTTCCACGTTCTACTGATGCTCATGTTTGTTAAATGAATACATTTAACAAAATGTGCCAATACGTCTTGTTTCTTCAGACTTCAATCACCCAATCCACCGAACAAGAGTCAACAGCAAAGAAAAGCTGTTTGACATTGTCAGAGAACATTTGACTAAATGTTCATCGGCACGACCCACATACTCAGCTCTGCTGCTCATCCCACAAATGCATGTTCCTTACTAATGTGGCACCATTTAACATTTAAATAATTAGGCTTTCTAATGGTATGATTTATTGCCAAGAAGCATTGCTACAACAAAGAAATAATCTACCAAACACAAATTTCCAGGTGTACAGTACTAGATAATTGTTTATGTGAAATGAGCCATCTTACATCTGTGTCATTCCATTCTTCCTCCTGCTCTGTAGGGTCATACATGTAGAGAGGAACTAGCCTGTGGCGCAAGTCATCTATTCTAGATAACACAGGATGGTGATGACTCACATAAGATACTGAAATGAACAGACCTGAAGATGCTAAATGAAGCTTGTCTATTCCCTCAGCAAAGCATTGTTATTTTCTGGTATGCTTAAATTATCTTGGGAGAAAAACCCACCTTTTTTTCTTCCTGCAGTATAAAACCTAGAAAAAGATGGAAAAAATCAGTTGAGGATGAACAACACAATCAGACCTCCGGTACACATTACAGTATAAAAATAACTAAAATATCTTTCAAAGTTCAGTAAAAGGTTTACCACAACTCCCACAGCGGCGAACACCGTGAAGAACAAAAAGACAATGAGCACATAGGATTCAGGACGTAGAGCTCTGGCATCAGGTGAAGTGTGGGGTGTTGTGTTGTTAAATGACATTGCTTTCCGCTGCATCTTATACTTGTAATCCAACACTGAGCTGACACATTCAGTGGAGTCCCGCTGTCCTTGTGTTTACGGTGAATAACCTGTGGATATCCTCGACCCTATACTGTAGGGTCAATATGGGAAGTACATCAGAGTGTAGGCTACTGCGTTAACTAATGAGTTACCTGTTAAAATAATGAGCTGCGAGAAATAAACCTACCTGAATGTAGCTCAGACAGAAACATCTTGGAACATACTGTATCTGGCTGCACAGCATTCCTGAGCAAGGTGGGAACATCTCTAACAGACACAGGGAAACAATTTGTAATTGATCTAGTTTCTATTGAAACCTAAATGTATTTATATTACCTGTTCGTCACACAAATAAATAAGTGAATATCAGAATGCTGTGTTTTTTCTTTTTCTTTTAATATCTTTAAAAAAAAAAGAGTGCTCAAAATAATGGCTTTGCATGCATTCTGTATGTGTGTTATCCCATCCTCCCCAGCAGGGGGAATGAGAGAGTGGAGGAATGTCATAGCAATAGTACAATCTGTAGGATTCCAGTCTAACCAGCTGAGCATGGCTACAGATATGTTCAGCTGTAACCAGGAGACGGATCAATCTCTTGAGCGCTGAAGGTAAGTGACAAGACAAATAAAGTTAGTTATGGGCATTTGTTCATTTTGAAAATAACTGTTGTGATTTAGATACATTCTGAACCTTATTCTGGGCCTATAGCAACCTACATGTTACAATATGGTTTGAGCTCCTATTTTAATAGATTACTGATTTAACATGTATCTGGATCAAAGTTTGAACAGAAACTGATAGTTTGTCCCGTGTAACCCCACAGAATAGTGCTCTATACAGTAATTGGTAGATCACTGGATTTGAATCTTAAACAAAAACCTTTTTTTGTTATAGTAAACTATAGGCAGTAGCCCGCGCTTTCAAATACCCCTTGCTATTTGAAAGCCTGTTAATAATTAGACCAACGTAACTCTTGGCTCAGTAATGATCAAGTTGTATCTGACAGACACACACATACTAACCTACAACAATTACTGTATCATACTGTCTAAATGTAATTGTATGATAATATCTCATTGTTTTCCTGTTACACCATGCAGTTGTGGACCATGCCATAAAGCTGGTGGGTCATGTTAGTGACAAATACTTGACATGTAAAGTAGGCCTCATGGATCCTTTTGAACGGCGACATGAGACAACCGGGCTACGAGACTCAGTCCAGACATTGCCTGGACCACGCTTGGGCAACCGGCACGATTACCTTGAAGTCGTTTCTGAAAATGGTACGGCCCATGTTTATGATACCATCGCTGGAGAGCCGTCTGTCCTTCACACAGCCAGTAGCCCCAGAACCGTATTCCCTAACACAACGCTGTCAGCACGTCCTACACCGCCCCCTATACCCCCCAGGAGACCAGGCCAGCTACACAGGCTTTCTTGTGACCTAACTGTGCCAGGTATCAAGTTGAATCGCACCAACACGGAGGCAGATGACTGTGTGAGTATTCTCACTGTCGGTTTCGTTAGACCTTAATAACTATGAGGCAGTGATGCGTCATCCGTTGTGATTTTGTCTTTGTGTTCCACAGGATGACACGTGGGACATCAAACTGGTGTACACGCCACAAGGCAGTACAAAGAGGATAGCCTCCTTCAGCGCAGCAACCACACAGTGAGAGAACTGCTACTGTACACCACAGCTCTGGTGCCATTCAATTTCAGATGCTAAAAAACGGCATTAAGAAAGCTATGCTGCACTTTTGCTGATCTTTTGTTAAACCTTACTGTACCTCTGCATCTTCCTTATGTCCCTACATCTACATCTTCCGATAATAATACAAGTAAAATACTAACTAAGCTCCATAAACATTACAGTCCTGTAACTCAATAATGACATGGCTAGTATATTTGCAGGCCCAGTAGAAGTGTAAGTTGTACTGTAAGTTGAGAATGTTTGTTAGTGTGTCTGTTTGGTTAGTTCCTGTACAATCAGTATATACAGTGTTCCCACTGTCGTCGTGACAGCCGGTTTCTCTCCACTGCTTGGTGCTTCAGACTGATGTCTAGGTGCAAGCACACAGACAAGGTGCATAACTCTGGCGTGGTGTGGAGTCGAGTGCTCCCTGTTCACCCGGCTCTGCTGCTGGCTGAGGTGACTGTTAGCGTCGCCACAGAGTGGTACAACAAACAGCTACCCATCCCCATCGCATGTAAGATAGTTAGAGTGCATCTGTGATGCCTTCTGCAACTGACATATTGTACCAACACACTGATACATTTTGATACTTAACAAGTGTATACAACACTAGTACATGTTCTATAATACTATAGGGTGTAAGAATTAATACATTGTAGAATGTAGTAAGATTCATAGTAATTGTTATTAAGGTCAAACATTTTAATTGTGTTGTTTTGTACATATTTCCTTTTATAAAACCGCCTGATATTGCTGAGGAGTTCTTCCTATCCTGACTAAACACATGTATCTTACACTCATGCCATTGTTCCCAAGCTTCTGTTAACCCCAATATAAAGTGTATGCGGCTTCTCCTCTGATCCAGTGAACAGGACAGTGAAAAGCTTGATCGATACTGTCTTCCAACTACTAGAACTTACAGACAGCGACATGGAATATTACGTTCTCAAACTATGTGACACGGAGGAGTACCTGCGGAAGTACGTTTGTTGTTAAACCTGGTTTAATACTGTAACACTCACTCTAACTCAAGTTTCTCTGGCTATGCTTTTAACTTCTCTATATTCACTCTACAGTATATAAAGTCTGTCCTTCCTGCTCTTAGAAATTAAGCAAATGTAAGTCACTTTGGATAAAAGCATCTGCCAAATGCTGTACATGCCAAACGTTACAGGTGGTGAAAGCTTTTATCCCAGGGTCTCCATATAGCTTGAGTGTGAACCTCTTCCCTCACTCTGTACACAACTAACAAATATTAATTTAGATTAAAATGTAATTAGGCTTAGGTTAGGGTACACGATAAACGTGCACACTGTGTATGTGAAACAATGGTATCACTAAATATGCAATCTGCATTGTGTTGTTAAGTATTTTGTAATTTACGGTGTATAACTTTCCATTCCCTCTACCCCCAACTACTCCCAAAGTGAGGAGGTCCTGGGAATGCATGAGAGCATTCAGCTTTACTACAAGTTTAACCTGGAGGTGCCAGTACGACTTCTCCACTTCAGCAACCTCAAACACCAATTGGCCAGGAATGTAAGTCCAATTTCAACTGCTCTTTTGTTTCCACCTTAAGGCTGTCTTACATCTGTAGATGATTTACTCTATCATCATAGGCAGAATGGTCTTTTGTGTGATGCTGGTTTCACAACAGTCAGTGTTGTGCCCAGCCCAGTTGTTATCAGGGTACTATAGCTGTAGAAACCTCCACCCTAATCCCTTGAATTATGTTCTGTTTACTTTACATCATAACTGGCATATGCTGCATATAGAATATAGGTGAACCTGCCTGTTTCTGACAGTTATTTGATGTTCATACAAGTAACTGAATGTACATTCTTTGTTTCCTGGACAGAAATAAACAAATAATTGAACAAGCATTTACACCTGCATACTGTACACGATGTAAGCCTTTATGTCCACACCTGTTCTCTTCAGGAGATTGATGATATGAGCGCATGCAATCTACACATCTACCTGAGCACTGCCTGTGTCTACACAACGTCCAGGTGTCTGGTCTCACGTCGAACAACAGCCTTTTCTTGCGTACAATGGAGCACTGCTTTTATTCGGCTAAATCACTGGGTCAAGTATCAACAGTTGTCTGTTGTTAGAAAACAAAGTTGCCTTTATTTACAAGTTCCCTGGCTGTTCTGTGACCTCGCTTCTCTACCCCTCTCTCACAGGATCGCCCTGCAAGATGTGCTGAATAGCTACACCAATTCGTTGAAAGAGCTAATGCGAAATATGGTCAGTGTTCAAACCAAGGCCTATTTTCTGTTTTAACAAGACTTCTACAAATGTTTGCAGAACCTGTATTTAATCGCTTCAACAAGCGATTATACCGGTTTAAAAAAGTGTAAACGCTAAATAGATCTTCTTGCTGAACTTGGTTGCACTCACGATGCGTTGATGCAAACCAACAGTCTGCCACCAGTAGTAGATCAGCCATGAAAGCTACACTTGACCTAGGAATGTTGTCATGTCTCTAGTCTGGGAATGTGAACATGCTGTTGGATGAGGTGCGCAACATCAGCAACCTTCTGTGTGGCGTTTCATTTCAAGAACTGGAGGACACCATTGGCCACATCAGCCGACGAAATCCTATCTCACTGGTATGACCTCATATCCAGTACATGCTCATGGTGCCAGATGCTGTACAATCTCCTCTGTCTACAGCCATTGAACTTTGTACACCCTTCATTATGTAACTCCCGTTTACATGTTTACCATCTGCCCTATTTGTAACTACATTATGCCATAATTACATTATCTCTATAGATGCACTGATACAGTACTTCACCCGCACATCGGTATCGGTAGATAGTCATCTTGACGACTGCAATTTAGATGACATACGCTGATGTTAATTTGTTGTGTCGCATCTATTTTGCACTGGCTAAACGTTAAATTGGATTAGATTCAATAGTTTATAATTGGATAAGATCCAATAGTTGGATAACAACCACTGACTGGCTGGACACTACTCTGGCATGAGGGCAATGGTGCCTCCCTAATTTTTATTATTATTATTACTAAAATGTCTTTTGTGGTTATCTTTACCTCCTCATTCCACCACAGAGTAACTGAACAATCCTGTTTGTTTGTTTCTTTCTTTCTTTCTCCCCCAGTGTCATGATGATAACTGCGACTGTGATACCAGTAAGTGAAGTATGTCCTTGTGACAAAGCTGTGCCACAGATACGTAGGACAGGATTCAGAACTCTGTAGTGCTAGCCTACTAATGTGTTCAGTAGCACCAACTTGAAAGTATTGCCATTGTTGTGTGTCCTCCTTTTGCAGTTGAATAATGCATTACAAGTGAGTTTTTGCTTAGGCTTGAAACTCTGGGAGCCCCTCCCTCCTGGACACACTCCATTGGGAAGTGTTTAGTCCGTGCCTCCTACTGGACATGGACATTTGGTGAAAGGCTGTCCAATAGATTCAATATTAGCCAACCAGTGTTGCTGAAATTGTTTGTATCACTTCATTTAGCTCTACCACCATTTTGAAACACACTTGACTTCAACGTATGTCACCAACCCGCCATGATTGGTGGCTGTGAAAACATTAAAGCAAACAGTGTTCCCAGACTATAATCTCTGTACTATAATCTCAGCATACATGTATAAGAGCAATAGTTGGAGCGGGGCCAGCTATAAACAGCTGCAGACTGTACCTTTCTTTCAAAGGTATTTTAAATCAATACACTTCACCATTAGAAAACATACATGTTTGACAGACTGGAGTTGGTTCGACAGACAGGTTTCACTGAACTAAAATACTACCTGATGTCCTGCTTCGATAGTGACTGGCACAGCACTGTTGTGAGTTATGTTATGGGTTTCCATTGGCTAGTTGCCTCCCGATGACGCCGCATCATCTCTGTGCGCTCTAGCCATAGTCCTGCTCCACCAGACAGTGGTCAAACTGCTGCAGGTCTTCTTTGAAAACTTCCAGACGGACTTTAGAATACAGGAGGTGGGGGCCAGCCCGTCAACATGCTACGTCCAGCACCACCACGAAGTACTGCAGTTTACCATCTCTGCCATCTACAGGCTTCAGCCCAGCTGGGTCGTCACGTATGGCTGCTCACACACACACAGGCAGACGCACACATAGTACCGTAGTAGGCTGCTGCACTGTGCAAACCGTAAACCCACTGTGTACCACGCATTAGTTCAGGCACACACAAGCTCATTTGACCATGATGTATCTCATGATGTGTATTTCTCTTTGTGAAGACAAAAATTGCATATGTTTCTTCTCTGTTTCTGTTTAGTTTTGATAACTTCTCCATTTCCTGTGTGTTGACGTATGCCGGGAGGAAGATCTGTGAAGCTGGGGTCTCCGAGAATATCAGCACTGCCTTGTCGCTTGGCAACAAGATTCAGTGTGGCCGAATGTGAGCTCACGAGCTGCACTCTAAAAACACACACGCACACGAACACACAAACACACACACAATACATTATAAAGTGTGAGAAATGTGTTTGTGAATAAATGATGCATGCATTGCTCTTTTGTGAGAGGTGTGTGTTTGTGTATGTGTTGGACAAGGCGTCTATACAATATCCCCTGTGTGGTTTGATGACAGGATGGTGTTCCCCGTGCCTGTGAATGAACTGCCCTATGAGTGCATGTTGACGTTTCACCTCCTGGGCTCCAAGCAGGGAAAGAGTCCAGAGCTCTTGCGCTGGGCTGTACTGCCACTGTACAGCCAAAGGTAGGCGCTCTGCCACACATAGCAAGCACCACTATTAAGAACACAATGATGTGAATTAGCCTTTAGCCATTTGACTCTCAAGCATAACATAGCCGATAGCATTCCTGCC
Organism: Amblyopsis rosae; assembly: GCA_025399935.1. Lineage (NCBI taxonomy): Eukaryota > Metazoa > Chordata > Actinopteri > Percopsiformes > Amblyopsidae > Amblyopsis > Amblyopsis rosae. The sequence continues at coordinate 1,068,299 of JAODTR010000021.1, read as the reverse complement.
TCATTCCATGTGTATATCACATTCTACACAATACATTTAGGTGGCTATGTGTTAACAACTACAGTATCACTACTTTGATAATAGCCGTATGGAAGAGAGAGATTTACAGTATTGTAAATTATCATACAAAGTGAATAATAAATCAATGTTGTTAAAATATACAGTAGATAGACCTACTGAATCACAATTAAGTGTGTGCATGTGTATGTTTTTTTTTTCTAGGACACTGCTGAGTGGGACTGTGCTTCTCAGCATGTCCATGCTGGTAGAGATACCAGCACCCCCCTCACCTGCTCTGGCTGAGAGCCACTGGCAGACTACCGGAACCATTCTTCAGGTCAGCAGCATTGGGCTGAACTGCCCCCTACTGGCCAGTTGCAGAAAAAAGCATCCCAAAATCATACATAATACTGTGTGTGTGTGGAGAGGAGTTTTTTGTTTATTTTATTTTTTTACTTTTTTTCTCCCTGCTAGCTGGAATTCCTAAACCAGTATGAATGGAAGTATCAGCGGCCAGTACCAGTTCCCGGGTCAGTGGTGTTCAGTCCACCTTGTGAGGAAGTACGAAAGAAAATGTTTGCCATCTCCAAGAAGCACTGCCTCTGTTTGTGAGTAACAAAAAAGAGATTAAAACAAAGTGTGTGTGTGTATATGTGTGTATATGTATGTATATGTATGTATGTATGTATATGTGTGTGTGTGTGTGTGTGTGTGTGTGTGTGTGTAAATCAAGTCCCATCCACTTACTTAATACTGTAGTTCCAATGTTAGGTGTGGCAGCAGGACTTTGAGTCTTGCATAACCAATACATCCCACCTAAAAATGAAATATACAACATGACGACACGACTATGTAATATAAAATATGTAATACAATATATGTGTATGTATATGTGTGTATGCATGTATATGATAAAAGGCTTAGGTTTGTGAACCAATGAAACCTATACTGTATACTAGATGTTCTGTGTTGTCTGGTTTTAGTCTCTCAGAGAACGAGAAGATGCTCCTGTGGAGTAAGCGCCACAGTGCAGACAGAGAGTGCACCTCTCTGCATCTGGTACTCGGGGGTGCCCCCCACTGGCAGCCAGAGGATCTGACAGAGATCTATGGTGTGCTAGAAAACTGGGCCATCTATCTGCCAGAAGAGGCCCTGTTTCTGCTTACTGACAGGTTAGGCGTCAGGCTTGGCTCTCACATATAGCAAGGCTGTTTCTACTGATTACTAAGGTATATTAGACACAACAGGTTAAGATAGGGGATTGTGTGCACAATATGAAAATGGAACAAAATTCACATTGGAAAACATAAGCTATTTGTGATTCATCATACAATGCTTTAAAGCTGCATTAGCTTGCAGATAGCACACTTGAACAAGAGAACTAATAGTCTTTAGATGTAATTTACATAGAGAAGCCGGACACTTGAAACCGCAATGCTTTTCACTGTGAGCAGCTGTACACAACATGGACAATCTAGTGTAAATGGCGATATACAGTGTAAAGTGTAGGTGGTAATGAAAGGTGCCTTAGCCTGATTATTAAATGTGAGTCACCCTTTTCATATAACATGCTTGTTTAAACCTTGTATAATGTAGAAATGTCAAGTAATGCAGTTGAACAGAACCTGATATGGCTAGTGTGTAGCTATACATATTTAATCCAATACAAACAGAATGTATTTAAATAACATAGCCCACTGTATATTTACGTGCATGAATGGTTTGGTGTAACGACACTATCTACTGTGTATATGTATATTTTGCTGATGTATTGTCCTTATCCAGTTTCCCTGACCTGACTGTGAGAGGAGCGGCCGTACAGTATTTTGAGCAGTTACCTAATGGGCAGTTGGAGGACTTCCTGCCCCAGTTAGTCCAGGTAGAATCACAATGACCCACTTTAGAACCAAACGCAAGGTTATGACCACTTCAGTCATTAGTGGTTAGTGGCCATTTGTAATCATGGTTATGGCCATAGTTAATATGCATTATCTATGTGTACTGTATGTATATAATAGGTTTCATTTTTTATGTAGGCCTACAGTATATTGTTTCAATTTTAGTTTTAATGACTCACTGTTACACTGTAACATGTAACCAACAATACACGTGAAAAAGTGCATGACTGTAAGGGAACGGTGCATAGTGTTTTATGCCTGAGTGCTCTGTAACAACATGTAATACGGTTTCAACCACAAGGGCAATTTCAGACATAAACCCGTGTAGGCTACTTCAATGTTTGGAAGTCATAAACAACCAGTCAGAGCATATAACAGAAAGCCCACCGTCAATGTTTGTTTTATCCATTGACTCCCCCCCCCCCACCCCCCAGGCTCTGAAGGGTGAATGGGAGTTAGAAGGACCCCTGGTGACAATGTTGCTGGACAGATCCATTAAGAGTTTAAGGATCGCCCACCAACTGTACTGGTGAGAACTGGAACACTGAATGTATGGAAGGATTTAGGACTCCTTAGATAAATATGGCACTATAAACACATAGAGCTGTGAATGCCTAAAGCATACGTATTGTTTAGATAGGATTATTGTTGAATCACGGTATTTAAAGTAAGAAATAGCAGTTGCAATTGCAGGACAAGCATTGGTAGGGTATTACCTGTCATGCACTAGCTGTGTAGTACACACTGTGTACTCCTGATGTGTTGGCAGGCTGCTGCTAGATGCCAAGGAGGATGCCTACTACCTGAGCTGGTTCACCAAGGTGCAGGCTGCGCTGAAGCACTGCTGTGGCCAGGCACTGAGACAGGAGCTGGAGCGCGAAACCCGCTTGCTCAGCCTGCTCACGCACGTGGCGGGGAAGGTCCGCATTAGTGACAAGACCCGGCGAAAGGTACACGACATCCGGCCAAGTGTGTTGAATTGACGTTTTATTACAGCCGTTGTTGGGTGCGCCAGCTTTTACCGTTTTGCCCGCAGGAGGTGTTGAGCCAAGAGATAAAGAAGATGGAAGACTTCTTCGGCAAAGGGATCACCTGCTGTCTACCGCTGAACCCAGCTGCCCATGTTAAAGCTGTGGACTCCGATGTAGGAAGAGGCATGCACCTCCACACAGTCATCGCAGATGACGACGACGACGGGGTCAGCAGCATATCAGTAAAAACCGTCTGCTGTGTCTGTTTCAGGCCTGCAAGTTCTACAACTCCAACGCCGCTCCTCTGGGAATCTCCTTCATCTGCACGGACCCGCTGGCCAAGAACCTCAGTGTTATCTGCAAGGTTGGTGTGATTCACATCCCATTCATCATCTGTGACCTGTGCTGCTGCTTTTCATGGCTCACTATAGCGTTAAGAATACACACGTTTATTTTGTGCAGTCTATTACTTTACATGGGCAAGCTAATAGTTACAACCCACATGGCTACATTTTGTCAATTTAATCTATATATCGTTAACACTTTAAACAGTAAGAGTCAAACACATTTCCTCAGTTGACCTAATAGTTTTATTTTTTTTCCTAATTGAGAATAGTTTTGGTTTGTGAATATGTTTAAATGAATCTACTGTATTCTTGTGTGGTATTGAAGTAGTGACCATTTGCTCTAAGTCTTGTGAACATGGTATATTTCCGTTCAGCACAGTACATACAGTAAGATGTATCTTCCACCGCGCGTGGCTCTGCTGTCTGTTTCATGCCAGTGACAACAAGGTGTGTCTCATCCAGACAGGAGATAATCTACGTCAGGACATGCTGGTGCTTCAGATAGTGAGGATCATGGACAGGATGTGGCTGCTAGAAGGTCTAGACATGCGCATGGTCACTTACCGGTGTCTGTCTACAGGCAAAGACCAAGGTCAGCATACTGTGTACTGAACCATTTTGTAATGTAGCCTATGATGATGTGCGTTTATTGTTATACTGTGTGTGTGGTCACAGGGCTGGTGGAGGTGGTACCAGAGGCTGTGACCCTGGGTCAGATCCAACAGGAGTTTGGACTTGGGGGGCCTCTGCGTGAAGACACCCTGGAGAAATGGTTCCACATGTGGAACAAGACCGAGGAGGACTACGAGAAGGTCAGGAACGACCTCCATGACAGAACCCTACACATACTGATGTTGTCCATCAACAGATGTTCTCATACTGTGTATATAATAATAATAAACTTTATTTGTATAGCACCTTTCATACACAATGTGCAACTCAACGTGCTTTACAGTTAAAAA
>JAODTR010000021.1:1041222-1059546 GCA_025399935.1 Amblyopsis rosae | reverse complement strand
CCCCCCCCCCCCCCCCCCCCCCCCCCCCCCCCCACACCCACACACACACACACACACACATACACTTCAACTTTAACGCTGGCAGGCTACCTACCTATTATCCTTCCCAGGATACATCTGGGTGTACTCCACTCTGTACTTCTTCGCAAAGAGCATGAACGCATTCATTGGCCGCTTGCATTTGGTTGGTGTGGCACCAGTGGCTGTCCCTGAGGTGTGGCTCCTGCTCGATTTGTTGCTAGAAGACTGGGGGGAGCTGGAGCGCTCAAGTTTATCACAGTCTGGGCTGACAGCGCCCCCACTTGACTGGGAGGTCCTTCGCTGCCGGGCCATGCTGCTAAGAACATACACTGCTGAAGAATCCAATGGGGTGAAATCATAACTGCAGGACAGATGAAAACATGGGAACAGGGAAAACGTATTAATGAAATTAAATATTCATAAAATACCATAAATCAGATTCCACATATGCAATTTAATCCGTCTTTCATTTGTTAGAAATGTTCTCACTACATAACATGCAATTAGCTAAAATAGGCAAGTGAAATTATTGAAAGCACAATAAAAAATTCTATGTACTTATTTCATAGTTACAGAAGGTCCTGTAAGAGGGGACTCTTAATGAGTTTGACAACTCAATTAACTTGGAGTGCTACTGTATATTTCAATGATCTAAGCACACAGAGTAAATCAGCTGGTGCAAGGTCATTTATGGTGTGTCCAAGTCCACTTTTGCTAGTTTAAATGTGTAAAAGCATGGTCACAGTGCCAGGTGCATGGTTTAAAAGGTTTGCACTATTCACTATTGTTGGTATAACATTAAATAAACAAATCAGTGAAATATCCGGTTCTTTTTAAAAGCCAGGTGCACTTGCTGTGGACTGCTGTTATTATGACACATATGCGAAGGATGAATGCTTCTCTGCAGAGGAAACTGCTCATGCATGACGTGAAAGTGCACAGACCACCTACAGCAATAAATATGACTATGAATTATGAATATTATGAATAAGCTTTCACATTGGTATCTTCTATGTGTAATCTTTTGAATGTTTATGTCCGGCTGCATGTGTGTATCAAGCGGTTTACTGTGCGTGCTCTTCACCTGCCTGTATGATGTAGGCACATCATACTGTCTTGATAATGCTCCCTTAAAATAATACTGAAATACTGCACCATTGACTCAAGAAGACTATGTTTTTGTTATTTGGTCAAACTTGCAATCGCTTTGTGGTGCCTCAAGATAGCAAAGCACCAACAATATGCCTGACCACACCTCATTTTAAGACCAACACGTCCACGGGCGTTCAGATGGGCACAAGTGAATTTGTTATTTATACAATGCGGCCTGCATTGATGTGAAATAAGCTAAGCCAAGACACTTGTCTTTGGATCTTTCACATAATATTATATGTGCATATGTGCAGCTCACAATCTGTGACACAGTCTGTGTAAACTGAATGAATGTGATTGAGAAATAGCAGTTTTAAGCCAACATACCTTCTGAAAGTGTCAAAGACAACAGAGTCATCACAGTTAATGGCATCTGGGTGGTTGGGTGGCAGACACAAATCGCCCACCTGCATTTCATAACAAGGTATCCCATGGTGCACCACAGTCAGGCTCGGATAAAAAGAGGACCACCCTGAAAGATGCCGAAATAAAGATTATGAAGCACACAGCATTTTTCTCCCTCTGTTAACTTAATATCAGCTTCACATACAGATTCAAATACAAAAAATAAGCAAAAAAATTTTAACTTTACAATTTTATTTCCCTGTTACCTTCAGCTGTCCCAGACAGATAAAACCTAGACATGCATTATCTTTACTTGAAGTTTTACTTGTCTGCACTGCGAGACACATACATATATATTTGTAAATAATTTACCTTTATTTTTTACAAAAAAAGGGTGATCCAATCGGCATTCAGCTGTTAAATAGCCACCGTTGGTCGAGCCAGGGTCAAAGGTCAGTTTGAGAACGGCCTGACCAAAAGACAGCGTCTCTTCATGGTCAACCAATTTAAGCCCCTCAGAACCGTAGCTCTATAAACCATCAATGAGAGCAACAGGCATCAGAACAGACCTATCTTACTGTATTACCACCAGCCACCACCTCTACTTGCTGAGGTCCCAGCTTACCTTGAGAGCAGAGGCCGGCATCATCGTTTCATCATCTGAATCGTCATCAGAATCTCGGAGATCGTCAACATCTTGCCACTCGACGTTGGGACCACGGTGGAACCTCAGCCGTGTGCCTGAGGTTAAAGACAACCATGTAAACAGTTAACTGCTGTTCATATTACAAGGGACTATATCAAAGGAGAACGTTGAATAATGACATATTGTCACATTGCTGTTGCGCCACCAGAGGTCAGTGTTGCTGAAGCTATGTGCAGTTGCAATACTTCCTTGCATTCTTAAACAGCTGTATACCAACACCTGTCAACATGGGTGGAGCTTCCAGAAAACAGAAAGTGTGATGGCAGAGCTCATTCTGTACCTATGAAACAATATTAATCTCATGACTGTCAATTATTAAATATATTCATTAATCATATTAAATCATAGTTTAATCATAATCATTTGTGTTTAAAAAAAATGTGTGTGTGTATTCCTGTTGTGCATGTCACATGCACATCGTAAATGAGTGCGTATGTGTGCAAGCGAGCGTGTGTTTGTGTGTATCTGTGTATGCACGCGTGTTATTGTGTGTGTGTGTGCGTGTGTGTGTGTGTGTGTTTTGTGTGTGTCGGCACCTTTCAGGAAGCAATGCCAGGCTGTAGAGGGCCAAGAATGTGACCAGGCCATGTCTTCGTCATCTGAAAAGGAGGAGGACATGGAGAACACTCCAGACTCGGACTCACTGCTGGCCTGTGTAAACAAAATCATCAGAGGCTACTGTGAACAACCAATAGGCAGGCCTACAGTATCTGAACAGCATGACAGAGTCAAGGTGGAAGGTTACCCTGACACGTCTGCGCTCCCTGAGGTGGATCCTAGTGGGGCTGGGTGCACTGCTGGCTAACGGGGGACGGGCATAGGAATGTAAACTATTACTGCCGCCAAAGATGTGGACAGGAGATGACCTGAAGAGAGAGAAAGAACAACGTCACTCTCAATGGAACCATTGTTGTTTGTTTGTGATGCTTATTTATTATTATTTGGTTTTATTGTGATTTTACTGTGATGTTTTAACTATCCCAATTATCTAATCTATACAGATTATTATTATTAATAACTTTGATTGGGAAGGTGTGTGCGCTTGCAATAGCAGTACAGTATATTCTGACAAATGTTTTGTCCACCTGAATATGTGACAGTGTGATACTGATGCTCTGCACCAGTCAAGAGAAATACCATGAAAGAATATGAATTGTCTCGCCAATGCAGGTGTGCGGACCTCTTATGTGGGGCGTCTTTCAGAAGAGGGCTCTGAGGACTAGTGGCAATGTTGGCCAGTTCAGCAAGCCAATTGGTACTGGGGGAGCTGCGGAGCTCCTGGTGGGACAGTCCTGACCCAAGCTGAAATAGGCCTGGAGACCTCTGGTCCTCCTCTACCTCTTGCAACTCTGGCATGTCATCTGGAGAGAGAGAGAGAGAGAGAGAGAGAGAGAGAGAGAGAGAGAGAGAGAGAGAGAGAGGAGCAAGTCTATTTGATTAATGGGTCTGTTTGACATGTCACTGAGTTAGCGTAAGAAGCCAAATGTTACCATAATCCATGTTGCAACCAGGTGACGGGGGCAGGTCCTCGTGACACTTGAGTGTATCAAAAGTCTCATCCATTCTCACACCGCTCTTCGGCTTTTGCTATTTATTTACAGGCTCCAGGTCAGATGTTCTGTTTATTTTCTTCCTACATCACTGGCTGCTTAAGACATTACACGTTTTCAGTTTTCAGAGATAAAATGATTAGTAGGACTAGGCAAATAACATACTGCACCCTACATCTTCAAAAAAGTTAATTTGCATAATTACATTGGGCATATATAAACATCTATAATATGCATCAGAAATGTTCCCAAATTTGTGTTTTTAATTATGCGTTTTCAAATACTTTGACGAGGCTTAAATAGCCTTACTGGAAATCCTTTGTCTCTAAATCGAAACAGCAAACCACAATGACAGCCCACGTGACCCTCTTCGTACAGCCCTTCTTGTTTATAAACTTTAAGAACATTGCGCATGCGCACCAGCGCTCATTCATTCATAACTGCGTAACCAAAATGTAATCAGCTTGATACCGTTTAAAAGTGGTATACCGTGGCTTCGAACACAAATAGGAATTAATGTGGTAACACAAGCAAATGAATGGTGTAGTGGAGAACACGTATAATATTTATTTGGTGCAGCACAGTGTAAAGGACAAAATGTTCAACAGTCTGCAACGAAGGGCAATTTCATGAATTAATGAAAAGCGCAGCATATGAAATGTAGACTACGCATATCGGTTGGATTTTAATCCTGCTTTTGCTTTTAAACAACGCTGCAAAGGACAAGAATGTGTCATTTAATATAATGAGCTTAGCTTGATATGTTATCTGTTCCATAGCCCATCTTAAATGCGTTCATGGAGGCCGCATATTTCTACGTTCTCAAAGCCTCTTCTGCAGTAGGCTACGCAAAGGCACTGAATTACATTGTAAACAAAAGAATGTCAACAAGTTGAGGCATGACGCAACCCCGATGTCCTACAAATGAATGAAACGAAATGTATTTAAACGACTTCTCTCAATATGAATGCAATCCAACGCAATTTTCAACGCTTTGACATTTGTTTCAACGGTTTGTTAGAAACAAAACAACAAACGTCACAATGAAACAAAAAAAAAATCCTACACTCGATCTATGTATGATTCGACACTGAATAAGCGCATGACAGCGCCATCATTGTACAAATATATAACAGCACAATACGTTAACGCATACTTCTGAACATAGATATGTGTTTTAATCAGTTGTTTATTTGAAGTTAAGTAGACAACTTCACACTTACCAAATCTGTCGCCATCAAGTAACTCTCTGGCATTTAGTCGAGGGGTGGGAATGAATGCTACCAAATAAGGCAATCTATTGGTGGACTCAAACGCCAGTAACGCGAAACTGTTATTCCTATTGGCGCATACTACTGATAAAACTGTAGAAGGCAGTCCTGGTTTGTTTATCAAATACTCATAGGTTTAAAATATATGTCTCTTATTACACAGTAACAGCTGATTGACAATAACAGGAACAATTAAACTGCCTATTTTTGCCAGCTAGATATCTAAAAACAATGTTGTTCCATGGCTTATAATGTCAACCCCCGTCCATACAATTAATGCAGATCTGATGCTAATTAGCCCATTGAAAGAAGGATATAGCCCATCATAAATTGCCTACTGCTAAATAACAAGATGGCAACGTAACACAATAATATAAAATATGTTCTTTATTGAAATGAAGAGAAATATGTTGGCCAGCTGTATCTTGAATGGTACTTAAATTTACCAGCAAATGTGAGATAGGCCTATGGTTGTTTTAGTTTACAGATATATCTTGAGCTTACTGAAAACCACAGACAAAACATAGCAAACTGTAATTACGATATACAAAAGAAGGGGGAATACCTAAGAGAAAGAGCATTATAATATGCATAACCAAACAATAGTAGTTGTTGGCAGAGGTAGACAGCAATAAATGTTATTGTTGCTAAGGACATAATTTATGCTTCACTGATACAATAACAGCAGGACTAAAATGACACCAACACAGGAAAATGAACACTATTCTAACGTGCTTATTATGACTCAAGTTCAACTGGGTAATTCATTTAATTGAAGGCATAGATACTAAATTGGCAATGACAATGCATGTTCTTACAAAATAATCTATTCAATTTCTGACATTAGATTTGTGAAAAAACCAACATTATATGAAAGGGTATTCAAAGAATTAAATCACGTGATTATGGTAATGCGTTTCATAACAACTTCAACTATAGTCCACCACAGAAAATTCTGTAATCCACGTCTGCTCCTAAACTGTTTTATCCAGTAAGAAATTACCTTTGGCATGTTATTCTAACAAATAATAATAATCGTAGTAAACGTATAAAGCATACCATATACTGTATGAAGGCTTAATCATAACACTGGAGAACATGTGACTACAAAAGGTGTCCAATATACAAACAAATATCTGACAGATAATGCACACTTAAAATTCTAGTTGAGAATTGTATTAAATCTAAATCTAAAACAAGCTTTAAGCAAAATTGCTTTGGCTTATTTTAATTGATTCATAACACTGCATTACAAACTCCTTTGAAACACACGTCGCCTTATCTGTGATACTGAAGCAGTCTTGCTGCATAAATATATTTGACTTATTTCAAACACAAATGCCAATATACTGGTTCATGTGTTCACATTTTGTCTCGGAAATGTTATTTATTCAAGGTTATGGGGGCAAACATTGATTTCTTTTCTTTTCTTATTCCATCTACAAATTAATGGTCCATTGGAGATGTCCCCATTCAAATTTTCATGCATTTTGTTCTGGCATGTCAGTGCTACTACCAAACAAAGTTGTCAGCTGCTCCTCATAGTTGGCAATGTTTCTCTTCATAATGTCCATGCATGGCCCCAGCAGTCTCTCAAAGGCTTGAACATCCATCACTGCCAACCAATAAGAGGAAGAGTCATATGACCAAGTGTGTTAAAAGCACATACATTTTATTCTGTACATGGTTTGTCTTATGCTGTATGAACACACATACTGTTGCTTAGCAACTGCGTGGTAGCGTTATGGCAAACACAAATTAACTAATTCCACCACATTTACCCAAGCATTTGACACTTCCCACGGCGTATGCAGATGCAGCTCTGGGTTTGTTTGTGACAAGTGCCAATTCCCCAAAATACTGGCCTCTGGAGCATGTAGCTATGTCGACCTCCTCTTCCTCTGGCTCTTTTTTCGTCTGTTAAAAAAGAGAGAGAGACATGTAATCAACATTCCCTTAAAAAAAATGCAATAAACATTATTATATATGCATATTTTATTAAGGATAAAAAACTACACCAAGATATTTAAAATATCTCACTGTACAAAACAACATTGAGAACCGCTGGCATAATATTGTAAGTAATAATTGCGCAAACATACCCTACTTCTCTTCATGGTGATTCTAACTTGACCGGATTCAACAATGTAAAAGCAATCGGCCAGATCACCCTGTAACACACAATGTTAATTCAATTTCAAGAGTAATTAACTGCAAATGGAGGATGCAATTGGGCTGCAGACCTGTGCGATAATCTGCTGTCCATCATTGTATGCCTTTGTGGATAGCACATCGACCACCTTCATTCTCTCTGAGAGCTGCAGGTGCAAAAATAATTGTTTAACTTTCTATATTAAAATGTAGACGTTAATTTTGTGTCACGCCTGACACAATATTTATATATAAACGAACAATAGAGGAATTACCTCTAAGGATGTAAGAAACGGTAATGTTTCAATGAAAGCCTCATACAGCCTCCTCTTCTTTGCGTTGTTTTTAACTATTATCCTCCTGAAAGTCAGACGATCCTGAAACAAGTATAAAACATTTTAAACATGCATTAGCCATATTTGAAAAAGAATCACCAAATAGAAAGTAGAAAATCATATTATCCACCAGAGGGAGTACTGAGTCAAGATTATTCCAAGTCTTTGTTTCTTGTATACAGTAGAACCCCCAGCACACAGATCGCCAAGGAAGCACGACAAACAATATAGTGTTGAAACTGCAAACTAAACGTGCTTCCAGTACTGGCACTCTCTTTGACTCAGACTGCAATTTGAGTAAAAATGATATCTAGTCTTTCATTCATGTGATGGGGACACACTGACCCAAATAACCAAAAATATCTGAATCTGTGTCTTTTGTTCTACCACTAGGGACACGACTCAGGACCTCGGGTTTTGGTCTTTGCTCAAATGCAGCAGCTTGTGCATGAGACTCAAGAAAACCATATGATTCTCTTACTCTGTAAAGTTAAAGTTTATCCTTAAAGTAATTAACATAAGTAAGTAACATAATTATCTACATAAAAGTCCACTGAGCCAAACATTATCAAATGTTGTAACGGTGGGGGTTTGAACCAGAAATCTCAGTGTAACACTGTGTAAGTGTAACACTTGTAACCTAGTAAACAAACCTAGCGAACCAGATACAATGTAACACTGGTGACACCCTTACTAGTCTGAGATTCTTTCACCCGTTTATGGGACAGGGACACACTGAATCAAATAAATAAAATTATCTGGATCTTTGGTACTTTGCTCACATGACACTAGCTTGAGCAACAGATACTCAAAAGAACCAAAAGTCTCATAAAAATACTAATTCTTAACAATAAACGAGATTCAAACATCCAGATCATTCAGAAGATCCAGACTTCCAAAGAGCAGTTCTCTCTAATGTTCTTCTTTTATAGTTTTTCTCATTAAATATATAAATGTACAGCAACTTCTTACATGTTGCTGGCTTTGATGGCAAAGCTATTTGTATAATTTACAGTATAGTCTGAACTTCTTCTTGATGACATAAGATGTTTCTCTTCTATCATTAATGATTATAATAAAGATTTTTACTCACTAGGCACCAAAGAGCTCCAGGTGACGTGCTGATTATTGTAGCTGCCCTTGGGGTATTGTACATTAATGCCAGTTCCCCAAAGCTTCCTCGGTTATCATAGCAGCCTACCAAATTTTCTATGCCATCGATCTTCATGAATATGTCAAATTTTCCTCTGAAAGATATGGTGATGATAATACAGAAATATAGAAAATGCAAAATACAATCAATTACAATGTAAGATGTGCTCATATTCAGTGCAAGAGCACCATTTATGTACAACATGGTAAATAATTACCTTTCAATAACATAAAAGTTGTCACCATCATCATCTTGATCAATGATGTGCTCTCCACTTGTAGAGAACTTCTCGAACATGGCATCAAGTACTTGAGACATCTCTTCCTGGGATGGGATTTAATTATATTTTCTATCAGGAAATTCAAGACTAACATCCAACACCAGTGTTGGGCAAGTTACTCAGGAATAGTAATACCTTACTATTTACTTATTACTCCTTCAACAATAATAAATTTACTTTACTTATTACTGGGTATTAAAAGTAATTAGTAGTTAAATTACTATATTACTTTCACAATCACTACCCTGCCTCGCCCCATTTGAAAAATGACAACCTGTGTAGCCAGCTGGTTTTAGAATGTAATCCTCTTTATTGGAACATTAACCTTAGGAGGCAACAATCAGTCAAAGTGACAACATTGCAGCCTCTCAAACCAGGTGATTGGACAGGATGGTTCAATTAGATTGCTAAGACCAGAAATATCATTCTTGTAACACAGTACTGCAGCATGACATGGCTTAGTAATTGTAATAATATTACTGTTTTGGAAAAAATAATTAGTTACTAGTTACTGGAGTTACAGTAATGCCCAACAGTGTCCAACACACTGCTTCCATAAATTAAAAACATCCAAGCAGAAATTAATGAAGAATTCCCCAAACAGTAGCAAAAGGCCCAAAGCTACAGTATGTCCTATTTGTGTAAGTCATGAGTAAGAAACAATAATACAGTCAGCTGCTATTGTACTACAGTATACATATGTGATACTATGGTATTTGACTTTTTTTTATTTCAATTAACATTTGTGTTGATTGCCTTGAGTCAGTGGGCACTATGACCATGCATTCCATCTTCCATTGCTGCTGCTCTCTGTGCATTGTTTGTGTATAAACAAACATGTAAGCCTGGAAATTAAATTACAACTCACCGGTTCTAAATTTTTGAATAGGAGAATGTCACTACATGCCTCCTGTAGTCTCTGTCTCTGTTCATCTGTCTTAGGGTAAGTGACCTGGCAGAATAAAATACAAACAAATATGATAAAGCTCTGCTCCACTTGTGTGTTATTCTGGCCATCAGGAAGCAGAGTGATTCAAAAGCTAAGTTAGGTCATTTTTAAGACACATAGGCCTACTGTACAGTATATTATACAAGGTGACTTACAGTACAGTACAGTAATTGCATTTGTTAAATGTAGCTGAGCCATTATAAGTATAGGCTGGTGATCAGTACTGTACTTTAAATGACATGGCAAAGATAATAACATAATGTTACCGATAACACTCTCAAAGAGGAAATATATTAGCCACTGTTGTGAAGTATTGTTTAAAATATGCCATTTGGTTTCAGTTCTATAATTCATATTGTTTGGAGTTACCACCCCCAGAGGTGTAAAAGTCAATTTACCCGTGGCTCTTTATCCTCATCGTCTTCGTCTGGGTTGAATGCTTCAGCACACACTGCATAAAAGAGGTACAATTCCTAATTTGCATAAAGTCAAAGAGCATTCTTAACACTAAATGTTTATTTTTGTTATAATAACTGAACAAAATGATGTATCGCTTGTGTAAACAAGGATATTTAGATACAGCAGGTGGGTGATAAGATTGGTGATAATCACTACTGTATACTGTATATACTGTAATAGAAACATGTACATTTTTCTATATTATTATATATTTTGATTTGTTTATGTCGCAATATTGTCTAAAGTTTGACATGACAACTATTTACATAATATTATTAAAAATTCTTTTTTTCTGTTTAAAGTTAGGTTCATAAAAGTTTCTACCCATTATAATGTCAATCAAAAAACATGGTTTAGTCCAATTTTCACAGGGTATTTATACACTAGAGTATGAGATTATGCTGACGCATTGGTACTGTTTAAAATGCTGCAAACATTCAAGTCATACAGTTTCAAAACATATTAACAGGTAAACTGAAAATATGGATAACCATTAACATTTTCCTTTAGTGGAAAACACAGACAACAAATAATTTGTTTGCATTGAAATTAATTAGTTTATAAACAGTATTAGCGCAGATGCAAAGTAACAAACTACACAGGCTCAGGACAGGACGATTACAACACAGATGCCAGTGGTTAGTAGTTAGCAGGTTAGATAGCACATGCATAAGTCACATGCATGTGCAATAATAATAATAATAACAACTAAATTAATTAGTAAAATATAAAATCAATCAAATACCTCATTGCTGCGTAATATATATCACTGCTATAAAGTATAGTGGGCCTACATTATTACATTGCTTTTGTTTTAAATATTCTTATTACCTATTATCGCTTTTCAAGATTTCTTCCTTATCGGGCATTAGTGCGGTATACAGTAAGTTGTATGCTTTACAAAATAGTCTGTAGTGATTTTGGTTTCATGTGTGTGTTAATTTTGGTAGAGAACCTTTTATATTTACATTCACACACAATGTTTGATCATTTGTGGACTTGTGAATGTAAATGAACAGAAATGCAGTGCAGTTTGTGAATTCACCAAACCTACAAAACAACTGCACCGGCCAAAGATAAAACATTGCCATTCTCCATTCCCAAGCTATTCATGCAGATATCAACCATAGAAATAGCACATTCTGCCTTTATTGTACAGAAGCTGAACGAGAGCTCTTTTTTTCTTTCCCAAAATACCTGATGGTGTGCTGTTATAAACTGGAGGGGAATGGTGACATTAAACAGATGGAAAAGCTACTTTTGTTGTATATACTGGACCAAATTTGACATAGCCTTGGTAAAGTGCACATTTCCCCTGCTGACGTCACAGAGAATGTTCATTTTGGAAAAGCGGTTGAAGAAGCCTGTGTCTACTCACCTGACACTCTCCTGATGAATCTATTAATCACCGGGGCTGAAAAGAAGGGTGATAATATCAACAATTTAGTTAAATGCCATCATATACTGTATTACTTATGGGTTATTTGTTATTTTAGTAAGACTTATTTTCAGCACATTGTACAGCAATGCCATCAGTTACTATACAGCTTGCAGCAGCTGAATGACTACTGAAAGGCTCATGTATTAAACCACTGCTTGCTTGTAGACCAACATCCACCCCTTACACCAACGAGATATTGTTACCAAATCCTCACTAATTACAAACCCTTTGAAGTGAATTAATTTAAATAACAAAAACATATTCAAATGACATCCACAGCACGTAAATAATAGATTACATTAGGCGGTCATTTGGTTATACCGTTAGACTCATCATTCAATTCCCACATCATACTGAGACTGACTACTATGCAATATAACTGTCAATTAATACCCATTACATCTTAGGAAACTGGAATGCTGTGCCAGGCCCTGGGTTGCTATGCTACCTGCTGCACCTTGTTACAATCATGCAGCAGAGAGTTTCAGTTCTGTTTTGGCCTACTTTTGGACAAAACAAATGAATGAACAGCTTTTTTGTGCTTCTTCTTCCTCTGGCGACATGATTTTAACAGTTATATAGCCAAACAACCTATATTCTAGCCTAGAACTTCTAGGCTATTTTTGACAATGAAACATGTGGGTAGCTAAGCATTTTATAATGTAGCCTGCAAAGAGCTGAAATGTTCAAATATCAAGGTTGTATCATCTTAGCCTGAACCATTTACAATGTTCAGATGTGACTTTAATGTAATAACAATAGCAACAATAACAATATCCTTTCAATGTGACTACAATGACCATAATTCAGTCCATTACCATATATGGCAAATGGTAGAGCCATTGAGGATACAAGGTAGCAACTGCTGCAGGGAAAATGTACTGAATGAGGATCCATTTAATTCAATGGGTTTTATTTCGGGTTTGATAGATGCTAGCATTAATCATGTTGAAGTCAAAACTGCAGATTTCAAGAATGCTGCCAACCGCATAGCATCTTACCAATGAATTCCTCGTCGTCATCATCATCCTCCTCTTCTCCGTTTTCCGAGTCGATCTGCATCGCTTCGTCAATGAAATTGACTGCTTTGCCAGGTCTCGTGGCCGAATTTTGGTCATTGCTAAACGAGGCCTGTTTGGTCTCACTGTCCTTCAGCTGGGTGAAGTACTGTAATGCAAACTCGAGTAAATCCCTGGGCTGATTCCTCAACACTTCCACGGTAAAGCTCTGTAACAGCTCCGTCAGTCCTTCAGGAATTTCTATACTCATTCCTGTTATCAATCTTTAAAGGAGGGGGAAAAATCCGGTTTGCTTCCAAATTAAAATAGATGTGCAATTACAGTCCGAAGCCCAAAGCGAAAAGCCAAATTTTAAGAAGCGGATTCTGGGAATTTGTTGAATGAAAATGGCTCTGGATTTTTGGTCCAAGCATCCTCTGCTGCTGCCTCTGGCTACAGGAAACCCACGCATGTGACCCAGGAAACCATGGCAACCACCTACCCGGGGATTGCGTATGAACACCAGCGATGCAAAAATTGCAGTCAGTGGCAAAATGTCTTGAAGTGTACCAGTCAAAGACCATATCTGTTGATTAAAATTTCAATTAAACATTCACAAAATGGCTAATATACTGTAATCTTTAATGTCTAAAAGCATTACGCAAGCATTGTGCAGACACGGAGCTGTGCCTATTAAAGCGCATAAATCAGCACTGAACAGGCTATAGCCAGCCCAGAAGTGTTGTCAATATCAATAATAATAATTAACATGTCTTAAGGTAGGCCTATTGAAAACTTCATAACATGTCATCGTGTGCTATATGATGCATATATTGGATTAAAATCAATTTGATAAAAATAGATTGTCCCCATGCGTCTGGCCCATTTCCTCTTCCTTCTACTTAAGGATATTTTAAATGCTCTATAGGCCTAGTCTATGAAATATGATTTAGATCAGACAGGCTATTCCAAATTCTAGAATATATCACATAAATATTATTTTTCAATGTGATCTACTGTAGGCTGTGAATGTTTGTTTTTAAACAACAAGATAAGTATGTATCTTTAGGCTATGCATCCATTGGTCAACAATATGCAACAATGTAACATTATTTTAAAGGTACTCTATCAAATGTAGCCTGTGTATTCTGATTATGGTGCAGATTGACAAAGACCTTTGTATAAGTCAGTAAAGGAATCATCTAAAATAGTATGTCAACAGTGCAAAACTATTGTGCCATGGCTGCAATCTCACCAAATAGTTGCATGCACACTCTCTCTGGAGTAGCGGTTGAAAATGAAAAAGGGACATGTTCCCACATGCACTGTGGGAACATGTGTGGACCTTCAGGGTTTAAGGGGCTGCACATCTGTGTATTTGTACACATTAGGGAGTTGGTGCAAACCTCCAGGGTGGTATGGGGGCAGCCTGCCTCCCAGAGAGAGATCCTTGAATTGTCATAAATACAGTACACTATTTCATGCATTTCATGAAGTATTCCGAGATCAAAGTTAGCACGTATTTAATTCCAATAGGCTCCTCTAATCTGCCACATAGAGAATGCCTTAAGGGCACACCAGAGTAGCTGGTGTGCCCTTATAATAAACATGAGGTATTAGAGGCCTACCCCGGATCACTACCAGTGTGCAAGTTCTCCCCCACCGTGCACGCCAGTGCTGACAGCACATGGTGTTGCCCATGTCACTGTGGATCTCTGGCAGGGAGCAGGGCGGGGCCAGTATAGCTAATGATCGGACTTAGCACAACACTGATAATAGCTCACCAACTCTGTCAGTGCTATTCAATAATGTTGTACAATAGGATACTGCATGTGCCATAGTGTTTGTGTGCTGGTACTGGTATAGTTTGAGTTACTTGAAATTATTTTCAGGTTGCCATCTTAGATCTTGGCAATAAGCAAGTTAACCTTCTGGCTACCTCTCTCTATTTAATATGGTATACACAACAGGAAAGACGTGGCCATGGGGATTGAATGCAGAGGTCAGAGTTATCCATTATGTAAAAAAAAAAATAGAAATGTATTTTCCCCATGTGAGTTGTTTATATAAACTGGTCCTGACAAGACAACATGCCACCTATTGGTACATGAAACACATTGCACTGGAACAATGATCTCACTGATGATCTCTATACAATTACAGTAATATGTTCCAGTATGTATTGCTGCTGTCAATAAATAAAGGAATTTTAGCAATGAATAATGGAATAATTCAACGATAACCAAAATATAGTTATGGACCTATAACCAGAACTATGGCGTCCTTATTATGCAAACTGTACCTATGCGTGCTTGTGTTTCAATACCTGAGCTACGTTGCCATCTACTGGACCTTTATTGCATTACACTGCAATTAATTGTGTTTTTTGCCTTGCGATTTTAATCAAATAATTTAGATGTGTTATCTAAGTATACAGAATATATTTCAAGTTGTATTTGATATTTCATTTTATTGTAGACCCGTTATGACTAACTTTTACTAAGAAATTTGTAACTTTTATTTTTTGGAAGAAAAAGACCCCAAAACAAAGGACATCTTAAGCATGCATGGCAGTGGGTCTCTAGTACGAGGGTTGCCTGCGTTTAAATAAATAATAGACAAAAGACCTTGCATGTATAGGTGAGGATGAAGCCGACATTAAACTTATTTGTTCTCGTCTTTAGGGACAGGTTGCCCTTTTGGGTTACCCAACAGTGGCTCATCGCTAGCCTCAGTGATGTTGAATGAACGGAGCACAAAAAAATAAAGGCGGTTTTACAGTTGGGCATATGTAAATGATCCATTTGTGATGCAAAACAAATGTGGCCATAGGTTCTGGAGTGGATCTACTGTACATAGCTGATTATTATCCTGTGTAACCCAGTCAGAGTACCCACTATGTGGTCTCATGTTTGTCTGACTTGGGGGCGAGGTAGGACAAAATGCTGCTCTTTTTGCTAGACAGTTTGTGCCACTCCATTGACATCTACTGTATATCTGAAACACCTGAATGCCAACAGACAAACATTGCATCTCATCTCAATGTTGGTTAGCGGTAAATGCACCTTTCAATATGATGACATTTTGTGACCGAGTCTACCTGAGCTGATATGCTCTGAAAGAGAAGTAAGACTAAAGGCTAAAGACATTTACAGGGGGAAATCAATGTGAACATAGCTGCCAGTTGAGACTACAGTGTACAGTGTGTAATGTACTGCATAGTCAGCATTATCTTCAGCCACACAGAGGTTATACACCACATGACATGCAGGTTGGCTGGCTTCCAGTCAGCTAAGGATTATATAAAATGTATTAAAACAGGGTTTTCACTATAACGATAATTAACCTAGCTTTAAATCATAAACACATCTTTTCATGGCCTGACATCGCATGAGGAAGAAAGTGATAAAATTATGAAATATCATTGTAGAGATTAAGTCTTAATACGCATGAACAGTCAGCAGCATGCAGAATGTTAACAGTTTAAGCATAGCACTGCTTAAGATGGTCCGTATTTATATTTATTTATAATATGACTGGTTTAACATACGGTACCATCCAGCTAACAGCTTGGTAGTGAAATAAAGACTAGTAAGTGCCAATCCCAGCTGCAGACGTTAACTATGCACGGCAAAGTTTAACCTGACACTGACATCTGGAGACAGCAGATAAAGATTGACTGGTCAGAGAAAGCAGAACCACAAATGTATTGCTCTGAAGGTGAGTGAACATGCTACTGATGGTTCTGTAGTGGAGACAAGGGTTTATGAGCATACACCCACCCACTCTACTGAACATATCCCTCAGTTGGATAGAACCGCTAATTTCAATTTCTAAACACTTGCAAGTGTAAAGGATTGATCACATCCTGGATACAAAAAACTGCAGTCTACATTGAGTGGTAATCATGAACTGCTGGTGGGTAAGCATCGATTACCAAAGTAACATCAGATTCATTAACATACTGTACACAGTAAATCCGTTTCCAGGAAACATTTATTTTATCTAGAGACGGGATCACATCATCACATCTTTCCATCAACATGTCAGTTAAATATTAACAAATGTACAGTTGTGAGGAATGTAAAAAAAAAAACAAAAAAAAACAAACACAAGCCTTATAAAAACCAAACCCAGGGACCCCACACCCAGAGTAACATCGCCATGGTGGTGTTGGCTAAGGCTCCAGGTTCAGTCCACTGTCACACCAACCTTCCAGAACCTCACAGTTCATCTTTGTCTGTTTTTGCCTGTATTGTAAGAGGTAGAGAAATGTTTGAACAGGATTTATAGCAAAGACCAAAGAAACACAAAAACAGTGGTAATGTGCAATTGTGGCCACAAGAGGCAGAGTACAGCATATAGAGGTGCACGCTAATTGTGTGCCAGGGATGTGAATTAAAAATAGTAAGGCAAAGAAAGTTAGTTTCTCTCAACTGAAGTTCCATAGTAACAAAATGCCAATTCTGCTCAGCTGTAAAAATGTCAATAAAGAAAAAAAAAAACAAGGTGTTTCATACTAGCACTTTAAGCAACGACAAAAATCATACCGTTTCCTCTTCCTCATCTGGAACTTCCTCCTCTTCTGCCTCCTCTTCCTCCTCCTCTGCAGGCTCTTCAGGTTCCTCCTCTGGCTCCTCTTCAATCTGCACACCACCACAGTAAGACTACCACTGACCAACAGTGATCAACCCATAACAGTGATAATCATGCACGCATGAAGAGGGTTGCCACGACAACTTGCCTGCTCATCAAGGTCTACGTTCATGCTCAGTTTCAGCATGCGCTCTATCCTGTCTCCGTAGGCCTTGGTGTCGGCCAGCTGGTAGCCTGAGCGCAGGGTGGCCGTCTCAAACAGCACCATTGCCAGGTCTGAGGCCGTCTGGTCCTCAGCATTGTCCTGGAAAACGGTGCAGAGGTTATTCAACACTGACCCTAGCAGTTCCTGGCTGTGACTCCGTAGCGGCTCAATTGGGATTGAACACCTACATTGACTCTCTTCAGCATCTGCTTGATAAGAGGGTGTTTCGGGTTGATCTCCAATGTTTTCTTCTGGCTTGCGTAGTAACTGAGGAATGAAGAAAACACCATGTTTAGACTTCACAATGCACCGTTAGCCTCATTTCACGTAGCACTACCAATGAATCAGCCAAAACTTAATGAGAAAGTATTGTTAGCGTAACATACGCTCTAGCAGTAGGCAACATCAGGGCCCAGAAAAAAATAAAACCCTACTACCAAAGTTCCAAGAGTGCATTTACATTGAAAAATAAACCCCATGCAGAAACAAGTGTTTCATGCTAGGAGTCACGCAGACCACATTCACTCACTTAGTGGAGATATCTTTCCCTGTCTGGTAAGCCTGTGCCTTCATGATGCGCTCCATGTTTCCTGACCAGCCATACTGGCTGGCTACCAGCGCACAGGGAGAGTTAGTCAGCCTCTGGGAGAGGACAGCCTTCTCAACCTAGGGGTATGGGAAGGGGGGGGGGGGGGGGGGGGAGAAAAAAACA
>JAODTR010000021.1:1015489-1041212 GCA_025399935.1 Amblyopsis rosae | reverse complement strand
CCCCCCCCCCCCCCCCCCCCCCCCCCCCCCCCCCCCCCCCCCCCCCCCCCCCCCCCCCCCCCCAGACACCATCACACAATCCAGTTGGTTGTCCCTGGTCAACCCACAGCATACCTTGAGGTAATGTCACAGTTCATCTAGGCCAATATAGCCTAGATTTGATCTCAGAATCTGAGTGAATAGGAATAATGAAAAGGGAACCAAAGTATTTGGTTACCTTGTCCTTCAGAGCGCTGTCCTTCAGCCAGGTGGTGAGAGGCTCGTACTCCTTCTCCAGGGCCTCCCTCTTCTCCTTGGTCTTGTCACTCTCGTCAAACTTGACGCCCTCCTTGGCCACATTCTGGAAGCGCTTGCCGTCGAACTCGGGCAGGGCCTGCACGCAGTACTCGTCGACGGGCTCAGTCAGGTAGATCACCTCGTAGCCCTTCTTCAGGAGCCTCTCCACGAAGGGGGAGGACTCCGCCTGGACAGACGCAGCACAAGAACAGACGTCAATGGTGAGAACCCCCAGCCTGCATTTACAGAGCCAGGGCTGTGTGGAAACGGCATTATTAGACAGATTATATTTTCAGATGTCGCATTAGCACGACGGTCCCAACAGGCAGCTAGCAGCCAGATAGAAAATATTTGCCATGACTAAAGGTGTTCGCTTACAATTGCTAACTCCACCTTAAATTAAACTCCTTAGCTCGAGTCAGTAAGTCAAAACGCCATTAGATTAAATATTTGCCTTGTTGCTGTATTTGATGAACCAAGTATTGCTTCATCAAAAAGCAGAAGATCCTAACGCCAACACTAATGAATGAAGACATTAGTGAGAAGTTCCTCCCACACTGAAAGCACATCCACATCACCCACCTCCTTCTTGCTGGTGCCAGCCATGAAGTAGATCTTGTCCTGCTTCTCCTTCATGCGCTCCACATACTGCTCCAGGCTGGCCAGCACAGTGTCGCTGTTGGATGTCTGAAAGCGCAGAAGCTTGGCCAGGCGCGTCCTGTTAGAGTGGTCCTCGATCACGCCCAGCTTGATGTTGGTGCCGAACTCCTTCCAGAATTTCTCGTTGTACTGCTCTTCTGCAATCTTCTTGATCATGTCCAGGGTCTTGCGCACCAGCTTCTTGCGAATCACCTGGAAATATGAGTGTGAGTGAGTGAGTGCGTGAGATATATATGAGAATCAGCATGGCTTTCTGACGGGTTTAATACAGTCACTGTATATGCCATGTGTAAAGCACCATTAGATTGCATGGCGGCAGTTGGCGACACAAATATGCCATCTGACATCATTTTGAGACCTCAATTATATAACAAACATATTGCTTACGATGCTTTATTGTAGTGTGTATGAAGAGCTTTGTTCATTCTAACAAAGTCAATGCAATGAAACAAAGGCTAATCTTGAGGAATGACAATATATCAGAACATTTCTTTTGTTGTTTTTACTTAAAGCTAGAGTTCATTAAAAAGCCAGGGTCACCTTGAGAAGCTTGTGCTGCTGTAAGGTCTCTCTGGACACATTCAGAGGAAGGTCATCAGAATCCACCTAGCAAAAACAATTGGCATTCATTAGTGGAAAGTGACAACACTAGATGCATTTGCATGGATACTATTATTCCGATTGGTATCGGGATAAAAGCCCAACCCGAATGAAAATGCTCCATATAAAAACACCTCAAACGGAAGAGGAAGGCCCAACCCGATTAAACTTTCATTCCAAAGCAGAGGGGTAGTATGAGCCGTTCCATGACGGTAAAACCCGATGACTTCCTAGTTGCGTTCTGCGCATGCCCCGTATTAGGCTACCGTTTTGTGGGATGCCGACTTGATTGAACACAAGGCGGTAGGCTATTCTGCACAGACACTGTACAAAGTCTGGACAAAACAATTGCAACACACGCAAATAAGTGAATGAGAGCTGGTACGGTGACCTTGTCTGGAGCTGCAAATCTCTTCAGTCACAAATTGCCTCACTCTCCCCGATGTGCCTGCAACTAGAAGCTAGTTGCTTTAAGCCTTTTTTCCTAGAGGGACACGTTACATTACCGAGCCATATAATGTGCATGACAACTATGCATCTACTCCAAATTGTATTAATTGCCGCGGCGCATGTAAACAACAGAACAGATTAGGTGACATCCCACGAAAACAGCTAACCCGAAAACTTCCAATCGGTCAGACATTAAAGCGTCCGCATAAACCCAGCTACAGCACCAACACAGCCTTGAGTCTCAGTTAAGGTATGAATGCTCTCACCACTCCCTTGACAAAGTTCAGGTATTTAGGCATCATGTCGTTAAAGTCATCTGTGATGAAGACTCTCCTGACAAACAGCTGTGGGAGAAGAACAGGCGTCATCAGACTCCCAGGTGCAAGCACAAAGGCCTCAGCAGCTACACTATGGTCTACATGGTGCATACCTTAATAAAGTCATTCTTCTTGGAGCCGTACTCGTCAAACAGCCCGCGAGGAGCTGAAGCTGGCACAAACAGAATGGACTTGAACGTGACCTCCCCCTCAGCAGTGAAGTGAATATGGGACAGGGGTTCATCGCTGTCCTGTTGGAACGATGCGCAGGAGGAGTCAGAAAGGTTTAGTTGGGCCATCCCCATTAAAGGGCCACCATACATTTTACAATAATCATAATCATCATCATCATCATCCATTAGAATACAGCTGTAATACACACTGTGCCCTGGAGCCCTACTTTCTGAATGCAATGTAAGCATTAAATCTTAGATTTCACAAGACATTGTGAAATGTTACTGCAATGTGCGATATTGACCACACCCACAGAGCAACACTGTAGGGGAAAGCATAGGCTGCAGATTGCTATAAAGCTGTAGCAAGTGGAAATGACACCATTGTTTTTCAGGTGCCTACCTTAGAAAAGGTCTTGTAGAAAGCCTTGTATTCGTCGTCCTCTACCTCCTTGGCTGGTCTCTGCCAGATGGGCTTGATGTCATTCATCAGTTCCCAGTCCCACACAGTCTTCTCAACCTGGGATTCAAAAACAGACCGAGCTCAAACCAGTAGATTGCACACATAACCAGTTGAAGCACAAAGAGATTGGGAGGGAGGGAGGAAAGGGGGGGTTCTACCTTCTTCGTCTTAGGCTTCTCCTTGTCTTCTTCTTCCTCTTCCTCCACCTCAGCTTCTTCCTCTGTGGCATCTTTCTCTGGATCCTCCTCTGCCTTGTCATCATCCTCTAGAGGCTCCTCCACAGTCTCGGTCTGCACAGAATAGAGGTGCATTGATTTTAACACTCTAATGAATGCAAATAATGAAGTTCTATGAGGTTTTATGAGAGAGAAAACAAAGGAGCATGTGAGAGAACTCACCTTGCTGGCCCACACATAAATAGGGAAGTTGATGAACTGAGAATACTTTTTCACAAGGTTTTTAATAGTCTCCAGCTCGAGATAATCTGAGGCTTCCTCCTTTAGGACCAACCTGCAATGGCAGAATTGTAGTATTATGGATGGCTCTTGTTCTTCAAGTACACAGCTAAAAGAAAAAACCCAGAGGGGAGTAACTCACGTAATGGTGGTTCCTCTGCCAAGGGTGTCCCCACGTGGGTCCTCAATGACGGAGAACTCATTGGAGTCAGACTCCCAGATGTGCTGGGTGCCATTGTTGTGTTTGGACGTAACGATGACCTTGTCGGCCACCAGGAAGGCAGAGTAGAAGCCCACGCCAAACTGGCCAATCAGCTCCGAGGTGGACTGGCCCTCGGTCTGCATATCGGTCATCTTGCTGAGGAACTCGCTGGTGCCAGACTTGGCGATGGTTCCCAGGTTCTTCACCAAGTCCTCCTTGGTCATGCCGATGCCAGTGTCAGTGACGTGAAGCATGTTCTTCTCCTTGTCAGACTGAAGAAGAAACACATTTAGACATAACATAATATCTATGGTTGAAAACACAAGTGCTTTGCCCCTTTGCTTACCTTAATTTTAATGGTAAGTTCTTCATTTGAGGCCATTGCATCATCACTGGTCAGAGACATCAAACGGATCTTGTCCAGAGCATCTGAGGCGTTGGAAATCAGCTCCCTCAGGAAGATCTGTCATAAAGTAAAATAAAAACACTCTCCCTGGTCTGCTCATACACACAATGTAGCCGTCTATGCATTGTAGGCTATATTTCGGGGCCGGCTATTCCTGCTCACCTCCTTGTTCTTGTATAGGGAGTTAATGATCAACTTCATCATGCGGTTAACCTCAGCCTGAAAGACATGCTTCTCAGACTTTTCTCGGATTTCCTTGATCTGAGCTGCATTTAGCCCATCCAGCAGGATAGCCTCCTCTTCTCTGTGAATGCACACAGCAGAGAATGATGACATTCAAAACATTTGTAAACACCTCCGAGAACATCAGTCTCTGGGGACCAATATAAAGGTTTATGCCAAGTCAACATTGCAATAAACTCCCATAATTATGTGTTGATTGAGAGGTGATGACATTTTAGGGTTTAGGATATTGTGTTGATTGCATTGTGCTGTTACATAACATTTTACTAAATGGGGACCCCCCCCCCTGGGGACCCCCCCCCCCCCAACACACACACACACAGAGTAAGATGATTACATGGTCACAATATAACCTACCTCTGGACCACTTCGTCATCTGTCCTGGAGCCATCTCTGCTTTTACCCACGTCCTCCTCTACAGTGCCATCAATGTCAAGTTCATCATCTGCATTGACAGCAGCTACAGTACAGTAGTAGGAAGGAACAATTAGATGTTGGACTGCTTATTTGTTGTACATGTTACAGTACCGTAGGTCTTAGCGAGTCTATAAAGCACACTGTGCTACTAATATGGGCATAAAGAAACTTCTGGAAAAATAGTAGTACCGCTATAGCTAAAGTAGACTTCATGACGACGCTGGAGCGAACGTGTTAAATCCACAACACTATCGGCGGTTTAGTGTGGAGAAAATACCAAATATAGGCCTACAGTATTAACACAACATGAAATGTATGAGTGAATAATTAATTGAATGGAGTGGGGGGGAAACGTTTGCAAGCAAGCTAATGTTAGCTTACATTAGACAAAAACGTTAACACAAGAAAATAAAATATCTGATACTCACCAAACGTCAAAAGTGCACATAGAAAACCTAGCACCCAAACACGTTTCATCTTGATATATGTATTAATCGAAGGAAACTTAAATATCCCTCTTCAGCGTTGAGACAAAAGCCGGGATTTCAGCGCATGCAGCACTGCAAAGAAAGAATGACAGGCCACCTCTCGGACCAAACGAGCCAACTTCATTTAACCTCGGAAACCCGGCCAATCATCATGCACCACGCATAAGCATCAACCAATAGTATCAGAGACAATAGGTCGTTTCTTCCAATGGAGGCTTTATCCACTATTTCACGTCGTAAAATCGTGGCTGAGCTCCATTGGCTAAAAAATGATTAGAGGTTACTTCCACTCCGTTATTTTTTGTCTGTAAATATTAAAATTTTAATATTATTATGCTGTGCCTTGGTATTTACAGTGATAATATGGAAATGTATATAAAAGAAGGCTATTGTGTCAGAATGTGCCTACGTAATTTATGTTTCGTTAGAGTAGAAGTGCAAATATTGAACATGCAATGGCTGTATATAAACATTTTATTCACGTGTTTACCGAGGGAGCAAGGTTTAAGGTATTTTTGACCTGCTTGATTTATTAAATGTGATGTTAATATGCGATATGTGATGTAGCCTATATGCGATATGAGGCGCAACACTACATCTGTCCACAAGGTGGTAGTATGTAGGCAATATTCCTAGTTCAACTCAGACAAACAAAAATGTAATACAATTGGGCTGATAAAAATGGATACATTTCAGTTTTAACTTTATTTCATAGCATCAAACGTCACATTATTAATTTGTTGTTAAATTGCTAATTCAAATAAATTTCCTTCAGGAAGCATAACAATTTGTTTAAACTCTGTTTGCTGAAGGGTGATTGCTTCAAAACTACCTATAAATATACTGGTGATTAAAAGGCGTGTGAAATACAAAGTGGTGAATCACCAATATATTTGTTATTCTCAAAATGTTTTTGATAATTTTTTAACTAATTTACCAAATCACTTGAACATTTTTATAATGTCTAGCTCAATCCTTGCTCCATTGTCTGAGTAAAGCTCATACTCAATCAAACCAACAGCAATTTAATAAAGTGATCTTTGATTTCATAAAATAAAAGTCAAAATTCCAAATAAAAGAATTACAACAAATTCACTGTTATCAATCAAATAATTGCCACTCATACAAAGCGAAATTATTGCTATATTGAAATTCTGAAAAACTCTAACTTGTCACTCGGGGTTAGCAAAATATAAACGACATCCATTTAAATGTTTTATTCAGATAGTCAACAAACTTTAAGAAATAAAAACGTGTCCCAGACGCACCATGTCAATGGCTGGTTGCTGATCAAAGCGTGGGCAACTAGGAAGTGACGCACAAAGCGACGACACGCACATTTACTGTTATTTACAGATCTTGAGAGCCGCATGTATTCTGATGCACACCACAAGCAACATACACCAGGCTTTCAAACCAGAGAGCCACGACGCCCTTGTCATTGTCCTTCTCGACTATAGTAAAGAATAAGGACTCAATGTATAAGCTAACTATTTTATGTAATACGCTACATACTGTAAGTCATCGGCTATTTGGGGTTCGGTTATGGAAACGGAATTTTGTTGTGACGTCCCGCGGAGTCGGACAAGTACGGGCACCGCAGTCCTCGGCAGCAATGTGTACCAGCTCTTCAAGGCGCAAGGATACGGCAAGCTGGCTGTGGTCTGTTTACAATGACACAAAAAAACAAACTGAAGGTATGAACTGCATTAGAGTCACAGCAAAGAAATGTGTCCAACCAGTACTATACAATGTTGCGGGATGCATAGTCATATTTCATTTATAAACAACAGTCTCCTGCTATAACTTATTTGGACTGCAACTTTTGCCAAACCACACAATATGCATCCTCACATCACATGCTTGCTCCATGGTGGATTATTTTTCATATTTGATGGCTTTATCTTGAATGTTAGTGTTACAGTCACTGACATTGAAAGCAAACCCCAATAGGATCATACACAGATAAGCCAGTACATCAGGGAGGGTGGGCATAATGGGTTATCATGGGCACTAACCAGTTTGTAGCTCTATGCATACATAGAAGAGATACACTGAGACACATTCCTTCCAGAACCATCATTTGAAATGTTCTGCGATTAGTGCCACAAGGTTTGTTGCTTTAACACATTGATAAAGCCCTGGTGTCTATCTACTGTACCTCTCCCACTTGTCAGAGTTGATCCCAGCCATATCCAGAAACTCTGTCAACCCAAACACCGTCTTTGCCAACAATGAGATGAACCTGGGTGACATTGAGATCTATGGCTTTGACTATGACTACACATTGGCATTCTACTCCAGCCATCTCCATACCCTGATCTTCAATATAGCGCGGGACATCCTCATCACAGAGCACAGGGTGTGTGTGTGTGTGTGTGCATTCAGGGTTGTTGTTATTTCTTGTAAGAAAATGATGGGCTATATTATGTTTTTATTTTAATGTATACACTGTATTTTATACCCTACTTAGAGAACAGCTGAATTGCTAGTCTAGTAGACATGAATATGACACTTTTTGAAAAGAGTAAAGGGTGGCCTATAGTAGCCGTTGCTACTATTACACAGTAAGGATTTTGTATTATGTTTTAACTGCTTAGAAGAATTATAGATCATTGATATTGCTCTAATGCTGCAGACTCAGTTTGGCATTTGTAATCAGCTGTGCTTTACATTTCAAGCTCATGCTTGCATCTAATATAATTTATCTTTAGTACCCAGAGGGATTACGAGAATATGAGTATATTCCTCATTTTGCTGTCAGAGGATTGCACTATGATGTTAAAAAGGTAATAATTGCTTTATAGTTTTTATTTTTTATTTTGTATGAATGAAAACAAGTGTTTTAGGTAGACTACTGTATGTTGTCAGTTGGATAATGGTTTCCCACAAAACATAATCGTTATATAATCGTTGTAATAATGACGGTAATGTGAATTGTTCTAGGCACTGCTGATGAAGATTGATGCTTTTCACTATATTCAGTCGGGAACTGTATACAGGTTTGTGATTTCACATGAATATTTTTACAATCAAAATGTAGGGTTGTGTTGTGCAACACAGCTGCGCATGTGAAGGGGAGGGTAGAGAAGGGTGTAATCCTGGGGGTGCTGTTGATGGAGTATAGTGTGAAACTCAGGTCAAGGAGGGGTGTTTTTTAAACCAAAACAACAGTGTCATTTGGAAAGCAGGAGTCAACCACAAGGACAATTCCGGACACAAATTATAAGGAGATGCAGAATGTTAATTTCAGAATGTTTAAATTTTAATTTCACTGCTCATTAATGCATTTGGGAAGGTTGACAGACTTTGTGAATCATTGAGAATTTTACATTAATTGACTAAAGGCAGGGTTAGGCCGCGTTCAGACGTAACTTCTTTTTGGAAGCTGTCTGCCTCTTTTTTACATTATAATCCTATGGAGCGGACCGTGTTTTAAAGGCGCCATGGGGACCCCATTTAAATGCCGCAGGCGCTTTTTTCAGCAGCTCGTCTTCTTTTTTAGTTGAAAAAAGTTAACCTTCTCATAAGAAAACGCCCTACGTCATCTGCTTTTTTGACAGTTGCTCAATCACAAGTTGCATAGTGAGACCTGGTGTTTCCCATAACAACATCCCATAACAAAGAATATGTCCATGTATTGTTTCATTCTGTGGCTGTGGGAACTCCTATAGTAGCCGTATAGTAACAACCGTTTCAGATGCTTTTTTTTTAACATAATATGTATATATATATATTATGTAAAATATAATATATATGTATTATGTAGTGAGCGGTGTTTGCCACTATGTTTATGTTCCTATTTACAGAGCGGAGCCAGAGAAGTATCAATTTTTTTTCAGCACACACAAAGAGCAGTAAGCTAGCAAAATGTGAGGAGATTTTTGGAGAATTTATCAAGAAGTGCATTAGCTTACAATTAGCTTACGACTATACCTGTTAAAAGATGTGATTATGTGTTGAACTATTTTGTTTCATAGGGGTCTCAACCCAGTACCTGAAGAGGAGGTTATTGCTATGTATGAGGGTTGCCATGTTCCTCTGGAGATGATGAGTGACTTCTATGGCAAGGTGAGTAAGCTTGTACTGCACAATAAACAGACATAGGACAATGTGTAGACTACAACATGATATCCATCACGTGAATGGTGTTTATTTATGCCTCAACTTGTAGAGTTCCCACGGCCACAGAATGAAGCAATACATGGACATATTCTCCCTCCCGGAAATGACCCTTCTGTCCTGTGTCAACGACTTCTTTATGAAGAACAACATTGATTATGAGCCTGTCCATCTGTACAAAGATGTCAAGGTTATTTACACATACTGGATAACAATATTATGACACTCAAGTGTAACGTGTAATTTCAACTTGTACTGTAATAGTAATAGTTGTAACAATAGGGTTAACTACAACAACAAGAATATTAACAATAATACATATAGAATTATTATTATTATTGCCGCATGATTTTTTAATTGAACAAATATTTGGGCTATGTTTATTTTCCCACTGGAAGTAAAAATATATCTTATCAACAAAAGTAGACTATGCTTATTAGACAATTTTTCACGCTGTACATTCTATTGTATCTAATGTACCTACTGGCAGTGGTAGAAGGCCGTGATTGTATTGGACAGCTCCCAGGTGTATATCTGCATCGATCTAACATGCACTAGTGCTCTGTTGCTATTTTGATGCAGTCGACAAGATGAGCGGCGTTTAATTTTAGCCGCCAATGCTAGCACCTAATTTTAGCACTGCCAGCACGCTTGCCTCCCCACCATCTGCGTGTGTTCTTTGGTGGTGCTGCTACTTCAGAGGAAGAGGTGCGGCGAGACAGCGCTTCATTCTCCCTCCGAGGGCAGCCTGTCAGTCACGTCCTCTCTGGACGACACTGAAGCGCTTCTGACAGATCGCTGTCATTAAAATCCCCCACCCGCCCGATGTTCAGTCAGTGCTCCGGGAGTCTACACTTTTTCAAGGACACTCAATTATCTTTTCTTTCAGTAAGCACTGATTCACTAATTAGTGATTAATGGTCGACATTCGTAACAGTTTCGCGCTTTGAATATCGGACAGTCTCCTAATTTAATAAGCTTGCCATTAATTCAAGCTGAAAATTAGAAATCCTTTCACAGAACAATAGTTCAATTATGAAACGCAGCCTTACAATAGACTGTAGACTGCTGGAAATGGTTTTCTCTTTCTTTCTTTTTCTCTCACACGCACATGCATGCACACACACACACACACACACACACACACACACATGTAAGGCCTTTTTTAATTCTTGTTTCATTAGTATTCAGAGATGCATTTCAGTAACACAAACAGTTGCTGTTTGAGTTCACAAGCAATTCAGAGCAAGCGTTGGCTGTTGAAAGCTAACGTTGCTACACAACATTTCTCTGCTGACTTTATTTCTCTCTCCTCACAGGAGGCCATAGGAGATGTTCATGTCAGAGGCATCATGTACCGAGCTGTGGAAGCAGATATCGGTAATAACCGCAGAAGTGTACAGTGGTATCGTAGCCCAGGAGCAGATATTTGAGCCCCAGCCTCAATGCTTAGGTTTACAACTGTACTCAAAATGGCATGTGGCTGTAGGGGAGAGTTAGAGAACGGTGCTGTAGACATGTTGAGTAGAGAGGAATTGCAATCAAAGGATCACATGGGGTGGGGGGGGGGATGCATTTCCAGAGTACTGAACAACAGCAACTGATTTAAACTAGAGTAATTGTTTGACATAAATTAACTAGCATGACAAATGGAGTCTTGAAGAAATATCTACGTGTGTGGCTCTGAAAAGAAGCCATGGAAACCTTTGGAAATGTATATCTCTCTCCCTCTGCCTATATTTCTCTTGCCATTTTATTTCAATGTTTGTTTCTCTTTTCTGTAGACAAGTATATTTGCTATGGTGAACAAAGTCACGCTGTTCTGAAAAAGCTGTCTGAGAATGGGAAAAAGATGTTCCTCATCACCAACAGCCCATTTGATTTTGTGTAAGTATACCATAGGTCTTCATATGAGAAAAATGCAGTGCCTGGGCCAGAAATGTATTTAAATTGTTGTTATTTAACAGTCTGTCATTGGAGTCCAAATGTGTGTCACACATGGTGTGAGTGGGTAGATTTGTGTGCATGTATTTAGCAAAATTTCTGAAATCCAGTCATCTTGGGACTATTTGAAGCCAGACTCGACAGCACAGAAAGTCGTCTGTGTGTTTCTCTTGCCAAAGCTTTCCAGAAATCAAAAAAGAAAAATACGCGTGCTTGGTTAGATATTTATTTGCATGCTGGCAAGAAACTGGCATTTGGTTTGAACAGTGTCCTTATATACAAAGTCAAAAAACATGTTTTTTAGCACCAAATATTTAGCAAGATGCCTTCCTTTACTGCTCATTCACTGAGAAAGTAGTTCTCTCATCATGGTGAATTAGCAGCATGTACTGATTTAAAAAGTCTCGTGAAGATAATGCACTCAATTGTTGCTTTTCTTAGGGACCGAGGAATGAGCTACATTGTTGGGAAGGACTGGAGAGACCTGTTTGATGTCGTTATTGTGCAGGCTGACAAACCTGGTTTTTTCAATGACAGGAGAAAGTAGGTCTGGTTATATGTGTATTGTATTTCGTTTTGATGAAGCTGTGTATATTTGTGTAGGAGCTACAATAGGCGTGGCTTTGAACCCATGCATTTTTCCATCCAGACCTTTCAGACGGGTGACAGATAAGGGGGTGTTGCTTTGGGATAGGATTCACCAATTGGAAAAAGGACAGATATACAAACAGGTGTTGGAACGCGTTCAATCGCCAGACATTGCTGTTGTTGTAAATACCACTGCTTTGTTTTGTTACCTGGATATGTGTGTCTGTTACTGCAGGGAAACCTGTATGAGTTTCTGAAACTTACTGGGTGGAGAGGGTCCAAAGTGCTCTACTTTGGAGACCACATTTACAGTGACCTGGCTGTAAGCATATGTCAGATAGTGTAATATTCTACACAATGCACTGTTTAAAGAAACACTGATTATGTTTTATTTTTTGCTATATGTGAACAATACTTTTGTGAAAGTGTTGCATGTGCCACAGTATCACACTTTCTGTTGGAATATGTATTTTGATCTCACAAAACCGGGACATTGACACTGTAGTAGCATAATCATTCAAACACAATATGGAGATGAGCGGCGGCCCAAAGGAATAGCGGTGTCTTTCCCGTCCCGCAGGATCTGACGCTGAAGCATGGCTGGAGGACGGGAGCTATCATTCCCGAGCTGAGGAAGGAGATCAAGATCATGAACACTGAGGAGTACATCCACATGATGACCTGGTTGCAGGCGCTGACGGGCCTCATTGAGCACATGCAGGTCAGGAGAGCCCTTGGATTACAATGTGTCAGCGCATGTGGGTTTTACTGCATGTATACTTGGTTTACAAGGAATCTGTCATTCAAACGAATATTATGAATAAATAAGACAGATAATGAGCATGAGAAAATTGTTATCAAAATGTAATATTGATGTATTCCACAGTTACAAAAATTAAGGAAACATGAGATATATTGCAGAGCTTATAGGCTATGAGATGTGTGTGGGCCTTCTCTGCTCACATTTCCTGTTCCATCCTATAACAGATTCACAGGGATCCAGCTGCAAAAGCCGTCGTCCAGGATTGGATTGAAGAAAGGGAAGCCATGAGGTAACTGAGATAAACGTGTCCGGATTAATTCTCCGTCAGATCACTTGGAAAATCTGGTCACACAAGCCGCAAAATCACACTTTTTGGAAACATCATCTTTTGACGTTCTGCAGAGCTTTCATTTATATCCCCACTTTAGTAACAGAAACTAGAGAAAGGCGTTGCTTTTCCTCCCATGGTGGTGATGCAAAGACCTGCATAATATACTGTATAGCCACTGCGGTGCCCTATGTACAGACCCTTTACTTAACTTGAATAAAAGCCAGTGGTTTATTTTGTTAGTAGCTGACCCTGGACTCATTACGATGATGTTGCATGTGTTTTAACAGATCACAGACTAAGGACATCTTCAACCCGCAGTTTGGGAGTCTATTCCGGACATACCATAACCCTACTTACTTCTCACGACGGCTCTCGCGCTTCGCTGACATCTACATGGCGTCCATCAGCTGCCTGCTCAACTATGACTTTGAGCACACCTTCTTCCCCCGCCGCACCCCTCTCCAGCACGAGTCTCCCTTCTGGCCGGAGCAGAGGCCTACCGGAGCCACGGCCATGATGCCACAGACCCACAAAACCCCAGCAGACTCTGGTTAGAGTGATGGAGCAATGAACAAAATATTTTAAAGGCCTTTCACTGGACATACAGTATTTTGAGGTTACTCATTTGGACTGATGCATTCAGTCCAGAGACTTTTAACATGGGAAAAACCCCAATGATGTTGTTCATGCTCTCCATGCTGCTAGACAATTGCATAATGAATAAACAAAATATATTTTAAATAATTTTAGTATACAGAATTGTTTTAGTATAGGGACAATGGCACTAGTGCTTAGCACTCCAAAATTCAGAGCATTTAATTTAAATCAGTTATCACTTCTTTGACTACACTTTAACGCACATGCAAATAATTGTGATTTAAATGTTTATTGCATCTGCTTGTATGGCAAGTTCTCTTTTTTGCATAATAATGATATGATGCATATGAGTTTTTTGTTTACAGTGATTTATGAATTTATGTTTCTTGTGCACCTCTTTATTAACATTAAACATTTAGATTTTTTATAATTGTTACTTTGTGAAATTATAGTAATATGCACATACATGTATCTTGGACTACAGTATATGCATTGAGCATGACATTACAGTAGCCTACAGTAAGTGATACATTTTCATTAAAGTTTACCTTAAGATTATTAACTAATGCATCACTTTATGTGGTAGTACAGTTATATCTTCATAATGTATTAGAGCCTTATTTGTACTAGTTAATTTGGGCAAATGAATTACATATTTAATCAATGTAGATGTTAAAAATGTAAGGTGAATGCTGCAGAAGCAGAATTGAGTTATAAAGTCTAAATTATTTTTACTTTGAGCTTTTAGCATTTTCTGTAAAACACTACACATTTTAATAGCAGTTGCAAATAATATTTATTTTTTAGTATATTTCATCTACTGTATACATTTATCTGTATACAGTAGATGTATCACACATCAACCTTCCCATAACAGTAAATTGCTATTGATTTGTAAAGACCGATTAATTATTTTGCACAAAAAGTTCACAGAGTGGGTGATATTTGTAATGTGTTGAAGCTGGTAAAACCTAATGGTTATCCTTGATTTTTGTTTACTTGTGCTTGAATGTATTTACATTTTTTAAATGACAAATTTATTAAATGACAATGAAGCAACTGAATGTTGTATTTATGTTAAATAGTTGTTTAATAGATGGCAAAGGCAAATGAATGGCAATTGCCATATGGTAAGGGATTTGTTGGAATTAAACATTCAAATCATGTAAACATGTGATCTCTCACATTTGATTTAATTAAAGCCATCTTCCTCCAACAGACAGGTGTTCCAACCAAGATAGCGTTTTAGATATATTCAATCCTGCATAGCCTGGTCTAATGAGGATCAGACATTATAACGGTGATGCTTAAATCCCTGGGTTTGCAGAGTATAGAAGACAAGTTATCTGAGTGGTTCTGACCAGGATACATTGCATCCGTTCAGGAACCATGGACAGCAACAGCACGCATATGGACTCTATTGTGACTGCAGTCACAGTAGCACCCACAATCTTTCCCCGTGTGGGCTACATTGTTCTTTCCTATCTCATGTTCATCAATACAGTTGCATCTGTCTTCAGTAATAGTCTTGTAATTGCTGTTATGGCAAAGAATCCATCTATGCTCCAGCCTATGAGCGTTATAATTCTTAACCTTGCTGTGTCTGACCTCATGATAGCTACATGTGGCTCTCTGATAGTCACCATCACCAATTATCATGGCTCTTTCTTTCTTGGTAACCCATTTTGCACATTTCAAGGATTTGCAGTCAATTATTTTGGTAAGTAAAGGTGTTTTACATTAATATAGACTAAATAATGTTATTTATAATCATTGTTGCTTATATGTAGAGAAATGTACAGTGATTATAACATACCATTTTGTTAATTCGGGATATTTCCACATATTATACAAGCACTGATATTTTGAAATATCAATTCCACAATCACTCCTTGACATTTACCTCTTCTAGGTTTGGTGTCTCTATGCACCCTGACTCTGCTTGCTTATGAGAGATATAACGTGGTATGTAAACCAATGGCTGGGTTCAAGTTGAACATGCGGAGAAGCCTGGCTGGGCTGTTATTCGTCTGGGTCTTCTGCTTGTTTTGGACCGTGCCACCTTTATTTGGCTGGAGTTCCTACGGTCCTGAAGGGGTCCAGACCTCCTGCTCTCTGGACTGGGAGCAGCGTTCTTGGAGTAACTACAGCTACCTCATCTGTTACACACTGCTCTGTTTCATTGCCCCATGTGTAGTCATCATATACTGCTACACTAATGTCCTGTCAACCATGCATAAGGTAGGCTGTTCTAAAGCACCAGTCTGGTCACCAGCTGTGTTTTGGAAGATTTCATTTCACATTCAGCAGACATCTTCCCCCTTTATTATCACACACTATAATAAATGCAACAGCAGATAAGAGCCCTTTCTATTATAGTACCTCCCCACACTCATGGCAAATAACAGTTATAACAACATGACTCATATTATGGTCATGACCATTTGGTGTACTTCAAGTTTAGTATTTTACAATTAAAAGGTTAGCCTGTACAGCTCACATCTTTCCAATTTGCCTGCACCATTACATTACTGATTTAAATAACTGCAGTCCTTGCCTCTACTTAGCCCGTCCTATTTCCATGCTGCCATGCACCCTGTGCCGCACTAACAAGCGTGTAATAGGTGTCACCGCTCTCATCCTAGCTGAACAGGAATGTGGAGCTACAGAGTGGCGGTTCCAGATTAGAGGAGAACGTGCATGCCACCAGGATGGTTCTGGCCATGATTATAGCCTTCTTCATATGCTGGCTTCCCTATACGGTACTGTCTAGCGTGGTGGTGGTGGATCCTGTGATCGTCATACCCCCACTGCTTGCAACCATGCCCATGTACTTTGCAAAGACTAGTCCCATCTACAACCCTATCATCTACTTCCTGGCCAATAAGCAGGTATGTAGCTGCACTAAGACAATATGTATTGATCTCCTAGGCCCATGACCCATGTCATATTCTGTATTGTAACTAATGAGATCGGAGAGGGTCAGCATAAAATAATAGCATACAGTATATAAAAAAACTAAAACAAATATCTACAATATACAGTACAGTTTAATTATACAGTATATGATATATATATATATATATATATCAATCATTGCCTTGCTAAAGACTGGTCCCTGACTCTTTCACTGTTATGTAATTTAGCAGACAATTAGGTGATTTAACAGACACTGCACAGTGACATACTGTACATTACAAGTAAAACAGTATTAGAAAGATGCAAACTCTGGGACTCAAACCATAACCTCCCGACTGGGAGAACCACTAGACTATCCTGCCCATAATCATAATGTATCTAAAGCTATAGGGAAGATGGTACATACAGTATACTTTATGGTAAATGCTTTGCTTCAAGTGTGAAGCTGTGGAAATGACTTCACTCCTGTATGTTCTGTATTGACAGCACAGTTCTGTTCTTGCATGTCTAGTTTCGTGATGCCACTTTGGAGGTGCTGTCATGTGATCGTTACATCCCCCATGGGCCTGCCAGCGTCTGCACGACAACCTGCAAGACAGACAAGGTGTCACCTGTGTGAGGTTTGTCAGTAGACACAAGGAGCTGTCATATTGGTCCATGTGCAGTGATGCCTAATGTCAACAGCAACATTATAAAAACCAACATCAGTAAGTTGTTTAGGAAGATGTGCGTGTGTGTGTGTGTGGGGGGGGGTGCACATGTGTGCGCACATGAACTTTTTGATGAAATATTGAGCATGTTGGATATTTGTTGTAGCTATGACTTCAAAAATATGATTATAATGTACCTATGTATATCAGTCTTGTAGTGTCTTAGAATAGTTACAGATAGATACATTGTATAAAGCTTTATGAAGTCCCAATTAAAACATTTAATTAAACAATACACATATTTGAATAGGCAGTTTTCTTTATACATTCAGTTTGATATCTAATTTCTAAACACTAATAATTACTTGAAATAATAATAGAGGAATTATAAAATCACATCCAGCAGATTGATTGAACCAGTTATGGGCCACATCTTATAACAAACTCAAAGTTTGATTTACTGTTCAATAAACACAATATATTCATGTCATTATATTTCATCATTTCAAGTGACCTAAAAGGAAGGGCCAACTGTGGGATTAGATCAGAACTGTGATCTAATCCCACATTTGGTATATAGCCCAAAAGATTACAATTAGAAATCAAACATAATTTTACAAATGATCTCTAACAATAGGATTAAATATTATCTTTATGTAATCCAGCAGTGTGCCTCTTCTTAATTGCATATTTCTCCTTACTTAACTTTGAGAAAATGGACAGTTGTTGTATCAGAAGATTGCACATCCATTTTCATTTGAAAATGCTAATTATATCCAGTATACTGTACCACCTCATATTTTGTGTGGTGTAGTGCAAGATTGTTCAAATTGTTCAGAAAACCAGTAAAACCATGCTTAGAAACATTCATTATCTACATACAGTATGTTTTCAATGAACCACAAGGCCCCACAGTGAATACACAGTTTAGTGTTAATGAACGTGATGTACAGCCAGGGTTCCTATGAGACATGGTGGGCATGCAGGGTGATAATGAAAAGGGCGGACACCCTGGTGTCACTTGTATAAAGGGAACATACAACAACATTGTTCACCCAGCTTGGGGCATATTGTCTAAAGAGAGGCTGAGCCATCACTTAGCCACATATAAAAACAAAGCAATGGAATAGAAAACCCATACAATGTGTCTTTGAAGCTGGAGATGAAGCTTGCATCTGAATGGAGCTATAGGAACACTACTATTTGGGAGGAGTACCTTTCCATCGCAGTCCTCAGTGCAAACTGTGTTATCCTATTGATCACATCCTGCGTGGGAATTGCAGCGAATCTTTTTGTGACATGGGCAGTCTACCACCAAAAATCCTTGAGAACGTGGAATAACGCACTACTGGTGAATCTGGCAGTTATAGACATTCTTCGTTGTGCAGTCGACTGCCCCATTCTCTTCA
Source organism: Amblyopsis rosae (assembly GCA_025399935.1). Classification (NCBI taxonomy): domain Eukaryota; kingdom Metazoa; phylum Chordata; class Actinopteri; order Percopsiformes; family Amblyopsidae; genus Amblyopsis; species Amblyopsis rosae. The sequence goes on along the minus strand of JAODTR010000021.1, from coordinate 1,022,739 downwards.
CTATCATTACAACTGAGCATCGGTGTGGACACGTAGACGAAGTCCTGTGCAATGCACAGGTGGCCTCTTTCTCCTTCAACTGCTCCATCCAGCTGCTAACCCTGGCATGTATAAGTGCAGAAAGATATCAGGCTATTGCCTATCCTTTCAAAAATACTGAACGGCGAAGGCGGCTCATCGTACTGATTCCTGTTACATGGACGTTGGCGATTATAGTATCTATCCTTTGTTTAATATTTGTAAAGGATTCCCCTGTGTATGTAATATGTCAAGGATCACAGAAGCAATCCATACCTTCGTATGACACCTTTGGACTTTACGTTTTGTTTCCACTGTGGATATCTTGTTTTGGTGTGATAATTGGCTTCTATACAAGCATATTTGCATTGGTAAGATCACACAGTCGCAAAATATTTGATAAAGGTACTAATCATGCTTCCAAAAAAGAGAACACAGAGAAGAAAGTTGCTAAAGGTGGAGAAACAGATCCCAAGGATTTAAAGAAAATCCAAATCCAGAAGGAAAATGCAGCTCCACTTGAACAGGGAGCACAAGCTGACCCAAATGTATTTAATAAAGACTCAGCAGCTCTGCTGAACTCTACTGTAGAGCTTCTGCATGTCTTAAAAGACTCCCACGGTATAAATGAGAGCAAACCAACAGCTGAGGAGACCGTGGAAGGACCTCCAGAAACAGAACAAGATGCTCCTCCTGTTGAGCAAGTTGAAACAAATTCATCCAGTCACCATACTGAGGATGGCCTGAAAAGCATAATAATAAAGGGTCACAGTATTGTAAACATGGGCAGCGAACATGAACCTGCCACTAAAATGCAGATGAACGATGCAGAAGTTAAACAACCTACTAGCAGTGTCATGCATGTTGAACCCAACAAAGATAATGGTATGTCAGTAACTGAGCCACAAAAGAACAATGTGGACAATACAAGTGAGTCAAAGGCTCCAGTGCAGATTGTTGTGGAGCAACATTATCCAGAGCTTTTGGCCACTGTAGCGTTAGACAGCCCTGTAGCTCTAGCTGTTGTGCCACTGACGGCAGAACAAATCAAGAACAATGGAGATGAAGCACTGCCTGTTGCTAAAGCAGATAGAGAGGATGGTTCAGATCAAAGGACAGCATGTGCCCCCATTACAGCAGCTATATTAGCAACCCCAGAAGTCGACGGTGCAGTCTGCATGATGCCATCTCTTGTCAATAAGGACAGGGCCAATAAAAAGAAAGAAAGTAAGATGGCAAAGCGCTCTGGCTATATAATTTTCTCCTTCCTATTGTGCTGGCTGCCCCTCATCACAACTATCCTGGTGAATTGTGTTGTTTACCAAAACAGATATTCAGGGGTAAGTTTTTACAGTGTGGGACTACAGTAACATTTTGGTTTAAATGTCAGTTGGCCTCAGGTTGCATCTGATATAAATGATATACCTGATTGAGTTTCTGCTTGTTTGTAATGTCATGTCCTTTGTATGGCTTTCAGATCAGGATTATTCACAACATGGAAATCCTCTGTGTCTCATTTGCCTGCATGACATCACTTTGTGACCCAATAATTTATGCAGCAGTAAACCCCCAGTTTCGAACAGAGTATTATAGATTAAGAAAGAAGATTAAATCCTTTTGGAAGAAAAGGTGACTTCAATCCTCTTCCCGAAATCCTCCCAAGTCCCTGTGGATACTAATACCAACTGGTGGTTTCAATCAATTAAATATTCAAGAAACTATTCAGCTGTTAAAAGGGTCCAACAATTGTGAACATGCCCAATATAATTCTTACTGTATTACACATTCCATAAATACATGAACAATTTAACACAATTAAACATGTAATTGTCTAATGTGATTTGTGTTGCTTATGGCCATCTTATAACATATAAGTGTAATATATACTGTTGGTAATATTGTTACCTCAAGTCCTTGTGCTGATATTCAGTATTGACTGAGCATCAAAAACATGGATTCCATGTGTCTACTACAGTACAAAGCCAACTTCTGTCTGTTAAAATATATTCTCAAGCTTCTTCAGTTGGCAGAATCATATTTGCAGAATGAACTAAGGGTTTATGGCTCAGCACCTAGGACAAATTACAGGTTTACACATGGCTCAACATCAGCAGGTGGGCTTAATACATTGGTAAGAAAGCTACAGAGCTGAGGGTTTAGCAAAAGTTATATTCCACTTACCAAACATCTCATGTGGTTTGAAAGTCGTCACACATACTCAGCAGTTAACACACCTGAGGTGTCTCCTGCTGTGACAAAAGCCAACCTGCACCAATCACATTGACAGAGGCCGTTGCTGAACCTGGCTGATAATCACCAAGGCTCTCTCTCCGGGGACTGTACATCCAGGACCCCTCCCCCGCTGGGCTTGTCAGGTCGTCACGTCTTCCAGATGCACCTGGGACACGATGCAATCTTCAGCCAGGCTCGTTTGTTAATTGGCTAAAACTGTATGAGATGCATCTTTTTAAACAAAAGATCATTTGTAATGCGTTTCAATAGCTATTTATTCTGCACCAAACTCACAACGTGTGAATATTTTTCCCTTTTCAAAATCCTCACGTGAAGTCCATGACACAATTTGTTATTCATTAAAAGCAAAGAGCTTGTGGAATATACATCATATTATACCTCATTGTACTTCCTTCAGTTAAACAGTTGATAACCTGCCATTAAGCAGCAGATACATTTTAATAAAACAGAATTCAGCAATGATCACATGCAAATTCTTAATTTAAGCAGTTAACAGACAGAAACAGAATGCTCACAACTAAATGTAAAAATCTGAGTACCCAACTTCAACCATGTTGGATGACGTTCTGAGATATTTACAAAATGTATGAAAATGTACAAAATGGGCATTAACAGTGAAAGCTAGCAAGTCTCCATTATTAATATTTAAGGATGTCAATGATATTATTCAAGGCTCAGGTTTAAATCCATATCATCTTCCAAGTCTATACTTTATACATAACAACAAGTATACTGTGATTGTGTTATTGTTTCTACTGAACTATAGCTATTACATACCCTGTATATTGCTGATAATTCATTCTTTATCGTGTCAGTGACTATGTCATGGACCCATATCTTAATGTCAAGAATGTAAACTAACACAGATTTAGTCGTTTTGGCTTTCACTTGCACATTTCACAAAATATTTTATGATGCATTTGTTTTTACTCATCAAGCAATGACACCAACCCATTCACGGACATTCCCAATAGCTATCCATTCTAGTGGAATTAGGGAATTGAAAACAATTTAGATAAGTGAAGGGGGTGAAACTAGTGTGTAAATGGACTGGTTTAATATTCACAATGAGTGATCATGAATATACGTGTGCTTTGCTTTTAGACGCCACCATGAATGACCTTAAAACATCAACATTTCTGTCCACAACACATACAACTACATCCATTTAAAAATAAAGTTTCTCCTCAGCATGATTTAGGCAAGTGATCCCAAGATTCCCTTGCTCTGCTGTGCACGAGGCAGCGAGATTCAAGTTCCTCCTCCAAGGCAGCTGTCCACATCGTTCTAATACCATGCAGAGTTCCACATCAAATGAAAGCGCTTGTTCATCTCCTAACCGTATAATCCCTCTAGATTATGGCAGGTTAATGCTCAGTGGTCCCTCCCTTCGGCGTCTGGTTCTTCGTGAAGCCAGTTAGCTGATTAGACAGGCATGATGTCTACAAGGCAGATACTCTCACAATGTTGCTCTGATAGGTGATGGAGCTAGTAGACCCATCCCCGTCTGATGAGATCACCATAGGGGCAGACAAGGTGACCATGTTGGGGCTGATGTAAGGCTCGTCACATTTCAATGGCGCAGTATCAATGGATTTGGCATTCAGGTGGGAACGGCTGTAAAATAAAGCATAAGGTGAAACAGGGTGAGGCTGCACGTTGTAAGTGTTTTTTACACCATTTCTAGGGTAACTATAAAAAAACAGATAACTTTTAGTAGGCTAGTGTATCATGCCTGTAGCCTATATTTTGTCCCCTTGACAATGAGCTGTAATATAGGAGTACTTTCTTACAATCACAGGCAGTATTATTTTGTTTTTCTCAGAGGAGGTACAGCATTAAATTGTAGCCTACATCTTATGGCATTTCTATGTAGACTATCCTAGAAATGTTTGGAGGAGTGGACTAGTATCTATCATAAACTATTACTATAATTATTATAATTATGAAGTTATTTAAGTTGAATATTTGACTAATATATACTGTAATCTATGTTCTGTGCCAGCAGTTTTCAAGCTGTGGTGGTCACTGAGTGGGAGTGAGTGGGTCGTGAATATTGCAAGCGGCCATTTAATGAATAAAGAATATCTATGAAAGGCTTCCGCGGTTTACTATCGTGTTGTTCCACTCCTTGGTCGGGAGTAAGGTTGTGGCAAAATAGACTACCGTACTTCTTCCTGATTGGATGACATCCTACAGTATTTAGCTGCGTGCACCCCATAGATTCTGGAGCGCTCTGCTCAAAAATATTTGGCACACACACACACACACAGGTATAGCATTAGCTAAAATGGATAGGTCTTTGAAAATAATGTTAACTTTACTTGGTGTTTTATGGGTCTCTAAATAGATTTGTTCTCTCTAGGTGGGTTGATTTCCTGATCCCTTCGTACCCTTTCTGTTCAACGTGTGCATTTAAGCGCTGTAATACTGGTAGGCTATTGTAACGCGGTGTAGCTACAGTAGGCAATGTCTGAGTCCAAATACCAGCAAGTCCAAGACAAGACCGAGACATAGAAAAGGCGTCTCGAGTCCGGACTCGAGTACTACCTGCCTCCATCGCAGGAGCAGGAGATGGTTGCAGAGAGCCAGCCATTTTAATCTTGTTGCATATTTCTGTCTGTATGTTTTTCTGTGCTGCTTACACTATATATTTTATGCAGTTATGTTATGGCAAGCAATGACCCACTTGAGAATCACTGCATACTGCATACATTATTTGACTCTCTTGCAAATAACTTTGTAGGTACATTGTTACCTGTTGGCCACTGGTCTCTCTCTGATCTGAATGGTGCTGAGCTCCTGGTTGTTGGTGTTGGGGTGACTGAAGCTGTTTTTCTTCCTGTGACGCCGGGAACAACAGGAGGAAAGGCCGTGTGGAGACGAGGAGGAGATGGAGGAGGTGCGGGAGCCAGACTTCATGGAAATCTCCATGCAGTTTGTTTGAAAGGTCTGCTCATCCACAAACTCATGGTTCTGTAGAGGCAGACAGAGGTGGGCCGACTCATCAAGCCTCGAGTCTCCATTCACGTCAGAACAAATAGGAATCCAGCACCAATTTATTAGCAGATACAAAACTAAATAGTGAGACGTTTTCAATTTAAACGATTTACAAAAACTTGTAGTGTAGTGTCAATAAATGTATTTCCAACAAATTCACTCAAGTCAATCGAGCAGATCCAAGACAAGTCAAGTAAGAGCAATATGAATATACAGAGTACTTTACAGTTTATACAGTGCCTGCTCAGATATTACATTTTCCATGTAGAATAGTTAGCCAAACTGTGGTATAACATTACATACATCAAGTCATCTGAATTGTTCCCTTGTCCCCAACTGTCACCTTTGGTAATGGTACATGATTTATATAATTCCTTAACAACGAGCTCCACCTATCAATGGCATGTGAAAGTGTGCTGATAATATAGATGTAGCTAATTACACAATGAAATAGTCCAACATTTGGGAAATTAATCATCAAGCGAACAGAACTATATCGGCCCAGATGTCTGCATTAGCCATCTGTGAGAACATTCCCAGTATTATCATGATGTGACAAATGGGCCAGACTTGAAGGTCAGCCTCTATGTATATCTCAGGTCCAACCAGAAGGTGGCAGAGAAAACCCAGACAGAAGGCAGTGCAATGGCCTGAGTTATTAGTATTTTCTTTATCCCCACCCTGTCATGTATAATGCATGCCATATGAGGCGATGTCAACATGTGTGCTCAGAGCAACACACAGCCTATGGAGCAGCTTCCCACATAAGCACCCTATTAAAGGAACATTGATTTGACATAGTTTGTGTAAAGTCACAAAATTATAGATATCGTAAAATGATTAGCACGTTTGTTTTGTGGGCCTAATGCTACCAACTGTATTGTAATCTCTAGTTGTTTGCTGGATTATGAAATGCAATATTTATCATATGGTAAATACAGTTGGCTCTGTTTTAAATATGATGGCACTAGCTTAGGTAGTATGTGTGGGTACATTTTAAATTACTGTAGCCAAGACATAGTGCAAAAGATAAAAAGACAAAGTGACCAAAAGTGCCCAAAGTGAATATTATGTGCGCTTTATGAAAACGTCATTTTACCGTGGTCTTCTCCAGGCAGTGCAGCAAGTGGTGATGTTGGCGCTCAAAAGGAGGATTGGTGGCTTTTCCCACCAAGACCTGTCCAGCCACTTTGCAGGCCTTGAAACACACAGATAACAACAGGGAGGATGAAGAGGAGAAGGTGAAATGGCCCAAAACGGTAGCTCCACCCGCAGGCAACTCAATGTAGTGGAGAGAACACACAGCATTCAGAAGGTTGGAAATATACTCGAGGACATTCAGGAGATGCATACAGGAAGTGTTTAATCACACAATTAGCATTGGCCCTCACTGATTGGGCTATGAGGCACTGGGTAAGCCAAATTAGAAGCCAATTGCGTTGCAGCAGTGGCACACCTAGAAACAGATGAAGAGAAGGTTTGACCAAATGCAACACCGTTCCTGGACCGCCACACAACACGCGCCGCACGGCCCTGGGCTGGAAGCTACGCCGTGTTAGAGTGTGTGAAAGCTATCACCCGGATGCTTTAGAAATAACATACAGGCAACCCGGTAAAAGAACAGAGTTCAGAGGAGATCCAGGCTGCATAGGCAGGCGAGCTACAGTACAGTACGGTAGGCCCTCTGGTTCCTCTTTCCCCTCCAAACCCTGTTGGACAGACATGCAGAGCTTGGTCATGAGTCAGTGTGTGTGTGTGTATACTGTAGTAGGGCTTCTGCCTAGCCCTCCTGCTGCATATGGACACAGAGAAGGGAGAGCGGAGAAGCGTGTCAATGCAGTAGCTGGTAGGCGTGACGTTAGAGAGGACAGCCAAACAAAAGTGCTGGAATGAAAGCATGAGGAGAGGGGGGGGGGGGGGGGGGGGGGGGGGGGGGGGGGGGGGGGGGGGGGGGGGGGGGGGGGGGGGGGGGGGGGGGG
>JAODTR010000021.1:990068-1015389 GCA_025399935.1 Amblyopsis rosae | reverse complement strand
GAGTAAAGTACAGAAAAAAGGTAAACCTGTGATTTCTTTTGGCTCATCGTAGCCGTGATTGTGTTGAACATTTAACACACTGCAGGCTGTGCGGGGATGATGTAATCTTGCTCGCGTTTCTCTCTTTACGTGCGCTAAAGTACCGAAAATGGGTACCGTTTGATTTAATCTCAATCGGTACTCGGTAGTACCGACGTAATTCGGTCGGTACTCTTAAAAGTAGAGTTCGGTACCCATGTGTGGACACCAGCCAGACGGAGGGCCAGGCGGCAGCATCCAGCCTACACAGCAAACTAACAGCGAGGGCCTGCGTCCGGAGAAAGAGGCACCTCATTCGGAAGCTAGCGGGAAAGGGGGGGAGGAAACAGGCCCGGTGGGCTGGTGGAGCCACAGCGGTCCTCTAACAGCTGCAGACCGGGCCCCCGGGGCAGAGCAGGACTGGCACACAGAACAGCGTGCTGCAACATGCTCTCTGCTTCATCTGCGTCAGCAGTCCTCACTGTGCAGTGGGACATCATTACTTTGTTCCCCGTTTTGCTCTATGAGACCTCCATTTTCACATCAAACGCACACACAACATCGAGACAAAACCATCTGAAAAGGTCATTTGCCAGTGGATATTGGCCTTGCACAGACATCATCTGCCGGTCTTCACCTGTTTTAAGACGGGGCGGGGAAAGTCTAAATTGAAGTGACCTCAGGCCACCGACGAGGAGAATGCACGAAGATAATCGCCATTATTTACAGATCCACACACCCTTTGTCATTGCAGAGGACAGGCGTCCTAATGAATAATAATGTCATAACACGATTCTAACGTCTGAGGATCTGCGGTACAGCTAAGGTTGTACTGTAGACGGTGTTCTCCTACCATTTGAGGCCAAATGAAGGTTATTGCTTTAATCACACTACAGCACACCATCCAACTGTCTCGGGGGTGAGAGGGGTACTATTTTTATGCACTTTAATCTTTTCTTTTTTTGACTCAGCTAATAGCAAAGATATTGCTTTGTGGGACATCTGCCCTTGAAGAATCAAACAACAGAAGGAGATATTTATATGCACACTAGATGGAAACAAGATCTGAGAACATTCAGTGCTTTCTACTTTTACTGTAGTACTATATGCCATCAAATCCAGGCTTGATGCTTTTTGCTTTTATTCTGGGTTTTGTTTCTCTTTGAAGTCGTTTTCTGCGAAATGATGGGTGTTGTTGGTTTTGTACCGGTGCTCTAAGATTGCTGCTTCACGGAGACACTGCCTGTTCTGGCAGAGACACATGAAGATAAAATGTCCTCTCCCGTTCATTTGCTGGCTTATCTAATTGGACTGCTCCATCTGTTAAGGTCTGCAGACTGCCTGGGGATTCTCGGGCTAAAGCATCCTATCAAATATACCAGTGCATGAGGGACAGTTTGTTGGGTGACTTTCCAGCCTACATTAGGTGTTGGTACGGTAGAAATTCTGTACATGTGGATGCACCACGTATTCTAAGAGCAGTCTAAAGGTTGGGGTGTGATGGCATGAGATCAGTGTACTGATATGATCCTAATCTTGTCAGAAATTACCTACATACTTTCAAACAATAAATATCAGAAGATGTTTCCCTCAGAATTGTTTATGGGTTTATATATCGATGGTTGATTTGCAGTGTATGAAAGCTGCACTTGAGAAAACATGATTTTTTTTGTCTCTAATTGGAAAGGATTTAAGTATCAACTCCTAATATTAGATAAACAGGATTAGGTTTTATAATTCCAAGTGCTGACAAACTCTTTTTATCTCTCACTTGGAGCCATATATATTGGAAGTTATGTTGTTCATGCTTGTCATTCTGTATATTTGTCTGGGAGTTGAATATTCAGCAGCGAGTGTACGGCAGCATATTTGCGGTGATGTTTCTAGCCCATTAAATTTGATGGATAATATTGCATAGAAATTAGGCTGTGGGGGGGCTGCAATAGCAGGATACATTTTTATTTTCATACCATGTAGCCTATACACTGAAGACCCCAACTACTTGTGGAGATGTCCATGCAAAATTGATTTTTGCATTTCTCCTCTTTGTGGCCACACGAGAGACCATTTCACCTTTAGAGGTAATTGAATGTCACATTAGAAATCCCGATGCTGGATTTCTATCCCCAGGTACTTACATACAATCCCCTGTGATTTCCAGGGGACAGTAAGAATCAAGGAATCCAAAATTGCAAATCACCACATCACTCTAGAAGCAGCAACATGGTTGTGAATTGTAAGTGTAATGTGTGTGTGTGCGTATGTGTGTGCGTGCGTGTGTAGGTCTGCTAGTATGTGCCTCTGTGTGTGTTGTTCGGGTTCATGCATATTTTTCTTAATCTGTGTCCTCCTGCAATGTAAATGAGCAAAGCTCAACCGTAGTCTGAAATTGATTGCTGCCTTGCAATCTTGCACAGTGCCTCCTCTCTTAACCTGGCTGTATCAATATGCAGCTTAGTCCCAACCAAGGTTATTATAGTTTACTGTTTTCGTTGTTTTGTTTATTTAGCTTTTTGCTTTCCAGGTTAGAGTATCTTTAAAACACTTGAGACATTTCCAACTGTAATGCCATGCATAAGGGCTAGAACTAACAGTGTGTTTACTTCTGCAGTATATTGTGACTGCTGCAAATGTTCAAGTGATGGCATTAATTCTACTGATGCATATACTGTACAGTACATGCACTCTATGTGATAACAGCACACCGTGTAACTGGAATCCTGCCAAAACACTTAAATATCTACATATTGCAGAGTATTGGCATGCATCTGACTCCAGAGTACAGGATTAAGTGATGAGGTACGTATTAAAGTCGTGACCTTTAGTTACTTTGCAGACAGTGAACCAACCTATTCCTGCCCTCCTCCTACAGTGCTGTATAGTGGGCACCACAGGTGGCACACATGGCCAGGCTACAGATCCTCCAGTTAGGGGACAAGTACACTTAGTGTGTTTTAATTAAGTGGTCCCCAACCATGGTACTGGGGACCCACTGCCCTGCATGTTGTAGATGTCTCCCTGTTCAAATGCACCTGATTCACATGAATGGGTTGTTACCTATCTCTGAAGAAGCCTGATAACGACCCGTTCATTTGAATCAGAGCAGGGAGAAATTTAAAGCATGTGTGATATTGTTTGGTAATGATTATTGACCCGTTAAAAATGTGGTGAAACATAGCTCATTCAAGGTCATATTGAGAACAGACGCCATCCAACCTATTAAGAAATGTACTCTCTTACAGTACAGGCTAAGCAAGGTCGTTCAATCCCACAAGACCACAGGACTACTTACAGTAAATTCATTTTTTATTATTTGTGAAAATAAAAAAACTACAAATGCTTCTGAATATGCGATCCATCTACTCATTTCAGGTTAAATCGATCCCGTTTGGCAGGCTAACAGGGTAACACTTGTAAATCTGAACACAAGGAATAATTTTGGGGTAAATGAAAAAACAGCCCCTAAGCAAATGCCCTGTTAAGTTTCTGTTTGACCAAATGGCCTACATTAGATGTTATGGTTAGCTATTAATAGATGTTAGGGCAAGCAGGAAGCAGCTGCCATGTGTCAAGGAGACAGGCTGACATCGCTCAACTCAGCAGGACCTCCCTGCTTGGCAGGCAATGGGGAAGTTATTTTTTTCTACTGTACATTGACTGAAATGGGAAGTGCCCTCTCCTCATTCATACGGCACACAGACGCTAAGCATTAGTGGAGCCTGTGTGCATGTGTAGAATTATCTACACATGCACACTTTAACATATATCTTTTAGTTATTATTTAACATGTTTAACATGTCACCTTGACAGCTAAAATACTCTTTGGTTTTATTTAATTAGAATCCTTTATATTTTTGGTTTAATTCAGGCACAGTGAACTGCAAAGAAAAAACGTATTTTGATTTTGTAAGTGTCACGAAAGAGGTTTTAAGTTTTAATATAACGCGAACAGCTCTTGTAATTGGACTTTAGAATGTTATTTTAATCAAAATATTGCATACAGTATAGAAGCCAATTACTAAGTTATTGGGACATGTTTTACTAGAGATAAAACATCTTTGCTTTGCTATGTTTTTTAAATTTCTTTCGCTAATGACTACAATGTGTAAAAATGAAAGACTTATCTTTTTCTGTCATTTATTCATGATCTCTAAATAAAACGCAAAGCCTGGAACTGTATAGACAATGATTTTCAGTTACTGTATAGTTTCCTAACACTCTCTGGGACTTCAAGACACTGTCCTTGTCATGAAGAAATATTTTCACAAAAAAGTAGCATTTGACCCTATATTCTGTAAGGCGGAAACTATACATTTCACAACAATGTGGTACATCGCTGCTGTGTCTGTCTGAAGAAGCATTTACAGTACAGATTTGCATGGGAAGTGCCAAGGGATGACTTGTGCCAGGGAAATTGAGTGTAATGAGTGTGGGATCAATGTTACAACAGGGACAACAAGTATCTAAAAATAAAAGAAACAGCTGTGTCTTTTAGTACATACCAATGCCAGGAGCAGGGGAATGTCGAAAGAACCCATGAGATAGATGTTACCCATAAATGCCGCTCTCAGAGATAATGAATGGCGGTGTTGTTTCCATGTTGATATTAAAAAAGCCCAAACAAATTAAAGATACAGTATACTTTTTAACACATGAATGTTCAAGGGATCTGAAAACAATTCCACCCACAACCCCCAATCCCACATTGATCCCATACAATAGATTTTAGAATAGGCTTAGTGGAAAATGTTAGGTTTAATGAAAAAGACTATAACATTAAAGCTACTCTTTGAATTAAATTATAAATTTTTGTAGTTTTGTAGTGGAGTTCAGTTGCTCATAATAATTTGAATTCACATGTAAAACTATATAATTAATATGTAATAATCTATTGTATATCTGGATTTTCATAGAAAATCATAATATTCACATTTATCTTCACATGCAACATTTTGACAAAATCCGTTATCTAAAATGGGGATAAACAAATACATAGTTTCATCAAAACGTAACATATAAGTCAATGGTTCCACTTAACCTCGTAAAAACAAGTAAAAACAAAACCTGGAATATTTGTGGTTTCATTATGGATTACATATTTATACTCTAGTGCCATACTAGGTTTTATCATTTGTTTGTAGTTGTCTTACCACAGTCGATGTGATCATGTCAATGTAAATATTCATTTCGAGGCCCGTTTCCACCCGGTCCTTACATGACATGCACAGCAATGCATGCAATAAAACAGGCCATAGGCCATAGGAATCTACTTAGAAAACTCTTGTACTTTCAACAAAGTGATGAGGAGGCATTGTATATGTCTGCATACTGATGGCCATGACCAGACAAGCAGCTTTCATCAGTATGTAAATGGTGAGCATGTAAATAAGCCACTCGAGGATGAGATAGCTGCAGACTTGGGTTTATCATTTGCACGCTGTTTGATCCAGCAATTTGACAGAATACGCTTTATGTTTGATATCTGGTGCAACATATCAAGCCTCGAGATAGGACACAGTCAAATAACTAACTGCAATTTGTGTATCGTTGATGTCATCAAGCTGGGTCAGGACTTGTTGGACGATTAGATGCACAGCTCAGCAAGTGCTTCTTAACAACAATGAAATCACAGTGATGTGCTTCCTCACATATCCCCTTACATCCAAATGCAGTAATTAATTCAAGGGGGCTTGAATCTTCTACTGAGAAATCCCATGAATCGTTGACGCTGCTTGCAATACAATACAAAAGGAGATGAGAAATGCTGAGCAGAGGGAAAATACAGATGCAGTGTTTATACCTGCTCAGTGCTCGCTTACGATACCCAAGTCAGAGTGGAGAACATGCCTGTCAATTACCATTCTTCAATGCAGCACAATGAAAATGGAATAATGAAAACCCCCGCATGAATAGAGCATTGGTACGGCCTCCAAGATGTTCTGTCAAAGAAATCAAATCAAATGGAAGGACAGCCATTTTGTCCTTGCAGTATAGATTATTTATCAATCTGACTGTCTGCAGTGACGCATGGCTGCATTTGGAGTCGCTTCACACACACAGAGGTCTCAAATCAATCTAACTGCTGGGCATAATCTCTTTTTCAGTTCTCGGTCCAGTGACGACAAATGCATTTTCAGTCTTACATGTTATTGTTTATATTAATAAAACACCAGAAAGCCATGTATGTTTCAAAACCATATCATATTAAACATTTGTCTTTTGTATGAATACATCATGTAAATGACACCTACGTAATTATATATAGGTGAATGTTATCTTGTGTAGTTTTTGAGTTATTTGACTCCCCACAGCATGACTTCTGGTTAATTTCTAAACTAGCGTAAAACCATTCCGCTGTAATGAAAACCTGCGAGAATAAAGAGATGCAACTGCAGGCATCTTTTCAATTTGGCGGTGGAAAGAGTATCTGTTTTTGTGGGGGTTTTTTTTCACAAGTTATATATTTCTCAATGAACCTAATCTTCGCTGAAGAAACCTGTCTGTTTGCCTGTAATTCTACCATTTCATAAAAATTTGCATGGGCAGAACGAAACTCAAAATGCATCTCCATTTATTAATACTTGATATTCCAATTAGGGAATGAAATCATTTACTTTACTTAAAGGAGCAATGGTTTTCAGTGCATTCTGGGACATGTACTCTCCTATTTTGAAGTACATGTGTAAATGCTGTGTTTAGAGGGCTGCAGACAGCCTAAAAGCACTACAGTACATCACACTACAAATGGTGTGTAAAGTGAACCGGTATAGCTGAGTGGTAGGGTGGAGTAATGGACAAAGCAATACTGTTGATGTGTCAAACACAACGCCAGGCAGGCACGGTGTGATCCCACAACTCTTGCAGGACATAAATCTACCAAACGTTCTGTCTGGCTGTGTTTCATGCTCCCTTTAGACGACACAGCCTAAAAAAAGGCCATTCCTCACCTGACAGCTAGCAGCTTGTCCAACTGCATCAATTCTATTTCACCAAGTCGCATTAGTCACCTCTTGGGAACAAATACAGGTTCTGGGGATCCTAGATCTTTCCTGTATGTTCCCGTTGCATTATTTTTACATTACAGAACCTGACTTCAAACTATAGCTTTTGGTTGCCATGGGGTTGTGTTAGGACTCACAAGTATGATTATAGCTACAATGCAGTTTATGGGCCCTGCAATGACCCTTGTGTCTGTTAACCTTGCCTCCTCTGCCTAATAAATCCCAGCCTGATGGGTTTATAGGGCTCACTTGTCAGCATGTTGGAGCTCTATAGCCACATGGCAATAAATTGTGCATCTATAGAGTAACTACAATGTACAGCACAGTCTCATTTGTGACAAAGAACGACAACGTATATTATAGTAAATATCACAGCAAGCCCATTATCATGCATTACCCCTCGATTGAATCAGCTTGGGCATTGAGGATTGTTAAAGAAGGCTGCATGAAGTTTGGAGCCATTACGCCTTGTCACTTCTAACAGGTATATAGCACTTTTATCCAAAGCGCTTCACATTATTTGCCTCACATTCACCCATTCACACACACGTTCATACACCGATGGCGATGTCAGCCAAGCTAGGAGACACCCGAGCACCAGGAGCAGTTAGGGTTAGGTGTCTTGCTCAATGTCACCTCGACACCCAGTGAGGAGTTAGCGGGGTACGAACCAGCGAGTTCTTGATAACCTATCGCCCCGCTCTACCACTGTGTCACTTGCCGCCACTTGTTGTAGCAAACTAGCTTTGCGAGATCAGTTTCAGTTTAATTTCACTGTGAGAATCAGTCTGGAAAGCCTAGAAATAATTTTTAATGTGTCCCAGTATCAACTGAACTTTCCAGTCAGTGTTGTGTTGATAGCTATGCAGGCATGGTCTAGCTTTGCCAATAGCAAAAAAGACCAGATGGTTCATCCAATCAACTGCCAAGAATTTTTTTTAAGTACCTGCCATTCACAAATAGTTTCAATATACGGCTCCCCAGATGGACTTGTGACAACAATTCATCTGGCAGGCCAGGTTAGTAGCAAACAGTCATCCAAAGAGAAGTGTCCAAAGGGTTGTGCAAGGCCTCTATGCTCCGGTGGCCCTGCCCTTCCCACTCCTCGTGGGTCTCACTTGATTTCCACCTTTTCCACCACAGCTGCTCCTGCTGGCACACTCCATTACACCTTAAATCCCTTAAGAGATCTGAGGTACCAAAAACCCCTCTGCAGTTCATTCCCACTGACTGTGTGGACCGTCTTAGAGTGGTAAAACAAGGAGAAATCTCATTCCAGCCTTATAAACTCAATAGCAGCACAACCTTTACATTGTAACCAATTGCTGCCTTAAAAACAAGCAATGGAGCATATGAGCATATGAATTAATGTGACCATGCACCTTGATGTTAGTGTGGGATTCAAAGATACTGTATATATTGCACATCGGTAGAATGCCATACATAAGAACCTCACAATTTACACACAAAGCTACTGTATATCGATTCACTGGCACATTTTTACGTGAAAGAACTGTATTAAATGTATGCACGTGGATGAATAAATAAGCAGCGATAAGTGGATGTGTGCTCATGTGCTCGGTGGCTGGGCCACGGGGCTGTGGATACACAAGCGTGACACACAGCTGCATAGCGCTATTGATTCTCTGCTAGTCTCCAGGCACCCCTCCATTCCATTCAGGCTGCCTGCCAAGTGCCTCTGAACGGGGGCCCCTGCTCTCCCAATGTCTGCACGTCTGCTTAAACACGATCAATGGGCCATCAGCGGGGGGGAGAACCAATGCTGCTGTCTTTACTACCACAGGGCGTGAGCTACAGTATAGAAAAATTGAAAACATGTCTGGTGGAAAGGCATTGTGATGCAGAGATAAAGGCTCGCAGGCTGTCATGATGAAATACAATGTTTTCAAAGGCTCTGAAGTGATTTCAAGGCAGGACTTCTTTACTGGAATTGGCAGCAGCACCCGTTGGAATCCGTTTGATCCTATTGGACATCATTTGAATTGGTGTGCGTGCGCGAGCATGTGCTCCGAAAAACCTCAACTAAATCTGCAACAAGTTTATTGCCATACCAGATCACTTCTTTACCTCAGTTCGCACCTAGTGGAGTGTTTGAGGCTTGGCCTTAAACACACAACGGAAGACACCTGGAGGTAATGATGGATCAGATGGCGTTCTTTCAATAATAGGGTATGCAGCCTCACAGCAAGCGGTCTTCCATACAGCAGTAGTATCCAGCAGTCAGCTCCACTCTACACAACCCCGAGTTCAGGCGGCATATCTGTCAACTGTGCTGTCAAGGATTACCGTGGATGGAATGTAGGAAATGTACCTATTATCCAGGACACTTTCCCTTTGTTCTCAAGCCATATTTTTCAAAAACCCATCTATAAAGCTGTGTAGATGCAGGTATTACATATAATCCAGCCCTGATATTCTCTAATGCATCTCATTTAAAACTAATTATTAACATTAACATTAATATAGCAACAAATAACTACTTTCAATGTAAATATATAATCTGGTCATTACTTCCTGAGCAGAAAATTACATCACAGAGGCTGTTGTAATCACTGTGTTCTGCCAGACGGAATTGAATGGTCTCTATTTCTGCATGCTTTATCGACATGTAATACACAGCACAGCCAATGCTAAAACAAGACATGATAAATATTATATGTGCATATATGCAATTATTGCTGATGATCTTTATGATTCGTAGTTAATCTGATATTATAAACTATTAAAAAGGAGGGGAGGGGGGAAAGGGGGACAGATGGTCATCATTTTGAGAGAAATGTCGCCTACAGTCCTGACACCAGCTGCCATGAGTGGATGCAGCAAATGGTGATATGTGGGCAAATATAAACAAGTGCCATCCTCATACAAGATAATGAGCGCTTTAATGCGTTGCCTGAATTGTGCACAACCTCCTATCCTCCAGCTCAACCATCCTCTGTAGCCTACATTTACACACCAACTCGTGATTTGACTGTTAACCTCCTTTTTCTCTGCCTCTACATACTTTCTTTTTCTCAGTCTTGCTCACTCTCTCGCTTTCACTATCTTTCCTATTTTTCTCTCTCTAGCTCTCTCTCTCTCTCTCTCTCTCTCTCTCTCACACACACACACACACACAGGCACTAGCAAAGACGCCAAGGCCAGTTGCTTACCCATAACCCTGAGGTTTAAAAAGAAATTAAGGAAAACGAAAACGTGCAGCAATGTCAATCCTGCCACAGCAACAACACAAAAAAATAAATTAAGCAGCAGAGGTATTTCTATGTGAATCAGTGGTGTAGTAATTATTATTTTCCTGCCATGGCTTCAATTCAAGCTGGAGCGAGCCAGCTGCTAACAGCAGTTGTCTGGCTGAAGGAACTTTTCAGCACCTGGGAAAGCACACCGTAACAGCACACGCACACCGGAATGCGGAGGAGTGGGTCCAATAAATACACATGAAAGCGACTGAGTGGTTGAGTGCCCTCGTCCGTCAATATAAAATGAATAGTGGAATAATCGTTTTAATAAGTCTGCATCAGCACAATTACGTATTTCAACTAGCTACACCACCAAAACGTGACATTGTTCAAAAATGTACACCACAGTAAAACAGTGATGAGATAGATAAGATATGCTATTAGAGAGAGAGAGAGAGATAATCCCCATCTCGCTTTGTGTGTGTGTGCACGTGCGTGTATAACCTGATCACTGTAATTGGCTAAAATAATTGTCATATTGATCTTGAACATTTTCAGGTTTTGCGATAGACTACACCACTCAACTATTCACTTAGGTGTTACGGTCAAAGTACTGAAGGAGACGTTTACTATAAGTTCATTTAGACTAGACTTGATTGGCTCAAAAGTGGTGCAAAACAGCCTATACAGTACTACAGACACCTACCCCAGTGTTGTCATGGTGACAATGGTGTACCAGAAAGCTGCGGGAATGCTGGTGAACTTGGTGGCTGTGGACCCTTTCTCTGCGTAAAACATTACTGTTGCAAAGATAATGATGGCCATCGTCAGAGAAAACAGCAGGAATCCCAGCTCGGATGCACAGCTTTTTAGGGTGTACCCCAGGATCCGCAGGCCTGCGGAGTGGCGGGAGAATTTGAAAATCCGAAAAACTCGGAAGACCCTCAGTGTGACGAAGGCCCCGCTGACTTGGTCATTGTCGGTCATGACCAATCCGATATAATAAGGCATGATGGCCACCACGTCAATAACGCTCATCACACTTTTCATGAAAATAAACCGACTGGGGGCCGCAATTAAACGGAGTAGGTATTCGAATGTGAAAATCATGACGCACGCGGTGTCCAGACAGAAAAACGCCAGTGCGTAACGGTCCCCGCACGACATTTCCTTAGAGCGGTTGGGCAAAGTCCCGCATGGAACCGTTTCCACGACGTTGGCCATGACTGATATGGCGATAAAAAAGCCCGTGACATAGTAGAAGACCAGGGCTAAGGTGCTCGTGTGAGGATTTTCAAAAGCCCGCCATAAGTACTCCCTGACAGTCATGTTGACGGGTGCAGCATCATTACTATTGTCCATATCCTCGTCATCCTGGAGCCTCTCTGCGTTTTCGCGCCGTCGATCTTTGTATTCCTCATAACAGCAGTCCCCTATGATTTCTGGTATTATACCGAAAAATGCAAGTTCTTCGTCATACGCAGAAATACATTCTTGACGCGGATAATGAAGTTTTCCTGTGCGGTAAAAATTGAGAATATGTCTAAAGATATCAGGGTCGCGGTCAAAAAAGTATTCGTTTGTTTCCTCGTGGAAGAAGAAGTCTCTCTCTGTGCTCCCGAGTAACGTGTCCGGGTACCTTTCTAAAGTATTTCGCCACGTTTGGAACCTAGTCCCACTTACGTTGAGAATGAGAAGTCCATCCTGGGCTTTCCTTTTTTCTTTTGGGGGGATCGGCATCGGGGCGCTCGCCACGGGCATCCATCCTATAGCCGCAGCCCGGGCGAAGGGAAGCCATGCCGCTACACCTGCTGCCATGCTGAGCTGTATCAGATCCACCCTGCCGCAAAAAAACAGTGTTTTGGTTTGGAGATGAATCACATCTGCAGAAGCAAGCTTTCTTTTTGCTTATACATATAGGCAATATTATTTCGGCGACTATAGGCACAGCACAACACAAATAACCGAGTATTAATCCCATGCAGGATAACTTGTGTCTGTCCCTACACCCACAGTGCGGGTAGTGCGGGTATAGGCTTTTTAGTCGGTAAGATGTAGCCTACTTTGCAGCAAAATAAAATTAGAATCAGGACTTCGAAAACGCAACCAGCCATGATTGTATATTCATTTTGTATTCTTTATTGCTGTATTTAAAAATATATATAAGTTATAAAAGCACACTAACCTTCACGAAGGCGAAAATTTGAACTGCATCCACTGTGAATATAAAAGGCAACCAAGTATATTATAATAACAGAAAATCCGCCGCCCATCTATCTCACTGCAGCCAGACAGAAGAAAACAATAGCGTTGCATCAACAAGTTTAAACAATTAAAGCTGCAGTTTCTCAGCGACTCTTCGTCCAGATTTCTTCATTCTCTCCATCTGCAAGGAAACATTTACGCCGGTATCCTTGCATTCGTCGTTCCTCCGCTGCAGCTGTAGCCTACTCCTCAATAAACTATGTTCCTTTCGTCGACTGCAAGACCACCCCCCTAGGAAACGACTGCGAAGAGATGAAGAAGAAAAAAATTCTCTGAGTGTAGCGGGGGAACTACTGACACTCAGAACTACTGATCAATGCGTAAAGGCAGACGGCGGCATTTATGAAAGTCAAGTCAACGAAATGTGCATAGAATTTGTGGTGTGTTTTATTTTGATGCGGCTTTGCTTTGTCGGGCTTTATCCAATGTTAAGAAATAGTCTATAGACTCTATAATAGCCCACACTTCTACACAGAGACATGCACATATATTCATGGTGTTGCTATACAATTAGACAATGTCCAATGCCTGTTGAGGAACCCCCGACTGGTTAGACCATTATATTAAGACGTGGTAACGTAGCCAAGGCAGACTATTTGATGTTCAGTAGCCTATATGGATCTCCAAATGGACACATTCGTTATATATTTTATTTTTCAGATGTGTCACCGCAGCTCTCTAATAAAAACGCTTTAATGGTGAAGATTGTTGGGTTACATTGTTCTGACGTTATCGAAAACAACCATAACGAGTGTATCTCGTGATCCATAACGCAACACTACACTGGTACTCCGCTGGGGCACGAGATCGTCTGATGTAGCTCGAGCTCTGCGCGGTATTCGAGACACGCTGCGTCCGCGCATGCACTGTAAAGCATGTGTTGCAGCATAGATATGTGTTAAGTGTCTGCAGGACACGTAAGTGCTATACTGCTGCATTTGACGCCTCTACACCCATTAATCGTCATGGACTGTAGCGTTGAAGGGACGCTTCGTGTTTTTCAGGACCACGGAGAGCTCCCGCGTCCCACCGTTAATGCGCCATGTGGATGCAGTTGGCAGCCTTTCGGTTTGACGTCATAACTTTTTCGTAGTCAACATAGCCTGTAGCCTACATATATGATATACGCTACCGGTCAAAAGTTTTAGAACACCCACATTTTTCCAGTTCATTATTGAAATTCAAGAAGGTCAAGCCCAATGAATAGCTTGGTACAAAGTGGTGAACTGCCAGAGGTTAAAAACATGGTAAGGTTACACGAAACTGAAAAATAATGTACAATTCAGAATTATAAATTTTTTTATTTTTCAGGGAACAAGAACTTGGTTTACAACTTAAAGCTATTCTGCAGCAAAGGAGGTTGATCAAGCCTTGAAGTTGGTGCTACAAACTCCCACAAGGTTCCCAACTTGCCTTGACTTACAACCCTGTCTGCATAAATGTAGTGTTGGAACCCACTGTGGTACCATACCCTCGTGGGCATTTTTTGAACAGTATTGTATTGCAGAAAGTACTCTTGCTAAAAAATGGCAAGAAAAATGCAATTAACAATGAGACACAGACCATCATACCACATAAAAAGTTTGGTCTTTCCTACAGAGAAATGGCAAAGAAAGTCAAGGTGTCAATGAGTACATTCTCCATTACCATCAAAAGGCACTCAAACTGGGGGAAACTCTGACAGGAAGAGGTCTGGCAGACCTAAAGCCTCAACAGAATCAGAAGAAAAGTTTCTCAGAGTCAACAGCTTGAGTGATAGGCGGTTCACAGGACAACAGCTTCAAGCACAGTTTAATAGTGGTCGTAATAACCAAGTCTCAGTTTCAACTATAAAGAGAAAACTTTGAGCTGCAGTTTGACAAGTCGAGATGCAGCAAGAAAACCATTGCTAAGACGTCAGAATAATAAAAAGAGGCTTGCCTGAGCCATGTAACACCGCCAATGTACTACTGGAGACTGGAAGAAGGTGTTATGCACGATTAATCAAAATTTAAAAAGTTCAGTTATCGCACAGGATTTTTGTACGCCGATTTTGTCCTTTCGATTAGGCGAAAAGATGGTTCCTCAGTGTGTGACATCAACTATCAAACATAGAGAAGGAAGCATTATGGTCTTGGGCTGTTTTGCTGGATCCAGGGTTGGTGACTTGTACAGAGTGAGAGGCACCCTGAACCAAAATGGCTACCACAGCATTCTGCAGGGCGATGCAGTACACTCTGCTATGTGCCTAGTTGGTCAGGGGTTCATCCTACAGCAAGATAATGACCCAAAACATATGGCCAAGCTATATGCCAGAACTACCTTAGGAAAAAGAACAAGATGGTAATCTTAAAAACATGGAGTGGCCAGCACAGTCACCAGACTTGAACCCCATTGAGCTGGATTGGGATGAATTGGACAAAAGAGGGAAAGCAAAGCAACCTACAAGTGCCATACATGTAACTTCTGCAACAGAGTTGGGAATAAATTTCTAAAGAATATTTGATTTCCATTGTAGGAAGAATGCCACGAATGTGTTTGGCTGTTATATCTGACAAGGGTGGCTACTTTGAAGAGTCAAACGTTTAGAAAACATTTTCATTTATAAATTGATTCCATGATTTATTTTTCTATGCTTTTATATCAGTACCATGATACATTGAACTGCATGAATTCCAATAAAAACTTGGAAGAATTGCGGTCTTCTAAAACTTTGGACCGGTAGTGTACCTTGTGATGATAGGATGACATGTTTGAGAGCAGTAAAAGTTACTGTACAGGCTTTAACTATATTATTCTCAGTAATAATAGCAGTTTGACCCTGAACATTAAACAGTGCACACAATAGCCAGTAAGTACACAGTCTTATTAGAAGATATTTTAAAAATAATATAAGCTATGCTAGTGGTCATGGACATCCCATTATATTCATTATTAATAAGTCAATAAGAAAAATACGTGTATTGATAGTAAATAATATATTTTTTGGCATTAACCTGCTCAGTTCTGAGGAAGAGACGTGGGAGAGGAATAATGAACTGATAGCTTTCATTTATTTTTTTCCTCGTCTGTCCCGTGCATCTTCGGTTCCAGGTTTGGCCTGAGACGTTGGTGTGGCGAAGCGAGCTTTCTTCTCAACATGGAGCACAACCACCAACCCAATTGGCTCCTTGACTTAAGCCACACCTTCTGAGTACATTTTCCTGGGAATTTTCAACTCTCATTAACTGCTCTAATTTCCATGTGTTCCATGGTTGTTTATTAACATGTCACACAATCCTCAAGGCATGTGAATGGAGCTATTTTCAGTGTTCACAGAGGAGTTAATTCATCAATTTGAAAATAAAATGCATTTGCTTTTCTGCAGACAGACAAATATACAACTGTATTATACAATAGTCTAATAGCATTATAAAGTGATATTTTGGTGACACTTGACCTGCTGTCTGTGCCAGTATTTGAAAACATCCAATTGCATCAAGCATAGATGTATAGCCACTGTGTTTCACATTGTTCAGGTGGTAGGCTACATATTGTGTTGAACTTCAGGATGGGTCACTATGAATATATTCCAGAGAGTGTGTACATACTTAATGGTCAATTGTGAAAAGTCCCACGGTCATTTCAGATGAGTGGTGTTGACACAGCTAGGCAGAATGATTAACTGTTTACTTTATACAGTATGTGTGTTCATGGATTTACTCTCTGGATCAAGTAATTAGCAACCATGCTTAACAAGGACGACATTTTAGATCAAGCTTTCCCATCGAAATCATTATTGTTTTAGATGGTACAGCCGTCAGAACAAATTCAATCCAAAGATCCATGTGATTGGAGTAATTAAAATGCACGCGTTTTTTGCAATTGCCTCCATTATCATATTCATATCATAATTAGTGTGGTCCTTGTCATGTCTGGCCGATAGCGTTTGCTAACATTTTAAACACGTATCACTGAAGTGACACATTTTTTGGGATTAGATTGTGTAAGGGATATATTCTGTCAATTCTACTACAGCTCAGAGGCATGCACAGGCGCTGGCACGTACACACACACGTATGCAAAACGTTTTGTCTTTTGATTTTTTCATTTGACCTCTTTGCAAGGTGATAGAGTTCCTACAGTGCCGGCCCAGGCCCCAGTGTAACACACTGCTGCTGTGCTTCTCTATATTTAGACTGCTACATCTTAATGATTGAGATGATTTAACAGATGAGTCACCGTTTATTGGACATGCCACTTGTTGAGGGAGGGCCCATGGTCTTTCCACTTCAGACATTTGTAATATTCAATTACTTACTCGAGATCCCAAATGGAAAATTCTCTATCAAATATTTTATAGAATAAAACAGTAAAAATTTGAATAAAACACGACAATGTAATTAGTCTATACCAGATGGAGTGGTGGAACAGAGAACATAGCATAATTTAATGGAAAAGGGCTTAACGGGTTAGAAAACAAACAAAAAAATCCAAAACTCCCAAGAAGGAAATATGATTATGCTTAGAGAGAAATACAACTTTGGCTTACAGTAGTAGTAGGACCAATATGCTATGCAGTATTTTAGGCACAGAAACACTAATGAAGCCATGTCCTTGTGACCTCTGGCCACAATAACACATATCCTCAGGTGAAAACCCCACCGCCACAGAGCGCGTCTAACACCATGTTGCCTCAGCTTGCCTCTAATGAGTTATTGACCCCCTGTAGATGTGTAAAATAGAGTAAGTCTTCTTGTTTTTCCCTTTGCTGCATGTGGCTGCATGTGTGCAGTCGTGAGGGTAAGGAGTCTTAACTGTGGTCTATGGTGCATACACATGCCCATGAGCCTGTTCTTTTGTGTTAATATAAATGTGCCTACACGTACAGTATGCGTGTGCATCTTGCTTGGCATTCAACGGTACGGTGACGTGTGGTTGGTCGATCTTTGTGCTTCAGGATGCGGAGACTAGGTTTACCCCAATTACGTTTATCCCTGTGACATTTGTATGTTTGTTTTTCTGCTGGTTGTGATATAAAATGTGACTATAGCATGTAATTAACTGCACAAAAAGAGTCAGGTTTACTAACTAGCCTGGTTCTTATGTTTTCTAAAAACATCTTTACCATGACTTTATATTGGTATGGTACAATGTGATATGTTAAGTGATAAACTTTCATTCCCCTCTCTGTATCTCAGTAAAGAGAGAAAACACAAATGTGAGTGGCCTGCTGAATCTCATCATAAAAAAAATTAACTTCATAACAGGCGTTTCATAAGGCCAAATATAACACAGCCATAAATCAGGAATGAAAACCCACTGTCACCTTCTAGAGTAATTTCAACCCTGTCATATTTTCGTTGGCCTTATTAGCTGTGTGGATATAGAGATGTGCGTTGTTGAACTAGTAATACTTTTCACAAGGACATAGCACTGTTTACCCTGCTGGTGTCTATAACATGCGTCCCAATACTAAGGTGGTGAACAGATGCTCTCTAAACATAGAAGCAAGAATTTTAACAAGTTCACACCATCTGTGAAACTAAAGCGTAGGACTGAAGCAGAGTATTGTTGTCCTTGTTCAACCCGAGATGGGGTAGGTTTTAAATAATAATAGTTTGAAATTCTTTTTTGTGTTGTGATAATTAGAAAGTTTTTGCTGAATGATGCATATCAGGTAAGCCATTACGTTATAGTACCCCAAGGCACACACATGCCCCCCCTAGCTCATAGTTCATGTGTAGATGTTTTATATTACTGTCAACAACACTGCAGGCAGGTACAGTATAGAGGAGGGGTAGAGAGGGATGTGAGCCGATATGTGATTGTGTGGGGGGATAGAGAGGGATGCAAGCTACTCAACGTTTTGGTGACTAGCGTTTTTATAACTGGCTTTAAAGACAAGGTCATTAGAAACACAAATCAGGTGAGTGTCCCTTTAAACAGGGTACAGCATTAAGATGCCATGGTTGCATGAGCCATCTCTTGGCACTCATTGGATGTGTGCCACGCCTTCACTCTGGAGAGAATATTTGTTTGGCATTAATAAGTTACCATTTTATTTAGAATGCATGTTTTCATTGATCATTGATCATTGACTTGATTAAGACTTAAATGTCACTGACTCTAATACCTTTGTGTCAGAAGCAGATTGATAATGACTATCATAGCATATCATTATATCATGTTAGACCTTCTCACTCTGCGCAACATAAAATGACTACAGTTGTAAAGTATACGTGTGGATATTCTTTAAGGACATTTTAAACATTTTATTCTAACCCTCATTTGCTTTGTCATATTTATATTAAATGGTATGCTGTTCAGTGAATCTAAGCTTCAATAACTGTGTTTATAAAAGGCAAACAACAGGAAGGAATATAAGGATAGAGATGGCCATTTCCTCGTGGCAGATGTAGTGATGGTGTGTCATCTTTCAGGACTTGGCACTGCCTGGACTGACCGGTGACATTTGCTGCCCCTCCATGTGGCCCCTATACTTTGAGGCCAGATGGCAGGTGAAGTCTCAGACACAACACACACATACAAATCAACTGCCCCACAACACACATGCATGTACGAATGCACGCACGCACGCACACACACACAAACACACAATAAATATACTGGTAAAAGAATACATATGATATATTTCACCCACCCCCTCCACTGGACACAATTTGCTTTTGTTGGTGATCGTGGGATTTTTTCTGTAATATTTCTTAAATATCGCATTTTTGTAGTGTTTTGAATCTGAGTCTATGAAATGTTTATTTTTATAAATCAAAGCAATGAACTCTATTAATCATAGGATACTCATGTCACAAGTCAAATATTTGGAGACCCACCCAGAGAGAGAGAGAGAGAGAGAGAGAGAGAGAGAGAGAATGGATTTGATACACCAAATAATTTATAAAGTTCTGATGAAATGCCGGAAAGTAAACTTGGGAGGAAAGTGGATATATTATCATTGTACTTACAGATCAATGTTTCCTTCTCTCTGTGATGCTGAGCTTGTTCGTTCTGGGTGAAATAGCATTACTAGACCCAGCACACTCAATTCATGAGTGGGTCTGTACTTTCTGGATGTTCTAGAAGGAGAAACCTTAGATGTATACCAATTTGAAGAAACCAAACTGACTTTGTAGAGGTGATGCATGCCTTGTCTTTGCAGTGTTCATTTTAATTAATATCCAATTTTAGTTTTGATTACAGTAATATTATCAAGAGAGTACAGTTATGTGGCCCAAGAAAATGTAATAAGGGTCCATTAATAACACTGGCATTGTGTATAATGTCATTGCGTCAACCTCACTAGTTTTTAATGAAGATGTTTAGCTTTTAAAATATTTGCCTATTAGGAGTGGAACGTGAAGATTAACAATGCTACAACAGATAGTTTGTATCGGTCTCCTAAACAAAACAGTTATATCAAACTTGCTATTGTCTTTACACAGAACAACTTGATAAAGATTTTTTTGGTCTTGCGGAAAGATTGAGGGATATAGCATTAATAACAAGATAACCTGCCTATTAAAGATAAAGGGAAGGTGTTGCGGTCATCACTATTGGAAGGCTGCAGTTCAAATAAAGATGGAGCAAGTCTTCCAGCAGCAGTAATTAATCAAAGTCCCCCACTTAAACCCAACTATTTCACGTTCAATTTTTGCCCGCCTGTCTTGCCTGCGCAAAGACCTTCTGGTGTGATGAATCCACCCCATATCTTAATTACTCTCAGATCATGGACACCCCTCCCCCACCCCCATGATCGTTTGAAGAGACCGAAAATCATTTTACAGCTGAGAAGATAAGTCCCCTTGCTCCTTTTAAAAGGCCTCCTAGCCAAAGCAGACCTGACAGTTTCCTAATAACAGACAGGCTCATGAAGGCTTATGTAGGGCTAGTAATTAGCTCCGCCTCAATCCTGATGGATTTCAAATTAAACCCCCGCAAATGATTTCAACTTCAGTCTGGCCTTGCTTTGTTAATATCTGCTATTAATCTGAATGGCTGACTGAGATAGATGTGAGTTTTATGTGAGTTTGCATACTTTATTAGGCCTATAGGCTATACACTACAGATGTTTTCAATGTACTGTATAGTATGCTATATATTGTATGTCCTGCTTTTTGCTGACCCCTGTTATAACAAAAATCCAATAAAGATAGTTTAGGTGTTATTTGACTTCATGTTTAATCTAGCTCAAGTTTAGATATTTGTATACTTTTATATTTGTGTAGCCATTGGGACACTCTACTTGTGGAAGAAAAGTGCGGCATAAAACAATTTAGAGTTTTGTTACATTGTGTACAGTATATTATTTTGCCTGTTTGCTTCAGTGATGGACCCACAGGCAACTGTACTACTAAAATGATTAGAGACATTCTCAAAGGTTGAAGCATTCAAGGCTGAGTTTATATGTTTCATAAATGATTGATCATTTTCACATGCAGTGTTTCTTCTGGATGTGAGTAGAGTAAAAATGTAAATGTTTACAGTCATGAATAACTGAAAGGAAACGTTTGGTGAGAAGGCATTATAAGAATTCTATAACAGATGATCACAGATTTCTTAATTTTAATATATTTCTACAAATTAAAAATAACTAGCTGCTTATCAGATGTCACCATA
Organism: Amblyopsis rosae; assembly: GCA_025399935.1. NCBI lineage: Eukaryota > Metazoa > Chordata > Actinopteri > Percopsiformes > Amblyopsidae > Amblyopsis > Amblyopsis rosae. The sequence goes on along the minus strand of JAODTR010000021.1, from coordinate 994,313 downwards.
GAGAGTATATGACTGGGTGTGTTGTCTTTTGATGATAAAATAAACCCAGATCCTTAGTTCTACAAATTAATCTGGCACATTACAGTGTATTTTTTGGCGTGCATAAACCACAAGGTCTGTTCTTTCTGTAGAGGAACAAATTTCCAGAGGGCATTGCTAGGGTTCTTTGGAAAGATCAGGGTCTACATTTGAGAGCACAAAGGTGAGGTTATGAGAAAACAAGAAATTTGATTTAAAAAAAAAAAAATAGGCATACATACTGTATTTAGGTCCTGAAAGTTATGGTGAAACCATTACATTAATGTTTTTTGAACATATCAAATTCACAAACTTGCTGGTCACCATTTGAGAAGGGTTTTGGTATTTCTGGTTAGCGGGAGTAAACTAGGAAACTTGAGTTGCATGTGCTTTTAATTTCTAGCATAATACTGAACATTAAAAAAAACTTTCCTGAATTGTTTCCATTTTGGATTATGGGATGTGGGATTTTTTTAATTTTAGATAATTTGCAGCATAATAGTTTTATTGTGGTTTGCCATATATTCAGTCAACTCAAAATGTTATATGGATTAAATCATTTTTTATGCCACAGCAACCAGTATTAATTAATGTATCACTAAATGCAATGATAGTCAACATCAATATAATCCAGTGATCCATGTTTCTGCAGCATGAAAATGTTGTCCCTTTAATCAATTACTTCACCCAGGCTGACTGATCTTCTATTCCCATTCAGACCCATAATGCATTTCACTGGGTCAAATAAATCATGTTTTCCTCTTCAATTTTGATAATGTTGGATGTGGGATTGCTGATTTCCTGTAAGCATCCTTGTGCAATATGTCTAACCATAAACCTGCCATACCTCATTGACTGTCTATCTGACTAGTCTGAGTGGAAATCTGATTAGAAATCTACTTGTCATACCTGGACCAAATCTGCTTGTTTTTGGCTAAATATGTTCCAGGTTTCAAAATCTACTGTAATTCCCTTCAGGCAAAACAATGACCACACACCTGGAGAACCCTATTTAGACTTACTGAGTGAGGGAAGGATTGCAGAATGAGAGAAGAAAGGCTCTAATGGGTGGGACAGAGAAAGTCAAGTCCAAGTGTCCTCAAAACGAGGGCTCTTATTTAGGTTGCAGAGAGTGCAGTGACGCTCAGAGGATTAGCTGTGGCACTGCCACCGAGCTCAAGTGCCTCAAGCCTTTCCCGCTCTCATTTCCTTCCTTCTCTCTCCCTCTCTCTATCACTCACTCTGTGTCTTTGTCTCTCCATCCGTACTACTAAAAAGTGAATTAAGCCCTTAACAGCAGTGAGACGAAATGGAGTGGGAATATGGGAACATAGATTTGCTCGGCCTACCTGTGCGTATACAGTGTGTGTGCTTCTTCGTGTATGTACAGTAAGCGGCTCTTGTTGTACAGCCAATAGGAGAACACACAATCATCTGTGTTCCTGCAAGCAGTGTTAAAAAAGCAGGGTAGATTAGCAGCTGCGCTGAACTAGTGTTATGGCTGGTTTATAGACTGTGCCCATCCAATCAAAGCTCTAATTAAGCAAGTGCGCTGTGGGAATTGTGAGTTTCGTAGACCCTCATAGCCATCCAGATTACATTGTTGTTCAACAGAGCCAAAAGTCTTTGCACTTACTGAAGGACGCAGTTGTGTGTTTCCATAAAATGGCTGTTTTATATGAGCATTAACAGCTCTTCGCCACTGTACCTCAAGGCTTAGAGGAGAGGCCCAGGAGGTTGTATATTTTCTATTTCATTTACCATTTGAAAAACAGTGCAGATGAAATGACAAATGTGTGAAGTCAATTGAGGAGCCTGTGGGGCAGTAATGTAAATAACAGAAATTAATCATCCCCTCCTATAAGAGGGAAAGGCATGGCTCACAGTCACAACAGAAGGTCAAATGCATCTTGGCTATTCCCTCACATCTCACAAACATGAACCAACAGATTTGACACACCATTGTTTGTGTGTGGTGAATGTGTTGTATTTGATGGTAGTACGTCTGTGTACGTTTGTGTACCTGTTTAGTTTGCGGATGCACTTCTTTCTGCCAAGCTAAACCGTCAAGTTTGAGCTGACAGCAAAGAGCTGAGCAGAACCAATTTAATCTTTTTTTTTTTTTTTTACAGCTCAGGATGACATGCAGAAGAATAAAGCAGTGAAGCTTGTCCTAACTCTCCTGGAGAAAGCCATCGCTACGGACAGCAGTACGCTGAGGAATTCTCCATAATTGCAGTGTGTTGATTTGAGCTTCAATAGGTACCAAGGGGTGGACATTGCATTATTACCATAGTTAGGTAGAGATAGCGACAACCCTCTTGTTAACCATTCTAACAGCTTCAAAGGAAACTCATTTGCAGCTCGGTGAAAAACTACCCGACAGATCGATTTACCATGTCTTGCCCACAATTAATGGACGTTTCGGTCTTAAGGGATAGAGAATCCTCTGGGAGGTTTAAACACAAGAGAAAAGGAGCACAAATGTTGCTCTCCCACATTTCATAAATGTCACAATTAAAAGCAACCAAAGGCTTGGTGTACGTTGCAATGCCTCTCGGAGGAGGGAGGGGCAGCATGGCATTTGGAGAATCTTGTCGACTTTCTCATCATGAAGGAAGTAAAACAATTGTGTACCCTGCAGAGCCTGTGCACTGCTGCGCCATTTAAGGGGACAAGATGCGATTGCACTGGAAATAACGCCGTAGAATCAAAAGATGTATTCTTAGCAGCAAGCGCCAGTGAAGTAGGCCTACCAATGACGGTGATCTATACATAGAGCTGTTCTGCTGGAGTGTTGCTGATGAAGAGGACAGACCAGCTGTCGATGTGGAGAAAATAAGCTTTGTGCTTTCCTGACTGTAAGGATAGGGAGGATGGACTGAAATCTCACTCACACAGTGTCTGGCAAAGCTGTACCACATGGCTTTATCAGGATTTGACTGCAGGAATTCCACAATGATTCCAAAGGTACCGGTAGACCAGCAGTGTCACTCCCTGACAAATGTTCCTACACATTACCATTTACATTTTCCATACTTTGCACTGTATTTTGCAAATCAATTAACACCAAACAATTTACACACAAGATATTGCATATTTATTTTTTAATTGTGAACTAATTTGTTCGCCGATGTCTAGATTTTGTAAAGTTATAAGTACTGTAGGGGTGTAACGGTTTTCCAAATTCACGGTTCATTCTTGTCAATCCACCTATATTTTTGATCCATGGTTGGTTTTATGCCTCGGTTTCTTGGGACATTTTTATCATGGCCTTTATTTATATGGCTTCATTTGACTTTCTGCTAGTAGATGTCAAACTAAGCATCAATCGTCTGCGTGCCACACACACTAACATGGCACCAGCCAGGCTATGTAAACAAAGTAGAGAAGTTCAGATTACATACACTTAAGGGCGTAGGTTTTGTTTAATGATCAGATGAAACATTATGTTGGTGTTCTGGGGGCCCTCCCCCACAAGATTTTGAGCATCAAATACTTAATTTCCTGAAATCTGGTTAATCTTAATGCAAGAATTTTGTGCTTTTTTACATCAATGTATGTAATGTTATTACAGTCTAATGTGTCTTTAGTAGGCCTACATTATATAAAGATATTATATTGATTTCAAATATCAGCTTTTTTTATTTTTTTATCCCTGCTTAGTCATCATTCATGATGTTTGGGAAGTAACTTTTTTAAATGTGCCATGTGGCACCTATTCATGTAAATGATAAATGTATTACTGTTAAAACTTTGGACTTTTATAGCTTATACTGTAGCTATCACACCGTGATACACATTTTGGCCGTGCTGGCTGCCTGCTCCAAACACCATGATAAACCTGTTTGGTAAAAAAAAAAAAATTTTTTTAAATTATTTTATATTTGATAAAATATGGGCAATTGTCTAGAAACCCAAATATTTATCCATAATCATCCTGACCTGGAAATTACTTAAAACAAATTCCATACTGATTTGGACCCCTGCCCTGATTGTTTTCACCTGTTATTTAGCTAGCCTCCACCCACATGTCAAGTCAAGTCAAGTCAATGTTATTTATATAGCCCATAATCACATTGCAGTCTCAAATGGCTTTACAACCTACATTTCACATGGAAACAAACAACACCCCCTTAACCTGCTCCTCCTCCCGGGCAAGGAAAAACTTCCAAAAAACACGTGTGAAAAAAGGGAAGAAACCTTGGGAAGGGACCACAGAGGGAG
>JAODTR010000021.1:946946-989968 GCA_025399935.1 Amblyopsis rosae | reverse complement strand
CAGGTATGTTTTTATGTATTGTAATTATTTTGTGATCTGTATGATTATGTGCCTTGTTTAATATAATTTGTGTGCACGTGCGGTCTCTTGCTATGTGACGGAGCAGGTAGAGCAGAGCTGCGCTGGGTCACTAACGTGTTTGTCTGTTAATGCAGCAAATTAAAGTCTTTGGGAGTGAAGTAGCGGAAGTCATATTTTACACAACAACACAACGCAGCGTAAAGGCAAAGTAAGGGCCGCTACATATGCTCCACTGGGGCTGTGAACATGTTGCCTTATGAGCTGGACATGCAGCAGCAAAACAGACTGATGTGGGGGCGTGGCCACACCAACGTGGCTCCTCCCTGCCCCGGTCAACAGCGTCAGATCTGCTCTGAAGTGCCAACCGCCTATAAAGGCCAGGTGGTCTGAATGTGCACCATCTTCAAGTTTAGCCTTCACCCACCCCCACCCATCCCCCACACCCCATGCATTACTTCACCACAACCAGAGGAATTATCTCACAATTATAGGCTCTTCTGTGAAGAATGGTTATTGGGTTTGGGGGGGTTGGAGTGTGTCATTGTGTGGAGGCTGCTTGGCTGACTCACCGTGTGACAAGAAGCCTGCTCTGAACCATAGAACACACCAGAGCATGGACAAGACACACAAACGCATCCTTCAATGGGCTGCTGGAATGTAATGCGTACAGTAAATACAGCCATACATGTGCATGTATGGGTGCACACATTAAAGCTCTAATGTCAAACTTTGTTTTAAATTCATGTCTGTTTAGGCATTTGGCGTATTCACCGCTATGCAGAAGATTTTCAGATTTTATTGATAAAGTATAACGTGTTGCCAAATTGACCTAAACTGGAAAGTGTCTCTCTTCTCTCTGTTTGATTCAGCATTGTCTCCCCTCCCCATTTCTTGCATGCTAGCTTCCACTTGTAGAGCCCTCTGTCCCATGACTGATGCGACAGGATTAATTACACACACAATGGAAATAGGCTCCATCAGTTTCAACGCTCAGCAGGATCCCACGTGAAGAGGGAGCTGTACTTAATCTTCACGATAGACTGACTGCGTTCTATAGCTCGCTGGACAGATGCCCAATCTTGACATTGCTGCCATCTAGTGGATGGATTGGGGAGAATGTTTTATTATTTGTCTTATTAATAGTGGCATATAATGGCAATGGTGTATGTCAACTGAACAATCAGGTCATAATATCGACATCCTATTGTCAAACATGAATCAATATTTCTTTCAATATCTAAAATAAATCTTAACCTTAATATCCAAGCTACACTGCTGAGAACAATCTAAATCAGGAGAGAACCGGTTCACCATTGCTCAAGGGACAGAACCAGCAGGCATTGGAATATATATGTATTGTACTGTATTATTAACACATGATAAGCCAAAAGGCATGATGTGTTGCTCTGTGAGTGCAGCCCATTCACCACAAAGAGCTACAGTAGCCCAAGGTCTGGTCTGCCAGCAGAAAAAATGAATCCAATCAGTCTGTAGACTTTTTTTTTTCCATAAAATTTTTATTAGGTCTGCAGGAACTTACCAAAAATAGGTTAATATAAGTAATTTTCTCAATCTTTAAGCATACAAAACCATATAATATCACACTATTGTTTAAACACTCTTTGACATTAAGCTGCTTGTTTACTGCAAACGGGAAGAGAAGCAGGGTTTCTTTTGGGCCAATCACAACACTCGAACCAACCTGCGCCACTAGCAGGGCATTGTCAGTGGCCATTACAGAGTCATGGGGAAACTAAACCTAGGCAAGACTGGTAAAAGATGAAGTCCTTCTTATATCTTATAGTGTGCATCTTGTAGCAGTTCCATTGAAGGGTGAGGAGCAAATGCTGTGCAGATTAGGGGCGGGGTATGGGGTTGGTTGGTGTGTGTGTGTTGGGAGGTAAGGTGCGGGGGGGATGGTTGGCATGTGTGTGTGTGTGTTTGGAGGTAAGGGGCAAAGGGGGGGGCAGGCTGCAGTTAATTTCAGGCCACAGCCACATTGAAAGGGCTTCCGGCAACATTGTCATCGCCCCACTTGACGATGAGCGTGTAGCTGCCCTTGTCCATGACTGTGTATGTGACGTTGTACAGCTTGTTGCCCATGTGCTTCACGTACACCTCTTCACAGGGAGCCCTGGGGCCGTGCACGCCCACCATCAGCATGTTGGTGCCTGCGGGGGCAAACGTTTGATACGTATATGAGGTGCCTGGCCTCTATAGATGTACCATTGACAACCTAGTCTTTGCCCCTTTTCATCTCACCTGCTTTGCTGCAGTCCACAGTGAATGTGTTCTTCTGCCCGACCAGAGCATTGGACAGCCCCGCGCCGCGGCACACGACCTTGCTGGCATCGGAGGTTAGTTTGGCTGAGACGGAGGAGGCGGTGCTAGAGCTGAAGGCTCCGCCAACCTTGGAGGTTTTAGTCACGGTCTCCACCAGAACGGAGGAGGTCTCATGGAGACTGTGTCCTCCTGACAGCCTGGCACCTAAGACAGACAGAGAGTTGTCTAATTCCATACGCGCTCCATTTATGCATAATAATACCATAATATTTAAAGGTAGGTCAGGGATGCTGGCGAAAGATTGTTTGGACATGGACATGCACTGCCAAAGCTATATGATATTGTTGTGAGGTGCGGTCTGCACCAAATTGTTTGTGTTGTCATTTACAGAGCTGCATTCCAGGGTTGTATAGAAACACCAGATTATTTCTTCAGCATGCACACAGAATGAAAAGCAAGCAGACCTTGAGTAGATTATAAATGCATAGGTGAACTAAAACAATAATTGCTGTTATTTGCGATCTAAAGCACCCTCATGCCACTAGCTGTAGAGAAATCATTTCTTGACATTACATCATACATCAACATTACATTACATAACATTCATTACAACGAAGGTGACAGAGGGTTATGTAAACATTCACACCACAGACAGAACAGCATTTGTTCTGTAAGGACAACACTCCCGTCAGTAACAACACGCAGCTCAAACGTACGGTACGAACAAACCAGTCAAGCGCACCTGTGATTCGGGCTTTGAATGGGCTGCCCACTATGTGCTGTGGCCCGCCATACTTGATGGTGATGAGATAGCTGCCGGGCGCCATGGGGGTGTAGCTGACTTTGTACCCCTCGGGACACTCCTGGCAGTCCATTTTGACCTTGGAGGGGCCGTCAATGTTGACGGACAGCGCCCCAGTGCCCGCGTTACAGGTGTTGACCACAAACTGAGAGAAAACCCCTTAGAGAGAGAGAGAGAGAACGTTACCCAGTTAGGTAAAGCCAGAGCCATGTAGAAGAGAGTCGCGACAACTCCATTCACTCCAATGGACCGTTTTTTCACAGCAGTGGCGGATCGTAAAACAGTTCCTGGAATGTATGCATCTGTATTTATTTGTACCTGTGGTTCCTCCCTGCAGTCCAGGGCCATGTGCAGTCACCATGCCTGGGTCTCCGATTTGGCCGGGCTCGCCAACACGCACGTTGAAGGGGCTGCCGGGAATGTGGCACCCGTTGAACTTGACGTCGATGGAGTGGACACCGTTCTCCCGTGGAATGAAGCGGATTGCATTCTTGTCTGTGAAGCCAAGTGTAAAGGTCATCAACCATGCACAGTGGAAACAAACACTGCCTTCTGAATGGTGCTCAAAGTGGATGCCTTTCTAGTGGATGAATGCCTTCTGGGAGTTGTCTTTCTTTTTTTGATCAAATAATTTATTGTATCCTCATTGCATTTGTCTTTACTTTTCTATTCTGAGTGTACGACTCCTTATCAAAACAGAGCATGGCATCCTCCTAGCTAGCTTGGTGTGGCGCTGAGCGTACCGCTGTCAAGTTCAGTGACGTAGCATTCTTCTGCAGAGCCAGCGGGTGTGTGCACCTTGGCATCGACCACGCCCCGCGCACCGTTCCGCTGCACCATGAACGAAGCCTCCTGGTTCACTTTCAAGTCTTTCTCCTGAAAATGTCAGAGCACAATGCAATCAGTCACTGTGTGTGTGTGTGTGTGTGTGTGTGTGTGTGTGCGTGCGCGCGTGCTTGTGTGTGCGTGTGTGTGACTCATTCTTACTCAATGAGAACACTACACACAAGTGAAGGAGGGATGAAATGAGGGAAGGATGGAAGGAGTGAAGGAAAAGTCAGAGTTTACAGCAGGGTGTTTATTGGATGTTCCCTCCAGGGGAATAAACAATGGTTACGTATGAAATAGAACACCCCTTGCAGTCAATACAATCGGGTGACATTTTAAATGTTGCTCTGGCATTTCTCCTCATTTCTTGTTTTGGAATTCTCTCTCTCTCTCTCTCTCTCTCTCTCACACTCACACTCACACACACACAGACACGCAAGCCATCTGGCTGGCCAATCACTGGAGAGATCACCTCTCCCCCCTGTATTAAAGATGGGACAGTTAATCCTGCTCTCTCGTCGCAGGCCAACATCACAGTCTCACAGTATTAGGCAGTGAACCATTACGAGCCTTTATTTACCCGTCAAGGGCAAAGTGGTACCGGCCACAAGTATTTACAGCCTCTCGTATATCATACACCACACTGTTGTTGGATGCATGCGTTGAAATGGGTGATTGGGCTTGTAAAACCATTGTGGGATATTTTGGGGTGAGGTGACAATTAAATCTTATCTCACGTGTCTTTCCTGACAGTACTGGTTATGAGATGCGTGCGCGCTGGTGTGTGTGTGTGTGAGAGAGATCTCACCTGAAGGCTCGTAACAGTGAGCCTGCGGGCCTCATCTGACAGCGTAGCAATAGGAACGATGAACGGGCTGTCAGGGATGTTCTCGTTGTTGAACTTGATTGACACCTCATAGTCACCTAGGGAAACAAGACAGATAATTCATAATGAATCTTGATAAGGACATATGAAGGAAAATATGTCAGTTCACAGACACTCCCAACAAAGTCAGGATAAGCGTACAGAACAGATTTGCATGTAAGTGAAGTCAGTGCCCTACCTGGCTCCTTCACTATGTAGGACACACCGCATGATCCATCCTTCCTGTCCTCAAAGGAGATCTCCGCCTTGCTGGGCCCTTCTACAGCAATGGATAGACCTCCAGCACCTGCTTCTCTGGTCCAGATACTGAACTCAGCTGGGCGCAGAAAGAAAGGTGGGTCATGGAACGAATCAGCGATGCATCTACCTTGTCAAGTCAGGGTTGTGGAAAGTCTCAGGCACTTTAATAGCGAGGAATGCTTCTCTTGGTTGGTATATAAGGAAGCGTTTCTCTTACATGGTGCTCCGGCGACACCCCTCTCCAGGCCGGTGCCTCCGGCGCGGACCTTGTGTGCTCCTCCTTCGCCCATGGGCCCCACGGTGAACTGGAAGGGGCTCCCGGGGACGTGCTGGCCCCTGTACTTGACGTTGACGGTGTGGGGGCCCATCTCCTGGGGGATGAAGCGCACGCTGTACGTGCTGCTTCCCCCGTCCACTAGGTCGGCGTCGAACGTCTTTCCGCTGGGGCTCGTCACCTGGGCCGTCATGGTCTGAGGAGCGCTATCCACTGGAGCAGAGCCCGAGACAAACATGTTAGCAAGCTAACATGCTAATAGGTAACGATGCTTGCCAAGGAACTCTGCTGAGCTGCTAATTAATTAATGGAAAATATAAATGCCGAAAGTGAAACGAGTCACACGTACATTTCACTTCTGGCGGTGACATTTGTCTAACGCGTCGAGTGACAACACGTGAAGAGAAGTGTGTTGTATGTTATAAAGTCAAGCTAACGATAACTATTTTCTATGTAAATATATAGCGGAGTAATTGCATCTTAAGCAGAGAATGACCGTGTGTGTGTGTGTGGCCTGCGATGACGGTGCACTTAGTGTGCCATCTAGTGGCAGAATGTCATATAGATCCACTTAAACACTATGAGACTTGTTAATAAAAGTGTCTCTAAATGACCTAGCTGTGACTGAGCTCACCCTCAGGTCTGGCAGTGATGCCAGCGAAGCTGCTGAGACTCTCTCTGCCCAGGAAGTCCCCGAACACGTCTCTGAAAGGACTTCCTGCTCCGCCTCCAAGCTGTGTGCTCTCCTCAACCCGAACCTCCCGCTTGGTCTCTCCTCCGCGGGTCTTGCTGATCTCAGTGCGCTCCGTGCGCGTGTACGTGTGGCTGCTGCGGGTGAACGACCGGGTCAGACGCTCCTGAGCGGAAACCATCTGGAACCAATTTCCTACATGGAGGAGTGGGAAGGTTAATGTCGTAACCATAACCTGACTCATTTAGCCTGGGCTAGCACAAAGCTTTATTAATCCCCGGGGGTTCATATTGCTTTTTGCAGCTGCGTAAGTCAAGCCTTATACGTCATATTACAGAATAACACAACAGTGGCAAATATAAGCGAAGCATGCCAGTGGCTATCAATCAATACAGTGCAACCGTTACTTAACGCTAATGACTGGGCTGATGTATAGTAGCATGCCGTAAACACAAAGTAAATGATGCATGATGCGGCAGAGAACACGGTCAGCCAATGTGAGCAGATGTAGAGCAGCACTAAGCCAGCGACAGCATGTAAGCGTAACATGAGCAGCTGTGCCCTGCATGGGTTCATGGTTTACTGAATGAATGCTATTTGCTCTGCACTATATGCTGTTCTATGTAGAGCACTCACCTGGGATTTTGAGGTTGAGTCCACATGTGCTGCCCACGGAGGCAATGGATGACGCTTGTCTCTTCCTGGTGATGCTTTCTTTCATCCTGCCTTCTCCGGTCACCTTCACTGTGAATGGACTTCCTGTGAGACGAAATCACAAAAGAACGATCAAAGTGACGGCCCCTAAACCTCACCATACTGTATGCATGTGTGTTGATGAGGAAATGCAATATTTATTAGCGTAAACAAAACCGTGCGGAAATACCAACACTCATCAACCAGCCAGCGGAGGTTTGTAGTGAACATTTAGCAAACATGTTTAGCGACCGTATGATAAACTTCATAAAGAATGTACCAGTTGTAGCACGCTAACCTGGGATGTGCTTTTCAGCAAACTTGATGTTGACCATGTAGCTTCCGGGCTCCGTAGGACAGTAGGAGACTCTGCATGTTCCGTCCTCCACATCCTCACAATTGATATCCACTTTGCTGGGACCCTCGATCGACAGCGCCAACCCTCCGTAACCTTATGCACCGGGGGAGGACAGGGTGGTGTTTCTCGCTGCATTTCTCGTGGTTACAAGGTCCACTCCTCCATTGTGTTCAAACTTGTTTCCCCCCCTCAAGAACCACAAATCAGTTTACCTGCGTTCCTCGTGTCCACAAAGAATTCGGCCGTTTCGAAGGTGTGCGCCTCCACGAGGCCTTTACCAGAGGCTTTGACCCTGCTGGCCTCACCAATCTCAGACTGGCCCACAAAGATCTTGAAGGGGCTGTTGGCCACATGCAAGCCATTCTTCCTCACGCTCACCTCGTGCTCCCCGACCTCCTTGGGAGTAAAGGAGATACCTGGGAGAGGCGCAGAAACAAACGCGGGTCAGAACACAACATTATTGTCTCGTGGCTTCTTCTTCTTAAGCTGGGCCAATGCGTCGGCTCACCGATGTGTCTGTTGGGCAATCTCTTGAGCAGGCAGGGCTCCTCGTTGCCAGACGGAGCTCTGATGCTGGCGGTCAGAGAGCTCACGTCTGTCTCGGCAATCTGCAGGGAGACGTCCGCTGAAGAGCCGACGTTTAACTGAGACGTCCTGGTGATGGAGTCGTCTCCTTCACATGCGAAAGGAACGGGAGCGACAGATGTTAATTACCGCCGACACAATATTTAACAGTCTAGCGACTTTTAGACAAAAGAAACCAAGTGGACTAGATTGCACTAAACCCCAGGGGATTGTGGGAGATGCAGCTGTTTGGGTTCCTCACCGGTGATCTTGGCAGTGAAGGGGCTTCCGGGAATGTGCTTGTTGTCAAACTTGACGATAATGTTGTAGTCCCCTGGAGAAGTGGGCAGGTAGGACACAGTGCAGGTGCCATCTTTGTTGTCTTTACAGGTGATCTCTGCCTTGGAGGGCCCCTCCACTGCCAGAGACAGACCCCCTGAAAGAAAATAAACAAGACCGCCATGTTTTTCAGTGCATATGTTTCAGGTGCACTTAAAGGAACACTGTGAGAAGTCCTTGTTAAAATAAGGTATTGCACCTTCTCCTGCATTCTGGGTTACCACCGTGAAGCTGGCGGCCCTTTTGACCATGCCGTAACTCAGACCTGGACCATACGCTGTCACCACTCCGCTGTTCATGGCATCCACATAGAACTGCATAGGGCTTCCTATATACAGTAGGAAATAGGAAGTCCAGCATTATACACCATTGGCCAAGAACATAATAGTAATAATAATAATAATAATAATAATAATAATAATAATAAACTTTATTTATAAAGCAACATAGTTAGAAAGTGCTGCACAGAATCAAACTAATACTACAGACAATATAAAACAATTGAAACTTGAACTTGAAAATTTAAAATAAATCAGCAATAACACAAGAAAACAATAAAACAAGATAGAAAGTAAAACGCCAGTAATAGAATAGACATCAAATACACAATTAAATAAATCGATAAAAGGCCTGCTTATATAAAATATGTTTTTAGTAAGTAGTTTTAAAAGAGGAGAATGAGTTTGCTGTCGTTTGACGTTCCAAACATGGTTGTATTTCTTTAGCAGTGTTTCCTGCTCATAGGCCGACATTACTACTCTTTTTAACCTGCCCGTAGTGCGTTTCCTGACCTGGGATGTGGTTGCCCTCATACTTGATGTCCATCTCATGCAGGCCTCTCTCCGTGGGCTGGTACTTGACCGTGATGGTGCCGTCCTTGTTGTCGGTGATGTGGGGATGGCTAGTTTTACCCGAAGGCATTCGAACCTCACCTAAAGGCAATTAGCAAACGGTTGCATTGTATTCACTCTAAAGGGCAGGCCATCTCTGTCTGTGTGTGTGTGTGTGTGTGTGTGTCTCACCTGTGATCTCTCCCTGCTGTGGAGTGAAGGGCACCACCAGGTTCAAGGGGCGGAAGAGGGGATGCACACTGTCATGAGGCACGACCGGCTCACTGGAGGCCTTGTGAACGCACAGGAAAAAAAGACAGACATGTGTTATACACACAGCACAAGCATATATGCAGTACACACCTTATATGTATGGCTCTATGAGTACACAGCACAGCAGAGCCATGTAGAACAGAGAGTCGCGTCAACACCATTCACCCCAATGGACCGTTTTTTTCTCAACAATGGCGGATTGTGGAACCTCAAAACAGTTCCCGGAAGTTATCCGCAAATACTGATATACAAAAATATTAAAATACTAAATGATATTGTAAATGTCATTCGATGCATTTATTCACTAATAATTACCCAAAATTGCAGTTATGTATCTGTATGTATGGATTCAATTTGCCCAACAACACTTCCAGGAATTGTTTTGCGTCTCCTTGGACCATGTGACCTTCCGTTGGATGCGACTCTCTCTTCTACATGGCTCTGCAGCACACTAGATGTCCTCCACTCACCACAACATGGAAGGGGCTCTTGGGGATGTGCTGTCCACCGAAGCGGATGGTGATGGTGTATTTGCCCGGCTGCGGGGCAGTGTAGTAGATGTCGAAGGTCCCGTCGCGGTTCTCCACCACATCCATGTCCAACTCCACCCCTTCCGGGGTCAACACCTTACAGGTCACCTTGCCCTTGCCAGCGGCCTTGGCGTCCACCGTAATGACCGTGTCCTCCGACGTCTGGAGCTTCTGAAGTCCCGCTGGGAGGGGAAGAGAAGAGCGTTACGCTACGAAGTGGTGAACGTTCACGTCATATTTATTTAGCTACTGTACATACGACGATAAAATACATGAAGTGTCAGTTACTTACACACGCCGTGGCCGCCAATAGACACTGAAAAGGAAAAAGGGAAGGTATAGATCAGCAAGGCAGATCCATGCGGTTTTCTAATGCATAATTCGTCGTGTGACATCATCACCATGCGACGCCAGCCTCACCTGTGAGCAGACACTTGCTGGCGTCTCCAGTGGGCAGGGACTGGATGCGATAGGGGGAGTAGGGGATCTCGTCTCCCCCGTATTTGATGGTGATGGTGTACGGCCCGGTGGAGTCTGGCACATAGGACACCGTGTATGTGCCGTCCCTGTTGTCCTGGATGGTGGCGTTCTTGGGCTTTCCTTCTGGGTCCTGTCAGAGGATGGGCTCACTGAGTTACTTATGAATCAATACAATTCAATGAAATCCGTTAGAAAGATGTTCTATATCTACTGTCTAGCCTGCACTGCGCTTTAGTGGCGACTCAAGCTGTTGAAAGAGCTCCACCCACCAGGATCTGAACGGTAAGCAGGCCCTCCCCAGCGTCGCGGGCATCGATGGTAAACTCAACAGGCAGGCTGGCACACACGCCCTGGGTGTCCAGACCTGGGCCGCTGGCACGCACCTTGCTGGCATCGTGCCCAGGCTGTGAGAGCACCTTGAACGGACTGGATGAAGGGGAAAGACAGAAGCACAATAAGTATAGTATGATCAGTTCAGGAGGAACTAGAATTTATTTCAATTATAGATTTGATTTAAAATGATGTCCCCGCAACAGATAGGGTTCTTGTGGGAGAGGGTACATGTGATAAATTTTAAAAACATTTTATACATAATTTCATAATATTGAATGCACATTATAAAAATTGAATACACAAAGTGAAAAGGCACAGCAGGTCAACACAAGAGAGACATACTGTAGAACACCATGAACCGCAGCAACAGCAGATACATATCTCCAACTCGTACCTGTGTGGGACGTCCTGCTCAGCGTATCTGACCGCCACGGTGTATGGGCCATCCTGCCCCGGGGTGTAGTGAGCCGTGTACGTCCCGTCGCCATTGTTCTTCACTCCCACGGGCTCCAGGGTGCCTGTTCACAACACTGCGTGTGAGAACGCACTGCTACTCATTTACATGGGTCCACGTGAGTTCGCGTGAGTGCATGTGAGTGCGCGTGAGTGCACGTGAGTGATCATGAGTGCACGTTAGTGCACGTGAGCGTCTGGTCCTCACCCGTGGGCCCGTAGAGCTTGACGTCCAGCGGGGCCTGTCCCGCCTGGGTACAGTCCACGGTGAAGGCCTGCGGCACGTGAGCTCTCACGCCGGCCCCCAGGCCCGGCCCGGAGCAGCGCACCTTGCTGGGGTCCACGGGGTCCCTGACGGGCACCCGGAACGGGCTACCGGGGATGGGATGGCCGCCGTAGGAGATGTTGACGTCGTAGTTGCCGGAGGTGAAGGGGACGTACTCCACGCTGCAGCTGCCGTCCTTGTTGTCCTTGCAGGACATCTTGGCCTCCGAGTCGCCCTCGATGGTCAGGCCCAGACCGCCTGTACCTGCGCCCCTAGGGAGGCGCACACCGGGGAACAATGCACGCTCTATTAAAGGGCATCTGTGTGAGTCTGTGTGTGTGTGTGTGTGTGTGTTTAGAATTATTAAGTTATTTCATTTGCATTATTGTTTCAGAGATTTTTATTGTTTCCAGTTTCATACAATGTACACTTTTAAAGGCGTTCTTAATGTACATATTTACATACAGCTCTGAAGATAATTATAAAGGACGACTACAAAAATAATATAAATAAATTCTTTAGTAAATCTAAAGAATATAACAAAAACTTTGCTATTCTATTACATTCTATTACATTACATACAATACAAGAAAATTGCAATGTATAAATAGTAGAAACCAGAGAAACTCCTGCAGTGGTGTCTTATTTTTTTCCAGAACTGTTTATGGGTTATTGTTATAAAAATAATTAATTTTGGTTAATTGCTTGGTTAGTTGCTTTCAAACTTAAAATAATTACTTAATTTTGGAGCGTGTGACTGGCTCTATGGCATTTTATTCTATAGCTTCTTTAGCGGTTAGTTGTTCGTAAAAAATATATTAACTCATCTATCAAATGTTTCCTACAATGTGTGATGTGTATGTCATTCAAAGATACCTGGTCTCCACAGTGAAGCAGTTTGGCTTGTTGGTGAGCCCTCCCTCCAGCCCTGGTCCATACGCCCGCACTCTGGTAGGATCACAGCCCTCAACCACTGACACTCGGAAGGGACTCTTGGGCACAGGCACGTCATCGTACAGCACCTCTAGCAGATGCATGCCTGCACACAAACGCATGCAAACGGTGCTGTTTGGCTGTGTCAAATATGCACACACGCTGGAAATCTTGTTTTTCACTACCTTTGAATGATAGGACCAGACATGTGAAAAAGGGAATTTATTTAAACATCTGCAAATGAGCATCTGTTTATTTGTAAAAGACAACGTTTTGAGTGCAGAGGCACTGAACATCTGTTACCCATTTATTATTTTGTTGAAAACCTTTTCCTGACAAAGCTGTATTACTGGGCTAGATTTCCTAACTGTGCTGCGACAAAATTGAAATGAAGTGCTCTGTGATCTCTGCTCTTTGTGTTAGGCCTCTAATAATATCTCCTGTCATTTTCACCCTGCTCTGATTCCTGCATGCGTGCCGATCCAAACACACACGCACACACACGCACACACACACACACACACACACAGAGCATGCCTGGTTAAGAGCGTCTGTTGGAGAAGACTCTATTTATAAAACAAGAGTCTCCCCCTCCCTCCCTCCCTCTCTCTCTCTCTCTCTCTCTCTCTCTCTCTCTCTCTCTGCCTTCCTGCTCTTTACCCTGTCACATCCCTGCTCCAATACATCATGCTGTATTTATGCCCACTATCTCTCTTTCCACTGTCTTGTTTTAGTCCCTAATGACACACACACACACACACCTGTTGACAATGTCTCTCTAGTCTGTCATTCTATAATCCTCTGTCAATCTCCAGATGGTGAGCTTTGTGACTATTATACAACACAGATTGAAATCTGTATTATACCCCAGATGTTAAAAAGTCCAAATGTAATCAGGTCCAAGGTAAATCGAGGACAGTTTCTTCATTGTATTCCTACCATCCTCAAAGGCAGTGTACTCCACTCTGTAGGTGCCGTCCCCTTTGTCGGTGATGTAGGCTTCCGTGTTGCTCCCTGACGGGTTCATGACGCGCACCTTCACGTGACTGCCGCCCGTCTTGCTGTTGGCGCGGGCGTCCACGATGAAGTGAGTGGTGACGTCTCTAAGGACCCCTGGGGAGGTCATCGAGCATATGATATGACACGATGATGTTTTTATAATATTCACAAACAAACATGAAAATATAATTCACATGCATGGGTGTGCCCATTTGTGTAAGGTTGTCCAATTGTGTAACGCTGATTCAGAAACATAATGATGGTTCGACAACAGCCAAAAGTGTTTCCTCTCTTTAGAGCATTTTATGTCAATTGGAGGCAAGTATTAATTATGTCTATGCACTATATACCATACTATATATCTTAACATTGTTTGAGCTACTTTTAAAAGCATGTTACGTACTGAATGTGTTATTATAACCTATTCAGCTATTGAGAAAGGTACGTATTGTCACTTTGGATAAAAGCAACTGCAAAATGCGATTAGATTTTAGCGCTTCTATTTCTGTACTTCCATTGTGACACTAGCCTTACCTCTGGGCTCCACTCCCGGGCCGTAGACCTTGACTCCACTGGTGTCCACGGAGGGCTCCACCTGGATGACCTTGGGGCACTGGGGAATGACGTGGCCCCCGTACTTAATGGTGATGGTGTGCGTGCCGTGGAAGGGCGGGATGTATGTGACGGAGAAGGTCCCCTCCGTTGTCTTCTGGATGTGCACCTCGGCCTTGACGCCGGCCTCCGACATGATCTCGATGGTGAGCTCCCCGTCTCCTGCCCGGGTGCAGTCCACCGTGAAGGAGGCTGGTTCTCCAGACTTGGCCCCCTCCAGGCCCGGCCCGCTGGCCAGCACCTTGTTGGGGTCGAAAGCCGGCCGCACGGCCGCCTTGAAGGGAGAGCCGGGGATGTGCTGCTCTGCGTACAGGATGTTTATGGCGTACTCGCCGGCCTCCGTGGGCAGGTAGGACACCGAGCATGTGCCGTCGCCATTGTCCTGGCACTCCATCTTAGCCTCGCACGGACCCTCCACAGTCAGGCCCAGACCGCCCACACCCGCTCCCTTTGTGTCGATCATGAATGGAGCTGGTTTACCCACAATGCCCCCCTTCAGGCCTGGGCCATAGGCTCGCACCTGTGGAAAAGCCGTTAGAGGCAGGGTCAGTCAATGAATCCTCTTCTCTGCCATAACGTGTTCCCTCAGACACTCCACCCCACACATTGGAAAGGCATTGAGAAGGCTAGGATAGTGTTGTTGTGTGCGGTCTGCACCACTTGTGTAGAAGTACCGGATCATTTTTTTCAGCATGCACAGAGAACGGTATGCTAGCGGAATGCGAAGAGATGTTTGGTGAATTTGACATAAAGTGTATTAGCTTACAATGGCTGACTATACCTTTACATGTATTTTATGTATTAATAAATGAGATCATAATGCAAATGTCCACACACATTTGGGTACTGTACCTTAAATACACACTTACATATCTAACATATTTCATTACATTACGATGAAAGCAACTGTTGTGAACTTTCACCTTTGAGGGATCGGCGGGCATCACACCCTCCAGTCCGAAGGGACTGCCCATGACAGGGTTGCCATCATAGCTGACATCCACCTTGTATTGCCCCTCCTCTGGGGGAATATACTTCACACTGTGGACGCCTTTGGCCTTGTCTGATTCTAGCTTGCACGGGATAGGCCGGCCCGAGGGTGAGGTCATCTTCACGCCCACCTTGCCCTGGCCCCCAGCACCCTGGGTGTTGACCGTGAACTCCTGGTCCTTTCCCACCTCCACCTCTGCAGAGTAAACAGTCACAGCATGAGTCCAGGCAGGTCAGGTTGTCACGGTGATGTCAGCTGCTGATGTCCCATCCATAAACACCACTCACCACTCAGCTTCTTTATGCTACCATAGCTGTATACCATGGGTGATGCCGGGTCGGCTCTATTATACATATGAAGAGGTCAGATGCAACAACTTCTTAGTCCATCTGACGTCTTTTATTTTCTTTTTTTGATGTCTGATGACATTTTTACAAATTTACATTTTATTCAGTGACAAATAACCCTTTGAACCCAAATATAGCGACCTAATAAATATTGCTAATTGCTCATTTTAGTCAGATGGACTGACTAAAGAGGTGTTTGCATCTGAACTCTCTCATATTTGGGTCTTGTCCCTCATTGCTCATCATAGGCAAGTACAGTAGGTGTCCCAAGAACAGAACCGTACACCCCCAAAAACAGTCCCAGTTTTTGCGATAAATCCATAAAATAGACTCAAAACGATTGTGTTTATGACTTACTGGTGTCGAGTCCATCCACCCTGACCTTGCCGATATCCAGCGCAGGAGACACCGTGATGTGGAAGGGGCTCTTGGGAATGGGATCTCCTCCGTGCGTTACAGAGATTTCCATGTTACCCTGGAAACACACACAGGAGCACAGGAGGCTGAGTACGCCGGTGTAAACTGCCGGCCATCTCCGCATCCTGCTGTGACAGCCTATACCTGCTGAAGGGCAGTGTACTTGACGGTGTAGGAGTAATCGTGATTGTCGATGATCTCGAAGTCGCGGACGGCCTCTCCTGGGCCCGCGGCGGCGAAATGAACCGCGGGTATGGCCTTGCCCGCTCCCTTGGTGTAGATGGTGAAGTGGGTCGGGGTGCCCACCTGCACTCCTACAACAAAACAACAACGGCTTCTCAGTTCTAGGAATCCCATCACAAACGTAGATATAAATCAACAAGATTTATATATATTTATTTTAGTAGACAATTAAGGTCAGTCTCACCTGTCTTGTTGAGTCCGGGGCCTTCAGCTCTCACCTTGCCGGCATCATGGGAAGGATCCACCTTCACTTTGAACGGACTGATGGGGATTTCCTGAAAGAGGCGCAAGAGCGGTCACGCGGGAGGGAACAAGGAGCGGCAGCCATCTTGAGAAGAGGGCGCACGACACAGTGAACACACCTGGTCGGCGAACAGCACCATGATGGTGTAGCGTCCGGCAGCAGGAGGGGTGTATTTGACGGTGAAGGTGTCGTTGTCGTTCTTGATGATGTCAAAGTCGATGTCTGCCTCCGCTGGGCCCACCACCCCCGGGGCACACTTGATTCCTATGCTGATGTCCCCTGAGAGGGCACAGCATTGTGTTAACATATGATTGGAGAGATCAGATGCCAAAGTTAATCTGCTATTTCATTTAAGCAATATTTTGCAGGTTTCTATATTTGGCTCCACTCATTTAAACTATATTGCAATGAAAAGGTAATTTGTCACTGAATAAAAAGTTATATTTTCCAAAATTTTACTTAATATTTAAATATAGAAAATATATAAACAAAATCTGTTAGATAAATTGAGAGGTTTTCGCATCTGAAGACTTAATTTCAAAATTACATTTCTTATAACATTAAAATAATTTACAGTATACAGTTTAGGCATGCTTTCTCTTTAATCTTTGGGATTCCTAATTTCTGTTTCATATATGAATCATTTGTAATACCCGAGAATGCGTAATAACTTCCTCTCACACACACACACACACACACACACACACACTGACCTTGGCCAGCCTCACTGCAGTCCACAGTGAAGTAGGTGGGTTCAGCGGCCTTGAGGCCTGTCTTCTCCACTCCGGGCCCATGGACCTTCACCTTGTCTGGGTGGCAGCCCTCTCCCACCAGCACCTAATCAACACACGCTGCACTTGAAGCACGAGCGACTGGGAGTAGAAGCACTACCGCCATCCCCTCCATTTATCTGGAGTAAAGCATCAATATGTGTGTGTGTGTGTGTGTGTGTGTGTGTGTGTGTGTGTGTGTGTGTGTGTGTGTGTGTGTGTGTGTGTGTGTGTGTGCTTACCCTGAAGGGGCTCTTGGGGATGTTGACCTCTCCCCATGTGAGGATGATGGTGTGTTTGATGGGCTTGCTGGGAGTGTATATACACAGGAAGGTGCCGTCTTTCTTGTCTGTGATCTTGATGTCGATGGTGCAGCCCTCTGCATCCTGGGTGGACGACATGTGCATGTCACCACTCCGTGTGCATGCAGTGCTCCCATGGAAGCGCAGCTTAGCATCTTAACCAATGGCTCTCCTGACCGTACAGTACCTGTGCGTAAATCCTGAGGTGGCCCTTGCCTGCCAAGTGAGCGTCAATGGTGAACTCGGTCGGTGTATTCACAATGACGCCGGTAGGCTGCAGGCCAGGACCAAAGGCTTTCACCTGCAATGAGAAAGCATGCTTCTGGTGTCTGCATATTCACGCAGTTGTGTTAGAAACAAAACAACCAATGCATTTTACAGCCAGGCCAAACCCGCCAGGGTAATTCTGCTCACCTTCTCAGGGAACACGTCATTGGCTGCCGGGAGGATGTGAGCCATAAAGGGGCTGTCCTTGATGTCCTCGTCATCGCAGATGACGTGCACAGCGTAGTCGCCAGGCTCAGTGGGCCAGTAGCACACGTCACACGAGCCGTCGCCCTTGTCATCGCACTCGATCTTAGCCTGAGACGGGCCTTCGATGGAGAAGCCTGAGCATTGAAGCAAGAGCTGTTAGGTCAGGTCGGCACCACAGTTTATAGCCCTGAATCACATTACACTCTCTGTAGGCCCAACCTTTAATAACCTGTCAGTTGTATTTAGATGCAACTGTCTTATAATCTCTACTGGGGAGGTAGGAATCACACGATTTTAAAGTAATCCTTTTTTATATATATATAATTACAATTCATTATTCATTATTCATTATCCAAATTACTATTCGTTACTGATTCTAAAATGTGTGCTAGTACACAATGAGACTGATGTGACTCACCCAATGTTCCCACGTCGATGCCAATGGCTTCCACCACAAAGTCAGCAGACTTGCCCACCATGCCGGTCTTCAGGCCAGGACCCCAGGCCCTCACTTTCTGGAAGCCCGCCTCCTCGCTCACAAATACCTCGAACGGACTACGGTGCGCACACAGACACACAGCCGTCAACAGTCAACTCACTGTCACCACGGAGCAGGACAACAGCGTAGCTGTAGTTTGTTGCAGTGGTCGTCTCACCTGCGTGGGATAGCCTGGCCTCCCCAGGTGATGTTTACGGTGTAAGTTCCAGACTTGACAGGGTAATATTCACACTCATACACCCCGTCACTTGCAGCACGGACTTTCACCAGCTCCTCTGCGCCACCTAGAGGCACAGAATTATACATATTTATATGAACCCTCTCAATGGAGCCAAAAAAACGTTATTTTACATCTAAATTTTCCTTCTTTATTGCTTGTGTTTGAGCCAAGATGTCTGTATGTGTCTGTATGTGTCTGTATGTGTCTGTATGCAGCCAGCTAGACAGCCCTAAACCCACGCAGACGGAATAGTCTGTATGTGTCTGTATGTGTCTGTATGTGTCTGTATGCAGCCAGGCAGACTCTCTAAACCCACACAGACGGAACAGGGCAGCTGTGAGAGGCGAATGCAACAAGACACAATATGAAGAGCTGCCGGCGTGACTCACTGGGCCCTTTGACTGACACATGGAGCTCTCCGCTGCCTGCTCCCTTGGTGAAAACCTTGAAGTCAGCCACCTCCTTCACTCTCACGCCTCTGGGCTGGAGGCCTCGGCCTGTGGCTCTGCAGATGTTAGCGTTCACAGCTGTGGGAGGACGAGCAGGGACAATTATAAGTGTTAGGAGAATAAATATTAAGCCCCCCTCGGGACAGTAGACTGCAGCCAGCGGTTTGTGCCAGTGTTAGTAGGACAGGCATCATATCACTTTATTCAAATAAGATTCAGCATGTGCCAGAAACGTTGGTAGGCGGGACCTGGCCGTGAGAAAACATCATGCAAAAAAAGGATTCAGCATTCGACAACATTTCACAGAGTGAAATGTCGATTGCAAGCATACAAATGTATGCTTGCAATCGACGTTTGGAATTAAGTTACAATACAATACACTGGCATTCATCAACCCAACACTAAAAATGACATATACTGTATATTTAGCCTGTACATAAAAAGCATACAACCCAGCCTCTCTTTGAGCATAATTAAGCTGGACCCAATCAACAAGCTTGAGTGCTTCAACACAACGAAACAGGCGACCAAGCAGAGCGTAGAACCGTGTCACTCGGGTCACGTGTCATGTGACTCAGAGTGCCGGAGCGTAGAAATCAAACAGAGAAAGGCAACAGGTACATCTGCAGGCCATGGCACATTGCACAGTATGGGCTAGCATGTCTGTGCCGTGGGACACAGACTCCACCAAGCGTGCCATACTAACTTGGTCGACCAGCTTTGGGGGGAGGAGCCCCCTTCACGCCTTTTGCTCCGGGAGGGGTGCACACTGACTGGGGCACTATCTGCACTGGAGCTCCAATGGGAGGAGCAATGGGCGGAGCTAGAAATAACAGATAGGAAGGAATTACAGTCCCGTGTGGGTCTGAGACAATGGTGGAGGGACACTGTAGACCAGTGATCCTCAATCCTGGTCCTGGACACCCACTGTCCTGCATGTTGAAGATGTCTGCCCGCTCAAACACACCTGATTCAAATGAACTGGTCGTTATCAGGCTTCTGCAGAGACTGATAACGACTTATTCATTAGAATCAGGTGTGCTGGAGCAGGGAGACATCTAAAACAGTGAGGTGGGTCTGTAGTACCAGTGTTGTATAGTACCCCTGCTGTAGACCATAGCGGGCAAGTCAACAACTCTGCTTGCAGTGACAGTGATCACAACAGGGCCAGGCGGCTCACCTTCAGCAATGTTGACAGTGTAGGGGCTCTTGGGGATCTCATGGCCTGCAAACAGGATATGGATGGTGTGGGGCCCCTGCAGCATTGGGCGGTATGTGCAACGGAAAACACTGTCCCCCTTGTTCTCCAGGATGAGTTCCACCGTGTCCTTTTTCCCCTGAGAGTCTGTGATGACCACACTGACATCCCCATGGCCAGCACCTGCAGCCAGCAGAGAGGGATTTTTCAACACTTAATTCAGAAGAAAGATGTCGCCTTGTAGCCTTTGCAGTCCGTAATCGCCTGGCTCAAGCCCGACGATTGCTCTCAGCTCAATGATGCTGATTATAGCCTGTAGAGTATTTGTTCACTTCAGTGTTTGTACAGCCACTCTGGATGGCAGACCAATCAGGTGTTGGCTAGGTGCAATAACTGTGAAGCTAAGTTTCCTAATGGCTAGATGAAGCAATACAAACAGTTAAATCAATGGCGATTGATTACTGCTCCAATAGTTTCAAAATGAACCAGAGGTGCTCATTAGCATGCAAAATCTGTAAACATTCACCAATGGAGAGTGGCCACACCATATTCACAGAGTGAATATTCGGTCAGAATAGTCAGACGTGCATGAATGTGTATGGGTATGTGTAATTATTTGCCTGTTTCACAAGTGATATATAAAATCACATTCCTGTTGCTGAATTGTGCCAATGTGTTTTCGTTGTGCTTGTGTTACATGTGTCTCATACCAGCAGTGTAGATATCAAAGTAGGTGGGTTTATTCGCCACATTGCCAGTGGCGTCAAGGCCTGGTCCTCTGGCATGGACTTTGCTGGGGTCACCCATCGCCTTAGCAACATTCACAGTGTAGGGGCTCTTGCCAATGTTCTGACCAGCAAACAGTACTTTCACCTGTCGGGAAAAGGAGTATAGTTGTTGATCATTATGAATGTTTGGATAAACCAGGCCCGTTGTGTGTGTGTGTATGCTACAACGATACAAGGACTGAGTTTGTGTCAAATTAGTTTCGTACCTTGTGGACACCTTCCACCTTGGGCACATAGGTGACTGTGTAGGTTCTTTTCTTGTCGTTGTTGGGCTTAACCTTGGCCTGAGGAACGTGGCAGTGATCAGTCAACAGAAGACACTGTGGGATAAAACCACACGTTGCCTCACGGCGTGACGCTCACCTCCTCGGTGTGTCCCTCAGGATCTTCCACATAAACCAGAACCTCTCCACTCCCGGCTTCCAGAGTCTCCACAGTAAACACAGCTGGCTTCAGTACCATGTTTCCATGGGGCTCGATACCTGAGTAGGAAATGCAGAGAATCAGAGCAATCGCTTTCCTTGCACAGACCCACTAGGGTCCATGGCAGATGTCCAGCGTGTCTGAAAAGAAATAATGATATAATATCTATATTGTCTTTTCAGTAGGTTACTGCTGTAATGTTTCCTTTCATGGTTTAGCAATGCCTTCGTAATGTGTCTATCTTATCTTATTTACTTTAATAGTTTTATTATTTTATTATATGTTGCTATAAAAAACAGCACTTATAATTTAAATGGGTCCATATACCCTTTCTCAACAAAACTGTGGAATGCTTCCATGACAAACTAGACAAAACAACATTAGAATATGACTTATTTATACATGGTTAGGGTATGTTGCGCTTGAGTGTGCCTATGCTTAGTGCTCAACTACCCACCAGGTCCATAGGCTTTGGCCTTGTCGGGGAAGAGCTGTTTAGTCTTGAGAGGTGCGCCGGGCTTAAGTTTGGCCTTGGGGAACTGAGACAGGTAGGTCATCACTGAATGCTCGTCCACATCTGGGTCCACAATCTCCTCTGGGGCAATCACCTACACAACAGGTAGACAGATTAATACTGTACCACAAGCATTATATTGGCAGGTCTGCAAAATGTCTGCTTGTTGCTTTGCCTGTAAAGCCTGTTTAACTTATTATAAATTGTTATTAACCTATTTTATGAATTTACTGAAATAGTTAGATTAAATAAGGAATCGTCTTTATTCCCATTTCCACCCACAACTCCTTTGACTTTACAGTTCCCTGGTTGCCTGTCTATCACACACGGATGTAAAGCCACCCTCCCCTAGTTATATTTAACACCAGGACAGCAGGGTTAATGATCGCTGCCCTCAGTATAAGCCAGCTGGGATATTTGGCCTGAGCCAGACCTCTGCTACATCTTTTTTGCCCAGTTGGAATTCAGCTTCCTCGCAGTGTAATGATTTATACCCCACAACAATGCTATTGTGCCCCATAAAGAATAGCCTTGTGTCTAAAGTAAACACGTCTGCTTATTTGTTTTTAGTGTAGTGTATTGTTTGTTCGCAATTTTACTAGTTTTCTAGCATATTTTTTTTTCTGGAAATGTGCGGCAAGCTAACATGCTGAAAGTTAAAATTAAAGATGTGTTCAGGGTCAAAAAGCCTTACTGTACCATTTATTTGTGCAGGTAGACCTTGAGTAGTTACCTGTATAATAACTATGACTTCCTTGAACATGCCAGGTGCCCCATACTAAGAATAATCTCATTTAAATGTAGTGAGATGCATTTTAAGCCTGTGAATTAGCATACGTAGTTTCTGCTGTAAGTTAACAACTGCTAGGGTGGGGTGTCACATGAACATAAAAATAACCTGAAGTCACACTCCAGTGAGTAGCTTGTAATCTCATGTCATGGTGTAAACGTCTGACACAAACAATATATACTAGGTCTGCTCTGCTATATATCTTACCTGGGGCACACCCAGCCAATCGTCTGCCTGTTGCATGGCTTCTTTGGCATTCTGCACAGGCTGGCTCGGGTCCCACTCTGCCCAATCAGGACACAGCCCTAATAGGAGGACAACACAACAATTCAGCCAGTGGAAAAAGATCTACGAAACTAATTCTACTGAGGTTGGTGAGGCCGTGGTGCAGTAGCTATAATAAGACCTGTCACTGCTATCTCGACAACACTTCCAACTACTACATAGCATTACCCTTTATTTACCCACAATTCTGTTCTGGTGAGTTCAGTGTGTCCCCAGCTGAAACAGCCATAGACTATTGCACTTCCATCGCTGATAAACTGAGGCTAATGTTGTCTATGTGGATAATGCCTAAATTGGATTAGCATTAATGACACTGTGAGTCGATGAAGAGAAATGTATGCCACAGGACACCGTTCACCTAATGCCAGCATTACAGTGCACAGTTTGTATCTGCTTTTGTGGCCTTTCAGATTGCTGCTAGATCTGTCATTTGCCTTGGAAGCGGTGTTTGCTGTGTGATGACAAGCCAAAGACAAAACAGAACCTTGTATGGCTAGTGTTGAAGCACATTGTTTAAGTGATGCTTCTTCTCTGACTTGAAAAAATACCTTGTGTCTTCAAAAATCTACATAAGTAATAAAAGTTGTCTGATTAAGTTCAACCTTTTTTCCTCAAGCCTATATGCCGAACTGGTCCCATACGTCAATACAACTAAAACATATCCACAGACATTCAATGTACTGTAAATATACATCTAGAATCCAGAAGCAATGTTTTCCCATGACAGTGATGTATAAACACAGATGCTGCTCTACACCACTTCATCTCCACCTTTGTCAAAGGTTCTGTGTCAGTGGAGCTTTCATACCGTTTTTATTTGGCAGCGTCTCAAAATGGAGCACGCGGTAGTCCAATCCGAGGCTTATCCAAGAGCAGTGGGCTTTTTGAGGCAGTGCCAAGCATCCCTCTTAAAAGAAGAGGAGGAATGGTGCCCAAATTTGGGGATGTTGTGTAGCAAGTGATGCTATGAAGATTAAAGCCAAGCTTGGGCTTTTGGGAATGAGACAGACAGCATGGGGAGGGTCATTGTGGGACAGCTGCACGGCCTTGGGCAGACGCCCTACGCCCCCCTTATTCAGCCTATTGACACTATCTGCCCCCGGTGGACAGATGACCACAGCTGAAATCTGATTCCAGGTCTGTGTGTGTATGTGTGCGTGTGTGTGTGTGTGTGTGTGTGTGTGCGTGCCAGGCAGTGAGAGATATCTATCTAGATGAGCAAGGAGACATTCTCCTGGGATGGTGATATCATATCTATTACATCAACTGACACATACGTGACTCACCTCCATAGCAACCAAGACAAACCACTGTATACAATAGAGTGCTGAACATTCACTGCAGCGTCTGAGTCAAGACACTGTCAGTGCTATTACTCCCAGAGGATAGCTGGGTTATTACCGGGGGCACAGTTGTCCACGAGGGCCCCAAGGGCCTTGCCGTCCCTCCAGTCCCGGTGGAAGTTGTTTATGGGGAGCTGGGGAACCTTGTTCTGGATCCAGCCCAGCAGGCGCTGTTTTGGGGTTAGCTTCTTAGCCTCTTCATCATCCTCATCCTCCCACATGGGCATGGAGATGGAATAATGGAGGATGAGCGTCCAGATCATACCAAGGATCAGCTTTAGGTTGCCGTCCACGATGGCTTTACTGTCTGTCAGTGAGAAAGATGGAGAGAGTTTATATAGATTCATAACTTGTCTGCCTCATAATTAATGCAGTGCCAGCTGCCAGGATCCCAATAGCAGAATACAAAAATCTCTTCTAGTGCTCTGTAGAGCTGACCACCAGGCCTAACAACACTGATGATTGATTGGCTGAGATGGCATAAATGATATCCCACTGACTGCTACTCTCCCAGACGGGCATCTGGCTCAGTCACCCTGACAGTCGTCTCATCACAATGGAGCTCAGGAGATGGGGACAGCTCTGAGGATACTGTATGTGGAAACGGAGCCCTTCTCCCCATTAATAACATTTCCATTTACCACCAAGTGCTTTCAAATCTGTTATCCGTAGAACTGAATCAATCAAATCGGTCTTACTTGTTGCTTGCAACGCATTCACTGGAATAGTTAGAGAACCCATTAAAGTCAAGCACCACAACTGCACAAGATTACTAGACAACCTTTATTGTTCTCTAGTAAGATTATATTAAAAGTTGGTTGAAGAATTAATATACAGCATTACACCTGATAGTATTCCTTTATCTTTTGCAAAAATATAAAATGAGGAAACACATTTCATCACCAGCTGTTTACCAAGGCTATATAAAACCTGCCAACGTCTAAACAAGTTTCTTTTCCTGGTCAGGAGATGACAGGATTAAAAGACAGCTGTCTTTTAAAAACATAGACTACAGCTAATAAATCACCCGTCTGTGGTTGCAATCTGGAACACGCCGGAAAATAGTTGTGTGGTCACTTTTGGTTTTCTTTAGACTGGTCGGCCGGCACGTTAAGCCTATCTCAAGGGGTTTGTACTGACCCAGTAGAGTTGCATGGAGGGAGGGGGTGTCAGACAAAATGCCAGTGCTCCTATTATCGTGTCCTAATTCTGTCAAAGCTGTCTGGCCTACTGTGTGTCCGGCAATGGTGCAGATACATTAAGCCTGTCCTCTGTAGGAGTGCAGTCTTAAATACACACACACACACACACACACACATACGAGGAAAAGCTTGCGTACTATCACAAATCTTGTTCAATTATGGTGGGATCTGTGATTGTAACCTTTGATGACATGACCCTGGGGCTACCATGCTAGCTAGGCAGGACAGTGGAACATTCCAGGTCCTCTCTTCTCTCCCAGGGTCATGACACAAACACACACATACACACACACACACACACACACACACATAGAGGGAAACTGTAAACTTTACAGATGCCACATTCCAAGCATCAGCCACAGTGGGAATTTCACCGAAATGTGGCAGAAGCATCCTTCACCAAAAAGGAAAGCTGCACTGTCAAGCGTTTTAATAACTATTCCTCTGTGTGAAAGATTTATTTTCCTCTACAGTCTGATTGGCCAGCATACATCTTCAACCTGCAGTGAGCCGGTTATTCAAGTCATAATTCAATTAGTGCTGCCACTGTTGTAACTGCCTGCTATTTTGAGAGGTGTGTTATCACTCCTCTCAAAAGAGGAAGGGGCCTGCATTGCACACCCTGTTTCATATGACACCCTGTTTACACACATTCAAGCATGTACAGTAACACACCCACACCAACAAGTGTCTGAAACATTTTTAGGAAAAGTAGTTGGGAGAGGTGAACATTCACGTTAGCCTCCCATATTGAAGTAAGCCATAATGGAACACATAGAACTCTCCCATGCAGTGTGACTAAAACCCTTACATTATATTTTACTTCATTGTTGAAGAAGCTGGAAAGAGGTTGGCTCTGACCGTTGGCCTGAAGCCCCTGACCTTCAGCAAGTCTTATTATGAGGTGTGCGTGTGTGTGTGTGTGTGTGTGTGTGTGTGTGCGTGTGCGTGTGCGGTCCTTGTCACACAACGTCAATAGCAAATATGAATCAATGAGCTTTGGTTCTGCTAACATATCTCAATTGCACATCTGTATTGTTATAACTGCAATTGTTGAGCATCGTTTGTAAATGTAGTAACAATTTTACTGTGACTGATAAGCCTATATATTGTTTACGTTGAATAACTGAAAATAAAATGACACTTAATTGATAACCACTTACCTATTGAAACCAATTTGATATGTTCTCTATCCAGGAACTCCAGTGCAACAGAAACGTTTTCCAGTTTCATCTGCCGAAAGTTTGGTCTGTTGTGGTGTTTTCTGTACATTTTCTTTTGGCTCAAAACCTCCAAGAGCGAAATTAGCTTCAGGCCATCAGTAAAGTCCCGTTGCAGGTCATGGATGTTCTTGTTGACGCACTTGAGGTGCTCGTTGCACCACCTGGTGAAGGTATTCTGCTGGATCTTTTTCCATGGTGCGTCCTCTGCTAGGTCTTTCTCTGTGGCCGGCATCTCGTCGTCCTCTTCCTCCCCAAAGTCAGTGGATTGGTACTGTGGAGGCAGTTGGTCGTCGCTGTAATTGTTGCACATCATGGTGGCGTTGTCCTTGCCGACTTTTATACCGCTGTGAGACCTAGGTGCGAAATTACGTGGTCGGCAAGTCAATGATAAGCGCGTTCTCGCAGAGAAAAGTTAAAAAGTTGCGGGAGTTTGAAAAGTGGCCCGAGTCTTTTAGAATGTACTTGCGAAGAACTTTCTTCTGTCAGGCCAATGATGGATTAAATAATCCGATCTGCAAGGCAGCTGGTCCTCAACTTTTTAATTGGCAGCCTCCTGACAAATGTGGTCGCTGTTTCCTAACAGATGACCCACAGAATGATGTTGATCTTTGCAAAATAAGAGTATAGCTACTGTGACAACAATCTGGATCCGTCCACAAAACCGTATTGTGATGCTGAGTTTGGGTTGAACTTGAATGGCGAGATTGGAGAGAGTATGGGGTTTATAAAAGGCCCCCCGCCCACGTCACATTCGTCATATTACCATGTCGTTAATTTACTATCATAGACTATTTTCTTACCCTTAAGCATAGATATGTGTGACAGGATTGGTTAAGGCAGATAAAGCAGTGATTGGTCAGACCCCGTGCAGCAGTTGTGGCACTGCACTATTTTTAGACGCTCCTATTTGGGTGGTTGGGGGCTGACTACTAGTGACTAGGCTAGCACTACTCACTTATTCTTGCTTATTGTGTCATATCGAGGGTCCAAATAGATGAACAATTACGCTATAATGAACAATCATATTGAACATTTGACTCACAAGTTTTTATGTTAGTAAAAAGTGTATAGGCCTACATGTACTGTTTATTCAGCCCAACTATAAATTACATCTTGAGC
This sequence comes from Amblyopsis rosae, assembly GCA_025399935.1. Taxonomy (NCBI): domain Eukaryota; kingdom Metazoa; phylum Chordata; class Actinopteri; order Percopsiformes; family Amblyopsidae; genus Amblyopsis; species Amblyopsis rosae. The sequence goes on along the minus strand of JAODTR010000021.1, from coordinate 962,440 downwards.
GTACAATATTTCAAACAATATATGAGATCACTTTTGTAAATATGCAATTGCATTACGTTGGTTACACAATTATCTGCCACCCCTGAGTGAAAAATGCTTGCATTTTCCATGTAGAGGCAAAGGTCAATCACACAAGGCCTGAAAGTGGTTATGCCTTTGCTGAGAGAAATGTTTAGCCTACAACAACCCAAATATGACTCCTAAAAATAACAATTATTGGGCTAATGTCTGAAGACAGGTCTGTATAAAATATATCTCATCTGCATGTTGTTTCTGTTTGCTCAGTGTCAACTAATTCCAAGTGAGTATATTTTGTGTTTCAGGTGTTTTGTTCTTGTGCTGTTGCCGTACTTGTGACTCAGCCAATTACACACTGTGAATACCATAGGCTGCTTGGTTCAGGTAACTGTAGCCTTGACGAAGCAACGTAAAAATAACTGTGACAAGTGCTTGAAGCATGCACACTAGGATATTTATATTTAACTGGACACTAATATAGTTCTTGTTGATCTTCCACATGGCATTCACTTTTTCAATTGCAAAAATAACCTTCAGCATTTTTTCGAAACTCACCATGAAGTGAATTAAAAGGTCAACATAATACAATGTTGAATCATATTTCAGAACACTTAATTACTGTACTGGGGAATATCACAAAAATGAATAACTTCATAATCATATTATTTTCTGTATCTCGTTTAAACTAAAACAACAGTAAACTCCTGACCTGTTCATCATGTTGTGACTCAGTTATCATTGTGTATAGTGTATTAAGTAAATATATATTTAGAAATAAATCATAAACATGCATTACAACAAGGTTTTTTAAAGCCAACAACACTATGTGAGCGCCCCATGTTGTCTGAGAAGCCTGACGACTGTGAAATAAAAAAAAGGTTATTAATAGCATACAACATGGGGGATCAAGCAACAGATGGGCATCACTCAAGATGCCTGCTCCTGATTTCATGAATGGGATTCCTGGTCACCTTAAACCCCAGTGAGTCACTTTCCAAGAAGGGACACATCACACATAACATGAAGTGAGTATACTTTATTTTCTGAAGTTATTTACAGTACAAAATAGACCTCCAGGTAACAAAATAGCGACAACTATATATTTAAAACAACAGTGCTATCAATAATCAAAGAAGCAAGCTACAATAACAAACACAATATGACGATATATAATAGACGTTTCCAAAAATATGTAGTTACACTATATCTTTATTAAATATATTTAGAAATAATAAGAAATACTCTAGCGAATTTGAAAACATTAGTTAGCTGGAAACCAGCTTTCTATTAATTGGCAAACTAAATCAAATATAATAATTGTAATCTAATGGTTAATGTAAATTTTGGTAAAATGCTGGAAACATTGATAGCACACACAGGCTCGGCTGTCATTTAGAACAAAAATGAAATACAAACTATAGGGGCTAGCAAAGCAGTTGTCTTACTGACAACTGAGGTCAAATGTTCTCCATTAAGCATGCAAGGCTACACCACCATTGCACAGGCACTGATAACAACTTGTAATGTTAGCTTTCATGAACAACCGCACCATAAATAACAATGTGTTGTATGTAGCACATTATTTGTTATTTAAATATACAATGCTCTCTCAAAATATAATAGATTTTCTACAAAGCTATTACAAATGGATTAAGAAACATCTTTAATTGCATACTCTATGTCACACCAGATTATACCAAACATATATTAGTTATTATTATTTTATAGGTACTGTAACATGCACTCAACACTCATTTCTAAATCTTTACTGAATCACAACATCTCACAAAAGTATTGTATAATGGTAATGTTTACTCCTGTCATTTTCTTATTCACATCTAGGAGGTTATTTCACGTATAACATGTCCGTATTTACAGTTGTTATCCATTTAAATCCAGAATGTTAAAAGTTATTGTCGGCGATTGTACTAATAATACACCTTTTGTCAAATTAAGCAAATAACTATTCATGGTCTGTTAGCTGCCCATTCTGTGTGAAAACTGAAAGAATGATCAGGTGTCAAGTCTCTGCACAGCTGTGGCTCTGACACAAACACAGTGGTGCAGATCGCACCACACAAAAATAGCCTAGCCTTTGCAATGTGTTTCCAATATCAACAAGCTTTCTCCAGAATCACTGAGTGGGAGTGAGTGGATCTCAAAAATTGCAAGCGGCCATTGAATGAATGAAGAATATCAATGAAAGGCTTCCTCGCTTTACTATCGTGTTGTTCCACTCATTGGTCGTGAGTAAGTTTGTGGCAAAATAGCCTACTTGTTGCTGATTGGATGACATCCTATTTAGCTGCGTGCACCCCATAGATTCTGGAGCGCTCTGCTCAAAAATATTTGGCGCACACACACACACAGGTATAGCATTAGCTAAAATGGATTGGCTTTTGAAAATTATGTTACCGGTACTTGGTGTTTTGTGGGTCTCTAAATAGATTAGTCCTCTCTCTAGGTGGGTCCTGGCAAAAAAAAAGTTTGGGAACCCCTGTACTGAGCAATTTTTTTTTCCTATGGCTGTGTCATGTGTTAATCTAGATGTGGATGTCAACCTACTGTACTATTTCCATAGTTTTTATGTGAGACATATAGGCCTGCAATTACCAACTGACAAAGTCACTCAGACCATCTACATTTTCATATTGTGTTAAGGGAATAATCGTCAAGTGGAAATGATAGAAACATTGACAGTGAACAGAATATAAATCAAAGAAAAAAACATGAAATGTGATCTGTGCCACAATACCTCAAAACTGCCCTGAAAACAAACTCCATTTTTTATCTTTATGGATTATTAATTGTAAAAAGTCAAGGTTACCACCATGCTATATTTATATAGTATATGGTTAATGCACATGAATAAGGGAGGTATTCATTAATTAATATATATAAATTAACAATAGATCAATATGATTGTAGGTAATGTCTGCATGCAATACAGTTACCTACATTTAATTCGATGTAAATGATAGTAGAAAGTACTTATGCTTGTTAAATGATGATGTCTTTCATTATTGTTGTCATGCTTTAGGTATCATATTTCAGAGCTATACATAAGATAATGTATAGACAGGTCAGGAGCTAATTGGATTGAAAGGTGCTTAGCAGGGCATATCTCATGCTTTCATGCTTGCGAAGAGAAGGCCTATGCCATATTTAGACACTTTAGTTGCTATTTTACCCATGTACACATTAGTTTTGCATTTTTAAGTTAGGGTATTTATAGTGTAGTACACCAATAATGCAGTTATCATAAACATTGTAAGTCAGTTCTGTTAATTGGATAATATTGTTGTTAAATATTCATAAATCATGTTTTCAGAGAAAGACTGAACCATGGATAAAATCAAATATTGTCCACAAGACAACACACATATTAAATTTAAATAGTAGAATAAGATGATTCATTTGTTTTCATACAGGTTTGTGGCTCCACTACTCAAAGCCATCTCTTTGTCACAAGCCCATCAAATGAGATGGTGGCCATTATGCTAATCCTCTTTTGCGAGCACACCTGCTAATCAAACAGCATCTCCCAGTCTTCTCCCACCTCCTAGCTGTCAGACCGAGGAAGAATGTCTTACATATTTCCAATTCAATCCATAGATTCTGTCTGAATCAGTTGTTGACCATCTTGTCAGCAGCGAATGAAGGCTCTCAACAAGCTAGTCACCATCAGCAGCACAGCTGTGGCTGCAGTGACAGTTAATATGGGGTTCCACTCTACCTCACCCCCCTGCAGAAAAACACAAGACAGACCATGGTCAAGATGTATGAAGGTCACTGACTACCAGGCATGGTGCACTCTTTTGAACCTACAGCCCTGCATCCAACTCATTTAAAATGGTGTAACCTTCTGTAGCTAATCGAACCATCTGTTTGATTTCAACTAATGAAGACACACTTTACAAAATTGTGAGTGTGGCTTTTTCCTGATTTACAAGTGCAGGTGAAAATGGTTGTCCATTTAACTGCATTACAAGCCCAGTACTGCATGTAGCATAATCTTATTGGTAATTCCCTTCATTCTAAAGCTGAGGTTGTGCTACACAAAATTATAAATGATGAAAAAAGTTGAACAATAACTTATATACATTCCTTTATCATATGGTGGCAATCAATGCATTCATCAATTTATAATGGGATCACAAAAGCAATTTGCCAAACTGCCCACCTGACCAATGTCCAACTTCCTTTAAACATAGCAATAAAAATAACCAAATATTTTTTTTATTATTGTAATTTTTCCATTAATGTTTGGCGGTTGTTCAGTTAGTCGCACCCTCTAAAACACTGTATGACTGATACAGGATATTTGAAACAGTACACAGCAGAAAGAGATAAGCTCCTCCCATACCTTGCTCTCTGGGACGCCAGCTCCGACAACCAGCACCAAACCACAGCCACTATTACAATCATTCCTATGAAGGGGATGGAGAGAATAGGGTGCTCAGATGGATGGATGAACCTCTGGGGAGGGAATAAAAAAAAAAAAAAAACACAAGCATGGAGATGGAGGGAATGAATAAACACATGGATGGAGATAGCAAAACAATAAGCACAGGCAGTGCATGGCGCTTGAGTACAAATGAACCAATCAACTGACCAAAAATCGCTCTAAGATCAAGGAAATGCACATCTTTTTTTCCTGAAACAAATAAAAATAACAGGCTTCATGGAATAAACGGGTTGTGACAGGCAATGATAGAAATATATTCACCAAAAGCATAATGATTATGGCAACATAAAGTCATCTGATATGATATTTTCCAGGTCATGTTAACAGAGAGAGGCATAATACAGTGGCAACTGTATGAAAATTGCAGGTGGCCATGAATAATGTGTCATATGATGATATGCATTCTCCATACCCTTGCTGCATGTTTATGTACTGAGATTTGCTTGACACAGCTCACTGGGACAATGCAGGCTGAGAGGCCATGGACACGTATAGAACAAGGACAGGCAGACAGTTTGACAATACACAGGCAGCTCATCGCTATTGTTGTGGGGGGAAAACACAAGGAACTGCAGTGTATGTTCTAATTGCCTGATATTGCTACATTTCTGTGAGTGCTTCTTTGCAGTGACGTTTTGTTTGGCTTTTGCTTTTCCCTCGACCAATAGCATTACAGCGCTGCTGTGATCACAGAGATAATAGGACAGACACAGAATGGGGGATAGAGACCCCAGCCTTGACAGAAAACACATATCTTAATATGCACTGACAACCCAAGTCATAGTATATGGAAACATATCTTGCTACAGCGTGGCACGCAGACACATTCAACTTGAGTACATCAGGTGTGACATGAGTTACTGTGTTATAAATCACTCAAGTCAAATAGCACGAACAGTGCCATCTACAGGTTAAACACAGGTTATTGCAATTACTGCATATGATTGGCTCAGACTAGTGGCAGGTCAGTGTCTTGCTTTGTGTGTGTTTGTGTGTGTGTGTTTCAAGTCGCATCACTCTGCCCTGATTAGTACCGTTTACAGCCTGTAGATGGTGCTGTCCCTAGTGTGCTTTCAGTGATTGGTTACACTATAAGTGCACATGGTAGTTAATACAAATCTGAGATAAGCGCGTCTTGGTATTCATTGTGTGTGTGAAACTCAGCCAAGAATATCTGCCGGCGGCCCTTTGTACCTCTGTGGCTCCTCACCTTAGTGCCCCCAGAGAGCTTCTCCAGCTCCGCCTTGCAGCGCTGTAGCTCCTCCTCCAGCTCCGCCCTCTCCCTCTGGCTACCTTCGTACAGTACCTGGAGCTCCTGGAGCTCTGTCTTCAGACTGTCACACTGGAGACATGTTGCTGTGGGTTAAACACTTTACTTCTGCTCAAACAACACTCGCAGGCTGAAATGCTGCTGGTGTGATTGACAGCAGATTTCACTGAGCACTGACGCAACCCTTGCAATAATAGTACTTTTCCAGGCCTGGCCAGCTAAATATAGTGTAGTGCATTGTGTCGAGTCACCCCTCATTATATAAGCCAATTAGCTATTTGTGTGACAGTCACAGGACAGCGAAATTGAGCACCTGCCCAAATAGTGCTGTTGGTTGCAGTGCCATGTGGATTTGGTTTAGTTAGACTCAGATTATTATTATTAACCACAAACAATATAATCACAAAATCAATGACCGCAAATAAATTACCTAAACTTGTATACTTGTGCATACATGTAACACCTGTATTTGTGATTGAACAACAACAAAAAGATGAATATTAAACATTTGAGAATGACCCAATTCCTCCCAATATCAATTTTCCTTTTCTTCCTTGACTCCTTTTCCTCCTTGACTGCTTTTGGAGAACGTTTTCACATGACACAAGGCTCGTTTTACCTCTTTTTGGACCTGGGAGTTTTTCTCCTCCGCCTGTTTCAGCTGATCCCTCAAAGACACAATCTCCCCAAATCCTCCATGCCAGGCAGCAGGTGTCACAGGTTTCCCATCAAAGGAGATGTTCTTCTGGATGGAGGCGTCTACCAAGCGACAGTTGGTGCTCCCAGACTGGGCCATGGTCATATAGCTCTCTGTCATGACCTCCTCCGAGCCGGTCTCCATCTCTTTCCCGTCTACGCCATCCCCGTCCTCCTCTTTCAGCGATAAGTACACGCTGGAGCTGTGAGGTGGAGCAAAGCAGTGGCTGAAATAGCCTTCCATCTTTCCGATAGATTGAGCCCAGCTCAGACATAATTTAGTGAGAAGCCATCTTGACATGGTATAACCAAAAGTGTAACTAAACATTAAATGAATAGCAAACTAACTTGTTTAAAATATAATAATTTGGTATTAAGCAATTAGCTAGTTAGCTAGCTATTATCACATATGGTTAAAACATTTAAAAAGTAGTGTCTGTCTATTTTAGTGTTTTATACCATAAATTCAAACATGTTTCAGTCACAGGAAAGATATTCTCTGTATAACATGCAGTGGATAATCCCTCAAAATCACCCCCGTGTTACCCAAACTTAAACAAGACATAAATAGTTATGAGTCAAGAGTCCTCCAGCTGATTCTAGGCCTGCTTAGCAAGCAGCTAATGACCTCTCACCTTGTCCTCTGTCTTTGCAGCAGCTGCAGCCTCTCAGATAGACGTCGGTTGTCCTCCTTCAGTGCCAGGCATTCCTCCCGAAGTGTACCACACTCCGCTTTTAGCTGCTCCACATCACCTAAAGCAACAGGAGGAATCAGAACAGCAGACCAGGTGGCCTGTGGCTCCCAATGGGACATCTGTCTCTAAGATGATTTTGAGAACGTGAAATCATTGGAAATCAGATAGATATATACATAATAAACTGGTAAAGAAAGAACTTGAGCCGAATACAACATATAGGAAGATATTAGATGGTAGTTTTATCTCTGTCTCTGGCCTGTGACCTTTGTAAAGTGCTGCCCCTGCTCTCAGCAGTGCCTCTGTACCCTCCAAGTCACACCCTAGGCTTGCCAAAGAGCCCTGCGGTGATGTCATATAATGCAAGTGTGTATGTGACGTGCAGCCGTGACTCCACTGCCCTGCCTTGTGACCTAATGTCTCTGGTATCTCATAAAACACACACACACAGTCCCTGTATGTCCCTGTGTTTTTGACACTTCCAAGGCTCTCAGTAACATGACACACCAGATGGTTTGTTACACAAAGCCATCTGGGAAGCTGACCATAGAAACAGTTTGGAAAAGGGCAGGCACTCGATGATGATGATGATGATTGGATGATGAGGATGGTGATAGGATGAACCATCTGTCTATCACGATCTTTTATGGGCTAACGTCACACCTGAAGTGTCCAGTTGGTCCAAACCACTGGCGGTTGGGACTTGAAGCCTGTTCACTATATCAAATGAACAATAGGATCCTCACTAGGGTTCCTGAGATGTCTCTGTTAGTCCCATGCCCTTCACTACACAACACTGTGTTGTTTGCTATTGGCAAGGTGCATGTTTTATGACCGTTCATTCAACAGAGACAGCAGGTCTGTGTATTAACTGTGCTATAATTATTGTTGCCTGTTTACATAAGGTGCGAGAATGAAGTGCAAAATGCATTTAGAAGCATATAGTGTCTGTATTACAAAGTGTCCTTCCATATGTAGCATTAACACTTTGCATCCAATCAATCATGAAATCACATTTCGTTTTTAATATGAACGTGAGTCATACCAGCTGTTTATCCATTGTCTTGCTCTATTATATCAGGTCTCATTTGTTATATTTGATTATATCACTTCTTGTGTTATAATATAATTCATGTTATTCTATATTATAAGTGTTGTTGTGACTGTTTGATTCATCGTTGATTATAATGTGAGTGTTCATGGTGTTGGTGCAGCACTTGTGAATATGTGTGCTCCCCCACTGTGTCCTCCAGCAGCCCCCCCCCTCCCCTGCTCCCCTCCCCCTCCTCTCACCCTGCCTCCTCTCGGCCTCCCTGCGCTGGCTCTTCATGCCGATCTCGGCCCTCAGCGTGGTGATCTCCAGCTCGTACTCCTGCGTCTCCTCTGCCAGCCGCTGCAGCTCTGCCCGCAGGCGGCACAGCTCCTCCTGCAGGGACGCGATGTCGTTCTCTCTCTCTGCCGCCGCCTCCTCCGCCGCCTGCTGGAGGAGGACCACCTCCTCCTGGGCCATGCGCAGCTCCTCCTGGGCCTCGGCCAGCTCGCTCTCCTTCTCCTCCTCAAGGCTGTCCATTTCCTCCTGCACGGAGCGCAACTGGGCTGGGAGGAGAGAGAGAGAGAGTATAGGAGGCTAGGTCACTGTCGCCATGGCAATAGGTGTGGGAGCCCATTCGCTCAGTATACAGTATGTGTGCTTCAATGCAAAACAAAGCTAATAACTGGGATCTATTCCATCTTACACAAGAAACAAGTGAATGTGCAGTACTACTGCTAATACTGTAGAGACTGCTATTATACGACTATTATTATACATGGTTTCACGCTTTAATGCAGTGGTTCTCAGTGGGGGGTCAAAAGCTTTAGGGGGGTATGTGTTACAGTTAAAAGGCAGTTACTCTCCAGAATGCTTGCTAACTTCGAGCTCAACTCAAAACGATATCCCTCCGCAGCACCGCCTCACACTTTGGAACGCATTGTGAAGCAAAGCATAGTACTATGGCTTTGCTGTTGTGAGCGGTGTTTGTTGACTTTATGTTCCTATTTACGGAGTCAGGGCTGTGTAGAAGTACCGTAGTATTAGAGAATGGTAAGATACGCAATACGAGGAGATATTTGGTGAATTGTGAAGTGTATTAGCTTACAAAGGACCTTTCGCCAGATGCAAGTTAGCCACGCCCATGGGCGGGTCTGTGTCGGACAGCTGACCCACATGGCTCTGAGCTGAACATAACATCAGAGATGACTTTGATAACATCCATACACCCAACATTGTGTCATTAACAATAATGGGAGAATCTAAAAACGTCAGGTTTTAGATACTTGATGGTTTCAGTTTCTCAGATTTTATGGAGAGACAGTGATTCCAGTTGAAGTGATGCTTGTTTATCTGACACAGTGCGGCCTTCTGATTGGTCAGGTTGCCTGTCAATCACACTATGGCGAAAGGTCCCTGAGCTTGCAATAGCTGACTATACCTTTAAAAGTTTTAAAAGCACTTCCTTCATTCAAGATACTGTACAATACGATGCACTGGCTAAAATGTGTTTTCGTAGTGTTTAAGTATTTATTTGTTTGTGTGTGTGTGGTGGGGTATGTGGGTGGATGTGGTTTGGTGGATATTGACTGTGCTACCTCAAGGTGCTGTTAGTAAGAGAACTGATGTAACTGTTGGTAAGAAACACGCAATTCAAATTCACCTCTCATGATTTAATCTGAGCAATCTCAGGGAAGCAATCCACAGTATCACACAATCACAGTATCATGAATGCCATGTTTGGGGTATGCCCCTTAGGTGTCTTGAAACGCTCTATAGAAGTGCAATACTAATTATTTCCATTGTTATTGTGGTACTCCTTCTCCTAATAAATACTGTAAAATATGACTTTGTAGGAGGAAAAGCACACAATATTTAGACAATGTATGTGTACACATCTTCACACTGTGTTCCATTGCACCCGGTACCTTGTAGGTTCTGGATCTGGCGTGTGAAGGCCTCTGCCTGGTGGGCACTGGATAGACGCTCATCCTCCAACAGACCTGAGAGGATGAGAGAGGAGGTGAGAGATATGGGTGACGCAAGAATGGACAGTTTAGAAAAGGCAACAAGATGACAATTGGATAATCACTTCTCACTGGATTTATTATAGCAAGCGGTGATGAATCCACTCAAACGCATATCTTGTATGTGGTTATGCAACTCATAGGAAGGGTACATTTGGTTCTCGAATAACCCATTAAGTTGCATTTATAGATTGCTATGCTCTATAATTTATAGGGCTTGCTATGATCACTAAACAGAAAACGTACTGTGACACACGTGGCATTGGTAGTAGCTAGTGTGTGAAGATTAGAGATTAAAGGCACTGACAATTAAGCAGTGGTAAGGTAACAAAAGGGAAATCTGATGGGGGGCGCACTCCGACATGAAGATATATATACATGATAGACTGAGGAATACCCCTGACCACTCGTGACCCCCCCCCCCTTCCCCAACAGCTGAAGAGAAGCCCTACATGAGCAGCTGAGCGTGCTGCTTTGGTTGGAGCGCCCTAGCAGGGTTGCCACGGCGCTGTCTAGGCTAGGACGCACAGTCTGGAAGCTTCCCTCAGCGAGAACACAGTTGTCTGAGGAATGCGCACTGCCTGCCAGACAAACAACTGAGCTCATGTCGTGTTTTGTAGTGTGACAAACACAGTGTGCTCATTTGAATGTGTGCATACACGCGCACTGAGATCACTGTGTTCCCAATGTCCGGAAATCTAGCTCATCATTTTGAGAGAATGACACGATGTTCTGTTTAATGGTCATGAGACATTTAACTTATGGCCCACTCACATACACTGAATATTTAGTCTACTGGATTTCATATCATGTTCACGGTAACTTACGTATTATATGAGTAATGGTATACAGAAGTAGAATTTGATTGAGCCGTACAAGCTTGAATAAACCAGTGAATATAAATGAACATTGGCCTTTATGTCTTCTGTGTTGTTCTGCAAACTGACTAATCACTTGCTCTTGCCTGATAAAAGAAAATGAGACATTATTGGAGACACTTAAATGTAATGAAGGTAATATGAGGCAAAGTTATTGCACACTGTATCGGGACTGCTGCCTGATAAAATGTTGTTTCAGGATTAATGGCAACATGTGTGTAAATTGTGGATTGTGTAAATAATGGATAAAAGGTTGTAATAAGGAAATAAACATTTAAAGTGGATGTATTTGACATTTTCTGTGTCACTGTCTGATGTCACCCTAAGCACCAGTATCTCAGGCCAAATGTTTGTGGGCCACACACACACACACACACATGTACTAACATGCATGTGCAGGCTGGCTGTAAAAACTAAGAACATTAGTCATCAACAGTAAATGGATGTTACTGTCACCCTATCAGGTGACACATCTCTAACCTTGGAGCTCGTGGAAGCTCTCCTGGTGCTTGTTGGAGGTGCCCCTGGCCTCCTCCAGCTCCAGCAGTAGTTGGAGGACCTGGGACCGCAGCTCCTCCAACTCCTGCTCCTCTGTCAGCGGCTCCTGCTGCTTCTTCTTGTTCTTCCTCTTCTCCTCTCCTTCGCCCTCCTCCTCCTTCATCTTCCTCTCGTCCCCTCCTTCCTCGTCCAGCGCTCTGTCCTGGTCCATCTCCTCCTTCTCGTTGTCCTCCTCCAAGACCCCCCTCTCCTTCGCTGTCATCTCGTTGTCCATCGTGGGGCTGCTCTCGGCTTTCAGGTCACACAGGTCGTCTAGTGGAAGAGAAGGAAACGGGTTTGTCAAACAAGACGTATAGCGGTGGAAGAAACCGAGAAACAGAGGTGGAACAACAACATGACAGAACACCCAAGCCTCTGTGTTCCACAGGGCCGTCAGCGCCATCTAGTGAAATATGTGGCATCAAGTCCTCTGTTACTACTCCTTTCCCCTGCCCTGCCCTACTAAAACATGTTAGTGTAAAATAATAGACTAGCCCCTCACGAGGTTACAACTTTGTCATGAAAACCATGCTAAGAGTGCTAATTGCTCTGGAAAGCAAATAATCATGCGTTACGCCTACATCCATCACGCTGTCAATCATGTGAAACGCAAACTTCCCTCGCCGAGTGTGTTTTTTCATGCTCCTGTCACTTTTTTAATGGCGCGCTTCACTTCTGATTCCTCGCTGCCTAGAACGTTAACTGAGCGCCGTTCTTTTCTCCAGTAGTGGAACAAGTTAGCCTGTGCAGTGGAAAAATATGAGCAAATTAGGAAAGCAGTCACTATGGCTCACTGCTGGTGAATTATAGGGTTTTCATCGTGTTTTTCTTGCTTCACTGGTGTCTGGCAGCCCCTATACAGAATGACCTGGCTCAGGGAAAATGAAGCACATTAAAGACCATGCCATTCAATCTACAGTGAAAAGACACTTTCAAGTCAATGCATGCATCTGTCCCTGTAGCATGCATACAGAAATGTGGTGTGTCTTATCTTGGTTTTTATTGTAGTGTGTAATGTGTGCTGCTTCCCACTAAGGTCATGAGGGTCACTTGGACACCAGTCATATTATGACTTGTGTGGGTAATGTCATGTGTGCAGTAAGGTGTGCAGCTTTCCAGTAGACAGAGTATTTGTCTTACAGTATTTAGCGCTTTAACTATCGTGTAAATGTTTTATTCTGGAGGAATTCTATGGCCTAGTATGAACACTATATTTCTTATGATATGTTGTTGTTGAGTTGCAGACATCTTCATGCACATTTGTGCACAAAATTGTTATGTTACTTTGGGGAGGAATGTCAATTTAATTTCATGTCAATTTAAATGGCAAGGAAGTATTGATTGCTGTGATATACTGTGGTGGAAAATGTGAATATAAAGGAAGTATTAATTGTTAATATATCCGGACTATATTGCAACAGTAGATTATTATAATTTTGGATGAGAGCTTGGCTTCTCCTCCACTAATCAATAACATTCCTTTTCTCTATAGTGTTGTGGCCATTTACTTTAAGCTAACACAGCAGTTAGGCTAACATGAATGCACTCTTACATATAACACAACATAAACTACTATAATGAGACAAAAACACGGTTTTGAATTAAAGGTGAAATTAGCAATGCTGGAGATTTTTGAACAATCAAAACATATACTTCTTCCTTCAGTTCATCCAAGCTCGGTGTATTGGATTAGAATGCTTACCACACGTTTAATGCATCTTTGAAAGTCACCAACTCTGGTGTGTCTAAGACAATGTCCAGAACCAAATCATAATAACAGTCTAATATTTCAGGTGTCAGAAAGGGTGTTTAAGTGCCTGAGTCACGACCGACACTGAGGATTGTTATACCTCATACAATATCAACATAGGGTCAAGTCCATGATACTAACTAGAATTAAATCCGATATTTTTTAAATGTAATATCAAAACAATATTGTGACGAGAGAACATATGGATTGATATTGGTCCACACAAACACTGGGACGTGATGAAACCGAAAAGATGGGGTTGGGTTGGCTGGGTTAAACCAATAAATACATATCTTAATTGAGATGGCCTGGATTATTATGGCTCATGTGGATGAAGATTTTAATTGTGGTCTCACAACATGTAACCTTCATTAACAATGTAGGACAGTAAAAGTATGTTTCGTTACATTTGTGCAACATAGGCAGGGGCTACAGAGGGCTACAGCTTTCTTCCGGCCACGTAATAATGATAATTAAAACAATGTGACTGCTGAAAGGCGCATGGTATGTTTCATGAGCTTCTCATTAAACATTGATGGCGGTGTAATGAGTTTGTCATCGAAAGCGAAGCTGAACAGATCGGCACCAGCTACAGTAGAGCCGTAAAACCTTGTACTGAATGTCACTCTCTTCCATATGAATAGTTTAAGGATAAATCACATAGCGCAGCTTTGGCTCTGTTGATTTATATGTATTCCTTTCATCTTCTGTTTTAATGTTCAGAATGTTCCATAACAAAATACAGAACTTTAGAGACACATTGAAATTACATAAACCAGCCTCAGTTTTGATATTCGTTGGTCAGATTTTCTGTCACTTTGTCAATATTTGTCATTTCGAACCATTCACATTTTCAGAAGAATTTACTTGTATGGGTGAATTGGAACAATATCTTGTAAATGAGCAGTTTTGATTGGCTAGCACTGCATTTTTCCTCTGACAGAAGCAGCTAGAAGAAAGATTTGAAGCGTACATGTACTTAAAATGTATGTGATGTTTGTGAAACTAAAATAAATCGTTTTTGTGTAAAAGTGATTTCATAACTTTTAAACCTAAACATTTTCTTATTCTTGACTAAGTATTTATATTAATAGCAATATTTTTGTCGCCCTATAGGGTCACAGAATGATAAATGTCAGAAACGCAATCTAGGACTATGAGGAGAGTTATGCACCAAATGTCAGAACCCTCTCAGTGCCATTTAATAATGCTGCTCTAGTTCAAATGAGGTGTGGCCATACTATATCATCATGTTTTAATGAGAACTTTTCGAGTTACAATTAAGTCATTTACAAGACGTTGTGAGTACAATAAAGATTCTCCTTATTAAGGATGCGTACAGATAGACCAACACTGGGGTGCAACCCCATGGCCATCACCCAGGCAATCCTGCCCATTCTGAGTTATAATGAATACAATAACATGTATGAAGATAGACAAATACGTGTCAAAGCCATTATGTTTCGCGGGTGTAAAATACATTTGCAATGTACTGTACAATTACAACAGTAGTACCACTTTTATAGAAACTTGGTATTAGTACTAAAGTACTGATAGTGCTTTATTATATGTAAAATACCTTTTACATAAATGACATAACTAATCTGTCTTATAATATCACATGTCCCTTAATTCATATCACCTGACCTTGTACATGTATGCTATACAGCCATTCTGGCTGCAACAATAAATGACTGCACTGCAGGCTTGGCACAGCTCATTGGCACACTGCAGATTGCATTGTATGTGGAAGCTGCATGCATATAATATGAAAGCAGGGACAAACTGAGGCGTCAGAAGCCCAGAGAAAAGCCTGGCGTTATCTAGCCACAGCACATTCCTTGATAGTCATATGCGTACTTCTCCCTATATAAGAGCTAACAAACGAAGTGCTCTTTCCCTGCACCTCCCAATACAATTAAACTGTTTACACACTTATTTGGTATTCAGTGAGAGATCGTGCTATAATATAGGGCTTTATCCTTATATGTATTTTAGGATATTGTAATTTAAATTTCTGTGGAATATTTGGGTTGGAGTCCCGGTGGATTAGAGTTCCACCAAACGCCTGGGTTGGCGTCACGGTGGGTTAGACTTCCACCAAACGCCTGGGTTGGAGTCCCGG
>JAODTR010000021.1:920181-946846 GCA_025399935.1 Amblyopsis rosae | reverse complement strand
TAGGTTGTAAAGCCCTTTGAGACTGCAATGTGATTAAGGGCTATATAAATAAAATTGACTTGACTTGACTTGACTCTAGCAGGAGTGGACATGGCATTCATATAGAAAGATGTCATGATAGCACTGATTGATGGTATGAACAAACCAAAGTTGAATGCATTTAACGTGCAGCCTAAGCAGCTTTTAAAAGAATATATATCTCTGTATTGATGTGAATCCACTTGGGAGAGACACTTCTTAGAACCGTATTTCCTATGTGGATGGAACCTGAAAAACAAACTGAACTTGTTTACAGGCCCCATCTGTAGGAGTAACCCAAATAACAGAATAATAGTCACCAGATGTTTTACACATAATGTAACAGCTTTTTGAGACATCCCAAGAATCCATCATGCCATATAGAACTGGTATTGTATTGCAACATATTTATGTTTAGGGTTTCTCTCCTTGCTGACTCACTCTTGAGAAATCTGAGTGGCTCTGCTAAATGAATTAGGCACAAGCTGAAGAATCTATGATACACCTGCCCTACTTTGGATGTTTGTTGATCATCATCATCATCATTATCATTGTCTTCTTCTTCCTCTGTGTTAATAGGGCAGCATATTGAGATGAAAGGTTGAACAGAAGTACCAGGGGAGAGAATTGACTCGGAGGGAAAACACAATATAACACACGGGATCCGTGCAACAGCTCATAGAAGATCTTCAAGCCACATCACTTTTGATAAGCCTTCGCCCAGACCCCGATGTGACGACATAACTGAAAGCCATTCTTTTAAAACAAACAACAACCTTCTACCCAGGATAATATGCATGTGCACACTACATGTGTAAACGCCTTGCACAATGAACCCAGATCTTAGGCACTGTTGCTAATAAGATTTGATTTCCACAGAATATGAGAGAACTGGCAGGCAAAAGGATGACAGGAGGTAGTTTGACCCGCCTGTCTCACTAACATCCTCAGCATCTGGTCTGTCACCAACACTGTCACCTCTAGAGCAGCACAACTCTTCCACAAAAGCCGCTCTCACTCAAATAAAATAGGAGTCCTGTAAAAAAAAAAAGAACAGCTAACTGCCGCAGTTAAACCAGGCTGTCTAAAACCGACCTTCTGAATCCTGCCAGTTTAAGCCAACAAGTCAGGACTGCACATGTTCACGCCTACTGCTATCTGACTCATGCATGGTAGAAACTGTGTCACTATAGTAGAGGAAGAGGTAGAGACGCAGATGGACTGCTTAGCTCTGTCTTCAATAGGCTGCTCTCGATCAGTAAGGCCTAATTCATAAAACAGCCCAATCTCCATCAGTGACACCTTTAATTATTCTTTGAGAGCTCGCCTCTCTGAGCTATTCAACGGGCCCTGACCTCACATGGCAGAGCCACATTATATCTAAACGAATCAAGATATATTTCAGCCAATAGGTGGATTCTATTGTAGCCTACAGTAGAGGAGCCAGCCCTGTCACAGCTCTCAGTTACGTTGTTGCTTAAGGGGGTGAAGTCAGATAGACGATATAAGTTGAAGATAATGCTTATCTTGTGCTACAGTGCACTCTCAGCTCAATGATCTAGTTAGCAACTCCATTTTCTATGTAGAACATGCCCGTCATTGCACTGGAAGACCATCACAAAGAAAAGAGACAAAAAGACAACGAGAAAACTAAATTATCTACATTTTAAATAAAGTATCAGTATCGAAGGACCAAATCTGCTTGCGAATAACCTGTCCGTCCACACCTGGTGTTGTGAGGCGAGGGCAGGGCAAATGCCTGTTCTCTTGAGAAAACAGGACGGTGTCTCTATGCCAGAAGGAAGTAGTGTCTGCAAGCTCACGTGACAAATGCTGACAACCCCAAATTCTGTATCAAGTGAGGTCATAAGCAGTCACACACACACAACACACAGGATTGAGGCTGAAGCATGATACTGACACAAAGGGATTGCATTTATGTGGTTTTGTGTCTCTCCTTGTGCAAGCATACACA
Organism: Amblyopsis rosae; assembly: GCA_025399935.1. Lineage (NCBI taxonomy): Eukaryota > Metazoa > Chordata > Actinopteri > Percopsiformes > Amblyopsidae > Amblyopsis > Amblyopsis rosae. The sequence continues at coordinate 944,853 of JAODTR010000021.1, read as the reverse complement.
GCAATGCCCTGGCAAACTCACTGAGATGGAACAAAACCATCCCTTCAGAGGCAGACCAGAGAGGAAGAATCCTGTGGTTCTTATTGGTATTCCCTCCAGATGATCCTCACACTGACAAATAAATCTCTCTAGCAGGAAGAGAGAGAGAAAGACTATTAATGAATCACATCTCTCTTCTTGTCATCTGCATCCCACATATGTCTAGATGCTGACGTGCTTTAATAGCAGAGCTCTGTTCTCACAGAAACAAGGACAAAACCTAGTGATTACAGTTTGAATGAATTGAGTGTTCTGAAAGACTGGCATGCATGAGTTTAAATTAGTCAATTGTTTTAGGACCTTTTCTCCATTATTTTCACAGACTGGTTTGTGTAAGAACAAATCAATATCCCACTAATAGCATTTGCTACTGTGCTGTGACATAGTGTACAACAGGTGACTGAATTAATAGTTTAGCAACAATGAATGAAGCATAGAACATTACATTTTAATTTATAAATGCCTACTACTGAAATGTACTTCTCCTGAGTTTAATCTTGGAAAGTCTAGAGTCGCATAACATTATGTACAGTAAAAATATATATAATACTAATAATAATAATAATAATAATACAGTAATAATAATAATACAGTAATAAATGAATGAATAATACAGTAATAAATGAAATAATCAAATAATTATTAAATACTTTTGAGAGTTGAAAGATTTAAGTAATTAAATAATGGTTAATTCAGGTTGTACAGGACTTGCAGAACATTTCACTGCACACAGCCTGTGAGAGAGCGCAGCGCCTGAGTGTATGCTACTAAGGTAAGGTGAGTTGTCGCAAATAGTTAAGTAAAGGTAAAGGTAACTGTGTTCAGTATTAACGTGTTTTCTATGGCTATATGGACTACGGATTAACAAAGTGATGACGTAGTTTTCAGTGATGACAATGACTGCAATTCATACTTGGGGCATACAATTACATAAACAAAAATAACTTATGTTTTGAAAACGATTAGAAAATAAACGTATGATAAAGCATCATTATATATTAGAACTTCATTCGACCCCTCTTCATTAGGCTATAATATCTTAATATCAAATCAAATCATAAAGTGAGTCTCAAAAAGTAAGCTACATCAAACTAATTAATAGCCTAAAACACCGCATAAACCACCGTTCAGTCCGTTAGTAGGCCTAGCCTACGAACGAAAAGCGACACGATCTGAACGCTTCCTACAGAGATTAAGACAGATAACATCGCATTTACAGTACAGCTGGTTGTTGCCGAAACAATGTTGCAGAATTACTCACACTCACCATCCGGTTGCTAAGGTACTTTTCTACTTCTGATAAACTTCGCACAGATACGTTAGTGCTTGGCATAATCCTGTTCTGGTTGGGTATGTAGTATATTGAAAACTTGGAATCAGAGCGACTCACAATTCATCTGTAATCTTAAACCCATGTCAACCCCTCGTACACTGGCCAATCTGTCCAACATGTAACACAAAAAACAATGTGCAGGCAAACTCCGCCTATTTCGTCTGCCGACTCGCCGAGCCCAAAAGGGGTGGGGGAGTTAACTGTTTCGTCGTGATCAAAAAGCGCGCAGCATTCTGTTCGTTGTAGTAGTTTAACAAAAACAACAACTAGGTTTTAATAACATACTAATAATACCAATATAATAATAATATTAATAATAATAATAATAATATTACTACTATTATTATTATTATTACTATTATTATTATTATTATTATTAATATTAACATAACTGAATGTAGAATTGTGTCTAAATACATTTTTATTTTAATCTTTCTCGGCCTATCCCTCCTACTAATTCACTGAATCAGAAAGCCTCAAGCCTAATCAGTCAAACCAAAAACCACTTTCAAGATGTTTGGGTTTACGGGCCTTTGCCCAATGTAAAGTATATAGCCTATCGATTGAGTCCTATAGGCTACTAACCTAGCCTGGATTCTGGTTTAAAGGTATAGTGGAGAAAGCTGGTTGATTTGATTTGACCTCCATATACTGTATGTTATATAGGCTCCCTCGGCCTCAGAAGCGCTGCCCCACACATAGGACACACTGCCATATTGTTGTGTGGTGCAGTTTGCACCACTTTGTTTGTGTTCCCATTTAAATAGACACTGCTGTGTAGAAACTGGCACAGAGAATAGGCAGCTAGCGAATCTTTAGGAGATATTCACAGAATATGACAAAAAGTGGATTCCTTTACAATCACTGATGTTACCTTTATTTGAGGTCCCTTGATTAACTTATTAGGTAGATATCAGCAACATATCAGCTAACAACTATATTATAAGGGCTATAATGATATTGCATTATGAGCAGATATAAACCAAGCTCCTAATGGGTTTCACAGCCTGTCCAGCCAGCTTGCATGTTTGTGAATGCACTTGTGTATATCCCAAGATTCAAGAAGCATATGGTTTGGTCTGACACACTGGGCTTAGTGTGACAACTAGTGGCAGAAAATGTCAGTCACTTTAACTGTTGCAGACACCTAGTTTTTGTGTCTAGCCTTGTCATTGAGTCCAGATTCCTGGCTTAGCAGTACATGGCAAGTATAGCTTAGTACTTCTAACACCAGAAATTAAAAATATAATTAGTTAACTAATAGGCCTAGTGCTTTGTAGAATCAGGTTACAAAGACAAGGGGAAGTATCATTATATCAGTCAGTCAACTTTAATGTCTTATTGGTTCCTTTAATTAGGACATATTCACTTGGCAACAAAAGAGAGCTCAGTCACTGTCATACACCTATTAGTGTCCTGAGGAAAAATGTATTTGCCAACAGCCCACAGTGAGTCTGGTTAATTCACTATGCTGCATGACATCAATAAATTATACAGAATTTAGATTTGTCAGTTATGTATCCTTAACAAGACGTCGCTAAAACACAGCCAAGTAAGCCTAAAGCCAGTGCACGGCTTACAGAGAGAAATTGCTCCAATCAGGTGCTAAGTAGTCTGCACTGCACAGGAGTGCATGGCATTTCAAAATAGTTGAGAGCCTTCCTTCTTCACAATCCATTTGCTCTGTAAACATCTCCCATTTTATCACCACCAAAGTAACGCAATCATTTTGAAATTATACAAATTTTATTTTTTAATTATTAACTTGGAATGCTCACACGTGCTATTTGGAAGACAGGAGTGGTTGATCAAAATAGGTCTATTCATATATACCAATTAAAAATAATCAGTTTCCAGCTACAACATTGTCTACACTGTATTTCTGACCAATTAATGGACAAATGTCCTCCCCCACCCCAATCACAAACAATGACATTTCTAAATGAAGTGTTTGAGTGGTACAGTAGTGTAAAGTTTGTGCATATTCAGTATAATTGAGCAAATAATCTACAGTAGTCTTGTAATAAAATATTAAAAAGTAAAACACAATTGAAAGTTGTTTTTATTTTCAGATGCCTTTACAATCATTTAGCAACTACAATAAATTTGTCCAAATGAGGGAATACGCATTAAGAGCAACAACCATTTCCCAGGATCGTCTTCTCACTTCTATATACATTTCTATATACATGATTACTTCATATCCATATTCTGACAAGTATTTGAGTCAGAACATTGGCCCCATCCTTTGGATTGACCATAAAATAAATCATTTTACATTAAACATCCGCACATTGTTTTTCTCAAAAACATTTGATAATAAAAAATAAAAAGCGCAAGCATTTTGGAAAGCATTGAAAAATAAACTTCCCTCAATAAGTCACAACACAAACAACTGCACAAAATAAAAGGCATGGCGGGTATGAACCATAAAAGTCTATGTACAATAAAAAGTACAATCTGTTTAACAGGCTTCAATAGTCCATGATTTCCTGCATCGTTGGGCTTATGTTACTGTTGTGGATTTTACTTGTCCTCTTGGTGAGCCATGCTCACGGGGGCAAGACGTACTGACGGGCTATTGAGATGTCAATGCATCTGAGAGATCAAGGGTTGAATACATGGAAAAGAAGCTTTATTGCAGCACATTTTCATTAGCCTTTTGGTGAAAAGTCCCAAACTGACCGATGCTGCAACTTTTCAAAGCATTAAATAAAATGTGAAATTGAAAAATTACTATGCTTCATATGTAACTAATATAAATGTACATTGAACTATGGTGTGGATCATGCCCTCTGTATAAAACAGCTGAAAGGCATTTGCAGGTGTGTAACAACATTAATACTATGGAACATACTGTCAAATAATATTGCATAATATTGGCCACGTGCTTTAATTTGAATCATTATTGGCTAAGAATGGTCATTCTGGTGCATCTCCATTGGCCTCTTCTGCTGAGTACTAATCGGATTATGAGCTTAATGAGGACAGGCGCATGCAGGCGAGGTCAGACACAAGATACAACCTGGCTGTTATAATCGGTGGACTCCATCTTCAGGATATACGGGATGATGCTGTCAATTTGCACATTGCCAATCAGTCCGGCAAAAAACAGCTCCTCTGTGACCGCTGCGCTCATCAGCCTGAGAGCAGGGAGGCGCATTAACATCTTGGACAGCCTGCAGTCAGGGAGAAAGGAAAGAGGACCACAGAGGTTTAGCATCCACGAGTATGACACCCAAGGCCAAGAAATACACTGTGGAGGTGTAGGCCAGCACACCGATAGGTGTCTTCCGGGTAGGTCCTGGTTACGTAGTCTTGCAGTTCCATGTAGGCCTTTTCCTGAAACCTCTCAATCTGAGGAGTATTGTCTACCCCTGGATGATCTAGTGAACACACATACATAATAGGGTTGCACGATATTGACTAAATGTGATATTGATAGTGATATTTTGAAACATAAGTAAAAACAACAATGCTATGTGGAAAATGCATCAAAATGAATTCATAACATTAAAACAAGTTTTCTTAAGTCTTACATGTGTGTATTTCAACATATTGGACTGGTACAGTAATTCCAAGCTACTGAGGAGGCATTATTTTTGGCCACTAATGCTTCCTCTTTGATCTACATTGAGCTGTTGTCTTCCAAAGCCACACAACTTACATTTCTGTCTAAACCAAACAGCCAATAGACGCATCTATCCACAAAATAACATATTGCATACAACATTTACGCAACGTGATATTGCGATAACGTCATTGAATAAATATATTGTGCACCCCGAAAAGAATACTTGAGTTTAATCACGTTTAATACTACTGGACAGGAGGTTCTGCAGTACAGCCACCCATATCCATACATACAGTTGCTGCACAAGCAATGAAAAGACTATTTGCTCCAACATACACACTCTACAGAACCTGCTCTTAGTGCGATTGTCAGATGCAAGTCATTCTGGATCCCTTACAATCGAAACATTAAAAACAGAACCAGACTAATCCGTGTCCAGTTGAGTAGTTTGTGAGGTAAATACCAGTAAAAAAAGACAGCAGAAACTGCCTCTGTTTGAACATCCTAAAAGATGTCTGCTCGCTTTAAGGTGGACCAACAATACTAGCACTATGCTAACCATTTGCCTCGGCTACGAATGGCGTGGCTTGTAGTCTGCCGTGCACAGCACAACAGAATGCAGAGCAGTGGGATATAATACGGTCTCACAAGGCCACCCACTTACCAGGACTGAAGAGAACAATGGCTTTGAGGTAGGCGTACTCATACGCGTCTGGAGACAGTTTGGACATGCTGTTACAAAACTCCTGCATCCTCCAGATGTGCTCCATAACCAATTTCACACGCTCCGGGGACAGTTTCTCTGTTGGGAAAAAAAACAAAAACAAGGACACATGTACAGAAGAATCACACCAAGCTAAATTCAAACATTTTCCAAGGACATTTTCACCAGAATGTTCAAAGGGAAAAATCTGCATCCTTGAGCACAGTAAAACGCACATTTTATTTGGTTTATTATTCATGAAACACAATGATGTAATGATGTGGCATTCCTACCTTCCTGTAGGTTTGTCTGCAGGTGGTTGATAATGGCGCCCAAAATGGTGCCAACGTTCATAACGTTGGAACACTGAGCCAGGCCCAACGCAAACAACTCATTCCAGCACGCTTTCATCAAGTTAATGTCATTATCTTGACAGCTGTACACAAAAAACAGAAATCATGTAGAGAACTGTAATGCCACATATTAGAAGACTGGGTTCACAGTTAAAAACATATTCAGTGCCACTGTTTGAAAGGGAATTAGATCAGGGTCTCACCCCAAGGCTTGGAAGGCAGGTATGGAGCGTGCCCAATGCATGGAGAGAAAGAGTAGCCGGGAAGCCGACTCACAGATGTAATTCACATTGAGGTACTCTGGCACAGGCAAAGGCATCATAAGCTGGATGGCAGAAAAGGTGTCATGAGTTTTATCGCCACAATCCTCCACGTGGATCAAAAGGCAGGACAATGGATGGAAGCACGCATTCACGCCGCTCAAACACCACCAAGGCCTCGTCACAAGATAGGCTACATGTTTGTGTTTGAGTGAGGGAGCTTTGAAAAGGCAATGTTTCTAGGGAACCTTTACTGGGGTTATATTAGCAGAGAAAATGTTGACAATTTTAACCATGAAATTAATCTCTGGTTAAATTAACATGTTCTGATATCCAATATGCCTATTGAAATCCTCTCAAGCCTCTCAAGCTCTCAAAAAAAATCATATCTGATAGGCTATTGCAATGTACATTTAGAAAGCTACACTTGGGCTAAATGTTTAGGATACAGCCTTTGTAAACCAACCCAATGTAGTAATGGCAATATAGAAAAATCAGCCAGCAATCAGTAAGAGAAAATAAAGAAACTTTAGGTGTACATGATTCACATGGGTCTAGGTCACTTCTTCACGGTTGGTAAATCAGGATTTCCTGATTAATCAGGAGTAGTTGTCCTGATTAATCAGGGGTAGTTGTCCTGATTAATCAGGGGTAGTTCTCCTGAGGGTCAAAGAACAGTTGCTGTGCCCTCACCTTGAAGGGTACGTGACACTCAGACAGCAGAGATCCCTCCAATTCCACCACGGGACCAGACTGGTCCCCAGACATCAGATGCATGGTGGCATCCAAAGAGTCGCCCGCTGAGACATTTCCTGGGTTCAAGGCTTTGGCCAAGGTGTCGAATGCTCTGGAGATATGTACCAAACAATACAAACATTAACATTATTCATTCACAAAAAGCTAAAAATCTGTGGATTACAGCACAGTGAAGAGATCAAGCAAGAAAATAAATCTCAAATCAATCCATAAACAAATTTCAAGCCTCAGTCTTTATAATACAAGATTTATAGCACAAATGCACTTTATTCACAATTTATTCACTACCCATTATTTTTTATTATAGTTCATTTCAGTTTTTTCCTCCCTCACACTTATTTCCATCAAATCATGAATTCACATCAGCTGCAGCATCAATAAGCTTGGATATACTATTGACATCTGCCATCCTTGATGGACCCTTCCACATTCAACTTTTGACACCAACTGAAAATCTAGTTAGGGATGTCATTAACAGTGTCGAGGCAGGGCAGCTCCTGGATGCTGAATACATTCATATATGTCAAACTGTCAGTGGTACATGACATGGTACCTCACCTGGTGATGTCATTGGCAGTTTGATCATCTCCTTGGATGTCTGCGATGGAGCCGTCACCGTTGCTAAGCGTTTCCACTCCCATAAGGTCATTGTCACAGTCAATCGACTCCCTGGTTTTGTTGAGGTGTGCAAGGGATGTCACCACATTAGCCAGAGTGCTCAGGTCACCCCGGCATGGATCATTCTGTGGAAGCAATCACAACGAACGCATGTTAACAACCTTAACACGGGTTGGTGGCCTAGTCTTTGTTTACACTGTAGCCATCCTGGGCTGATGGTATTCAGAAGGGTTTGTGGGTACCGAGTCGGGGGATGCCGGGACTAAGATGGTGTTTTCCAACTTGGGAAAAGGCTGCTGGATGTTGAGCAACATGCTTGACTCTAGCAAACTTGTTGACCTGCAATCCGAGATGGCAAATCACAATGTTTTACATTCAGATTTTCAGTCAGTAAGAGAGAGGGTTGTGCTAAGTCATTGTTTAGAAAAGTAACAACTGAAGAGAAAAAAAAACGTGCGGGATTATTTACCTACTGCTGTTTTGTAACGATCTGTACCTGGCAGTTTCCTTGTCTGTTACAAATGTGGGCGTGGCGGCTAGTGGGCTACATAGGTTCTTGCGGATGTAGATCTTCTCAGTGGAGGCAGCGCAGTTGACAGACTTCTCTCTAGTAGTCACTTCAACAGGCTTCCGCTCACACTGCACGGCTACCAGAGGAGAGGAACAGGTTAAGACCATACGCTTGTCAAGCTTGTGCAAGCCCACAAGATGATGGAGAGACTCACAGTCCTGTTTCATTCCCAGTGCCATGCAGCGCTGCAGACGGCAGTACTGGCAGCGGTTTCGGTGGTGCTTGTTGATAATACACTCTCCGGAGCCCCTGCATGTGTACATCAGGTTCTTCCTAATACTGCGTTTAAAGAAGCCCTTGCAGCCCTCACAGCTTACAGCTCCATAGTGACGCCCTACAGAGGGAACAATGTGAGCAAAGGCAGGCTCACCCAGTGTTTCAACACTGCTTAAACAGATAATAAGGATATATTCACAGCCAACGTTTGAGCAATACCTGAGGCCTTGTCTCCACACACAACACAGTACTCGACAACTGGCTTGACAAGGTTCTGGTCTGAACCTTCAGTTACAAACTGGCAAACAAGCAGAGACAATTGAGGTATTGAAGTACACAATACACAAAATCAGCTACAAGTAGTTCTTCATCATTTCCCAATCAGTGTTTTTAAGAGTACATACTGAATATGGCAAACATATTTAAATCAGTAACTGACAGTCAGTAAGTTGACATTATAATTATTTCATTAAAATGCTTTCCTCTGATAAATCAATTTACAGCATAACCACCTAAAAGTTATTCTCAAAATACTGCAAAAATATTATGTTCTGACTGAAACTCAAACAACCATTAGGGATGAGAAATTAGAGCCAATAGGGTTTTCGGGAAAAGCTGTATTAACTATGGAAAATGTAATCACTTCTACAAAACCTATAATTTCTCCTTTAAGTCGCAAGGCCTTCAGTCAGTTGTTCATTCATTCTACATGGTAAAAGCATTACTATTTCCAGTACTCTTGATTATGGAAAAAATCATAATCACGAATATTTTGGACCATGTTAAAATCACAATTATTTTACATGGTTACTGGTTGACTTTGGAAAGATGTTGCTGTTACTGTACGTAACAATAAAACAATGAACAGCGAAAACACCTTCAACTATTAAATGTTCCTTAATACTTTTCCCGTTAATTTCTCTCTTTCCCGCTAGGAAGGGTGGAAGTGCGCGTGTCATTCAGAACATAAGACAAAGTAAGAGTTTACTTGCAAAACAAGATTTTTTTTTCTCTGTTCAATTGTTAGGAGCCAAAATTAAAATGTGATTAATTGCACAGCCCCAATATACAATACCTGGATTTGCTGACCAGCCAGTTCAGGGGAGGTGAATAGGAGCTGATTGACCCCTGAGCCATCTGAGGCAGCTAGGATGACCTTGTTGGACGAGCTTTCTTGTTTAGCCAAGATCACCTTCCCACCTGAGGAATAGTCCGCATTAGCTAGAATATACTGCTGCTTGCCAGGGGACGATGGTTCCAGTGCAGTGACAATCTGGATTTTCTGGCCGGTTTGCTGATCAGTCACTATCTATATAAGTGGGGAAAGAATTGGAAGTTGTAGTGCAATTATGTCAACCGTGATTCTACTCAAACAAACGAAAAACACTCATTTGTTGTAAGGGTGAAAAGTGTCAGATCACCTGGATTCTGTGTCCTAATGCCATGCCACTTTCTGCTGAAACAAGCTGAATCCTTTGAGTCTGTCCATCCATTCTGATATGATTATCCTTCCTCACTTATTTAAATCAATGCTCCATGAGGCAGCTGTAGAAGAAATGTGGAATAAAACCAACCCTTGATTTATGGATGGAACAGTTGATTAAATTGGCTTTCTTGTAATACATAGATTTTATCAGATGTATTACAAGAAAGCCAGTAAAGCATGATGTTCAGTCATTTAATTAATACTGTATTCAGGGGCACATCATGTTTGCTCTAGGTGTGTGTGTTATGGAGTACCCTACCAGTAGAGAGATCATATGTAAATGCAATACAATTTGGAGAGAAGCAACAGTAGAAGAATACACTAGAATAGCATTGTTCATTGATGATTTCCATTATCATTGGATCTAGAGCATTGCAGAAAATATGATCATTACTTCTAACATTTTCAATGTTTCTACGAATGTTCTTTTTTGTGTGTGCAGTATAAAGGCCTATGCTAACCAATATAAATGCAGCTAGCTTGTATTTGCCGCGCCAACCTCTTTGTTTAAACAAGCCTAAATGTAGGTCTGTAAAATGGTAACAAATGGATACCATGGTTTAAAACGTAACATAAACATGCTCTTGACAGCTAGCTATTCAAAATCGATACGGAAGATAAAGGCATTTCTTTTCCTGTGGGTGAAAGGTCAACATTGAAGGGTTAAAGCATGCTAGGTTCAAGGCCCATCGCAGAGTGAAGTGTTGGGACTTACGTATGACAGTGTGGATATTTTTCTTTGGCTGGATCTGCTGATATTGAAGTTTATTATATAGCATTATCGTATTCTATAGTCGAATACACATGTTTTTTTCAGTTGGAATCCACACCAACAGCTAGTCGAAATTATAGATTAGTGTATGTCGCCTCGTCCATTAGCAACGCTAGCCAACGGCTAACACCACTAGCTCTACCTTTTACAAATAATTCGGATACTTCACATCTACCAAATACCAGACATTAAACTAACTGTCGCGTTTCCCTCGCTTCCATCAAGTTATGGGCATTATTACGCACTTGTTCAAATGAATGATTCGGGAGGCTCCAGAAAAAAAGTACTAGCGAGCTAGGTTGGCTAACGTGTTGTTAGCTTGATTTAGCTAATGACTGCTTCCCTGTAGACTAGCTGCCGAAAACATGTCTTCTTCCTCTTTGCGCTTCTGTCTCGCCGTGTCCATGTTTTTTTAACGACAGTCTCGCCATTCAGTGTTTTAAACAGCCTTACCTCTTAAAGCGTTGATATTATAATTTTAATCCCTAAATAATATTTTAAAAGTATTTGCTGCAGGTAGTGAGAGGGTCAGAGTTCGTGACCTTTTTCCTCGTAACGATGTTGCCCATGCGCAGTGGTGCTTTTTGGAGACCTGCATGTTTATCAAATGGCTATTACTTCAATGGCACATACTTTATACTGACACTGGCCTAATTGGTTAGATGGTAAAGAAAATGCAAAGCAAGTATTAAGTCTAAAATATAACCGACTTGATAATAAATCGTTTTTATATTAGAAGACTTAAGGCAATCAAACATCTAGAATATTTAACACATTTGTTTAATGACATGAGTTTATTTAGACAGTGCAGTGATTAATCCTAAACCACATGATTCTTGTCACTTTGCTTGGTGTGCAAAATCCATAATTCCCGTAAATATGAGTAATGTATGTGTATTTTAGAAGCAGTAGGCCCTACCCTAAAATACAATATACCTTTTGATAAATACAACTGTCCCAATATGAATAAACAAAAATATTATTAATCAAATTATTTCGTAGAGAAGGTTTAAGACATTAAATTACAACTTTACATAATCGAACTAGGTGTTGGCCTGTACATTTTATATTGCCTGGTCTTTAAAGTACATGTTCACATTGTGAATAAATTGGCACATTTCTGAAAGGAATATCCACCCCAACTGGTCAAATTCACAGAAACAAATGAATGCCACTATTAGGTTTGTCTATTTAAAAAACATATCAATAAAAAAGCAACATCCATAAAACAAATATTGGGCAAGTATAATAGTTACAGTATATTTTTGACAATGTTGCGCAAGAAAATTACAGCTTCCACTTAATGCATGTTAGAATCAAAGCACTGTGGCTTCCTTGAAAGAGTCAATCCATCTGTAAAAAAAATATATACAAGACTAATCATCAAAATATCCTGGAATTACCACAAAGTATAGCTATCTGTTTGGCATCTTTAATATTATTATGTAATGAGGATTAACTTCAAATTATACCTCTGGGCTGTTTGATTGTCGTCAGCTGTGAACACGTAGAAGAGTGTGTTTTTGTGGTAAAGCTTGAACTGTAACCTTTGGGATGAATCTTCTTTCAGCACAAACCCCAATAGGGGTTGGCTCTCCAGGGCTGCCACATCCTACATTAAGAAACAAATAGATACTCATGATCACAACATTTTATGCGTAGATGTTATAAGCTCTGTAAAGAAGACTTGTGTTACACAGGATGGAGCCAAACCCACCTCACTAGCTGCATATGTATAAAGGACCTTGTCCTTGATGACAAACCACAGCCTTTTTCCTTGCTTCTTATTGCCCTTTGACCTCTGTAAATAACCACTCATAGACGAGTTGGTGTTTGCTGTTACCTAAAACATGCAAGAATAATATAGGTAGGATGTCTATTATGATCACATTTAAGTAACGGTCAGTCTTTTTTCCTAACCACAATCCCCAAAAAGTGGTTAATATTTTTCAACCCTTGGTCACAAAAACATGAAATCACATTGATTAATATAAAATAAGAATATTAGATAATGTAAACATTTTTTAAACTAATTTCAATAAAACAAATTATCCAAAAATGTAAGTAATCTTAGCTTGATGCAGCAATAATGGTATATTATATTTGTAATAGCAATGAATGACATGTTCGGCTAAACACTCAAGTCACCTCTTTAAGGGCAGCAGGTATCTTTTTTTGCTTTCTAGAGAAAGCAAAGGTAGATTTGTTTCCTGGGGACAGCATAGGTGAACTAACTTTTTCACCTAGTAAAGGGAAATTCACAACAATGCTTTCAATACAGCAACAAAGGTTTGATGAAAGTGACATTGAACTTAGTTTAAAAAAAAATAAAAAAATTATTGGTTGCACCTCAATAGGAGACTCATACACTGATGTTTGGGATTAAATATTCCAATTGGTCATTGTTACAGTTATTAAACATATTTTTTGGTGTTTTCAACATCCATTGAGTTATATTATTTCTGAAAACATTCTCTAATACACACAACACTGGGTCAAAGTTAAGTTAAACTTAATGATCACCATGTTTCAAAATGTGTCCATATTCAAAGCTATACAGTTCCATTAACTGGGTACTTTGGTCAGTGATTAAATACAATATTCCATCCCTAACATTGTGTGGATTTATATGGAGGTACTGTGCATTATGCAGTCAAACATTCAGTATATTATGGGCGTGAATTGAATCTGATATGTAAACAGTACATGTATGTGTAGGTGGAAGGCCTTACTTCTACGTTGCTGCAGAACAGGGAAGCAATGATCACACACCCTAGCTAACTGATTCTTTAGATATTCAAGGGAGTGATTGTTGTTGGAACATGCCTTGCATACAACCTGATAAAAGAAAGAAATACAAATAATATATCTTAATTATGCGTTTTTCCAATAGCAATGCATATTATGCATTCTGTATGGATTTTTTTTTCCTTCCATATTTAGCCCAGTTTTACAAATATCTTATGTGATTATACTAAACGTGGTATAATTTTTTTAGTTATTTGTTAGAGCAATGCCAAACTCCTCTGCATCTTAGGCATTTCACCTTTCCACAGGCCCGACAGTGATGCCGCCTCCATGCTACGGTGAACTCACACGTGCAGATCATGCACATAGTGGTGCGGGAGTCAGGGATCCAAATGGGGGCTTTCGAACCCAAAGGAGAACCAGTGCCACTGTCCATTGGCTCTGTCTGGAAATGACAAGCAAGTGGATGCTTATTAGAGTACAACAAATGAACAATTCTTAGCATGTATGTGTTGAATTAGCACACTAATGCCCCAGCTCATGATGACTACTTGGAAACATAACTGAACTATAAGTCTGAATTCTGGTATGGGAAGGAGTAGAGTGTCAGACACTTTCAAATTATTATTAATACATTTATTTAATCTATAAATAGATCTATACATCCATATATAGCTGTTTCTCCAGGACCATGGTGCAATGTGAATGAGTACATATTGTATATATACACACAGTATAATGTGTGTATTAACATACACACAAATGTGTAATTCTGGCTTGAGTCACAATTCCACACAAATTGAATACAATCAAGGAGAGAACTATTTAAGTGACACATAAGGTACCTCCTCAAATGGTTTGCCTGAAATGAAGCTGATCTTCTTCTTGGTGTAGTCACTAATTGCTTTGGAAATGGCATGTAGCCATTCATCTCGCTCTGTAGCAGAACTAGGAGAATAAAAAGGTAAGTGTATAAATGCCCCCTATGACAGAGAGTTGCTAACCAAAACATGGCCTTCCATATTTTGTCTCTTACCTGGCAGAAAGAATAAAAGAACGCTCTACACTCTCAATGTTCAGCTCATTCTGATAAGCCTCCTGGCTCGGTTTGCTAACCTGCAATTAAATGCATTGTGGGAAATTATTATAAATAATCCTTAATGCAAGTATACTATGCATTGTGAAAAAATGAATAGTGCAGATACATTCATTGTTTTACCTTCATCCCAGCCAAAGAGAGCATATTATTGAGCTTGTATTGTCCAGACTGAGCAGGAGTTGTGTAAAACAATGTGTCGTTGAACTAGAGAGAAAAAGTAAATAAAATACTAATACGCATACATACATACACATTCTTTGTATGTATGTATATATATATATACACACACACACACATATACATACATATATATACATATATATATATATACATACATATATATACACATATATATACATATACGTATATATACACAAACATATATATACACATATATATACATATATATATATATATATATATACACATATACATATATACATATATATATACACATATATATATACATATACATATATACATATATATATACATATATACATACATATACATATATACATATATATATATATATACATATACATATATATATATACATATACATACATATATATATATATATACACACACACACACACATATATATATACATACATACATACATACAAATAATTCAACTATGCAGATGTGTCAGTGGATATACTGTACCAGAAAGAACATTCTGGGCTGCATGATCTTTCGGGAAAGCTTTTTCAGGGTGCCTTCCTTCAGAAAGACCTAGGTAAAAAATAATGTATTCATTACATATTAATTCTTGTTGTGCCACGAAACACTCAGGTCAGGAATATATAAATATGCACACACATTCCTGAGAAACATTCCAACAATCATTGAAATTGGCCATTTTGAGTTGTATTATTTAATTCAATTAACTTTTCTTTTTATTATTCAAATGTGTGATTTTGATATGCGGAACGTTTAACAGGGACCAGATCTCCATTAGGAAGGTGAGCTTGTTGACATGTACCCTGCCTGGCTGAACAATCTCATGGTGGCCAGTCAGACGGCTCTGCACATCAATCATCTTCTGGAAGTTATCCTGCAAGATGATTAGTAGACATCAGCAATCTGCTTGTTGGCATTGTCGATAGTTAGCATTGCTGCTAAGGTGTGCCAGCTCACCCCTTGTTTCATGGTATCATTGGCATGATTTGCCACCTCTTTCACAATACCAAGAGCAGCTGTGTGGATAGAAAACATCTAAATAATATTTATGTGAATGGATGGATAGACGCATTTACATACATGTTATAAGTAACTCAAATTTCATTTATTAAATATTATTATTTAAAGTAAAATGATAAACATACTCCAAGTAAAAATAAGCTTGCGCTACATGTACCTTCTGTGTCTTTGTAATCTTCCGAGTCCGGCGACAGGTTTTTCAGGTAGTCTGAAAGGACAACAAACCGTTTCAGAGACAGTGTAAGCAATCAAATTACAAAAAAGAAAAAGACATTTTTATTTGTGTTTTGCAGATAAATTCCTGGATTTATGTGATTATATAACAGTGACATGAGTTACATTATTTATTTTGGCACAATGCTATCAGTTCCAATCTATTAAGACTCATTAAACAATAAGCTCAGTTATTTTAAAGCTTCTTATATCGCCAAATCTGTTTAGGCTGCATAAAAACAAATGTTTTGTATGTATTTTACTGAAGAAAAAAAAATATAAACAGATTTTTTTTCTTTCTTTGAACGCTAGTGGGCAGTGTGCCGTCTGTATTCACAAGCATGCATAAGCATATCTACCCTCAATGGTTTGGAGCTGTCCATAAACTGGACCAAATATTGTGTAAAATGGTCTGGTTGATACACTGGTATCAGTAAAACATCACACACATTTAACACAAGGTTAATGGCTTGAGTTCCGAAATACCTGTGAGCAAGAGTTTGTACTGGGGAATCCTCTGGACAGGCTTCAATAAGTAATGCCTTAAAGCCAGGTTGGCACAACGTGGACTGGCCTGGAACACCATTAGATAATTAAGGTTACACACCTCAACTGCTTTGTAATGCCCCCAGAGCCCAATAAATTTTTATACACAGCTGTTCACAAAACTGGAAAACTTTAGGAAGAGGAGTAGATAATTTTTAAACCTATAGGAGCTCTCTAGGAGAAGGTGTAGGAAGGACTGCCAGCCAATCAGCATTCAGGTAGGGTTAGACATATGCTCTGAGTTACAATAACATTGCTTTTTTAATTCTGGTTTCAACCATAAGAGAAACCCAAATGAAGGAAAGAACTGTGCCTTATACAATGCACGAAAAAACACAAGCACATGCACATGCAGACTAGCATACCTAAGGAAATAAAAACACATAGCTAACATTCTGCAACAATAGACGACAGGTTGAACCAGTAGCATCACCTCAAATTCCCGCACCACTGCGCCAAAAGCTGTATTCTTCTTGTTCTGCTCATCCAGTAAAGCAACATTCTTATCAAACTCCCGGATGTATGTGGAGTACATCTTCAGATAGGGCCCCTTTTTTACAAAGATATCTGCCAGCTGGGCATTCTCATCCCTGTCGACAGTAGCAAAGTGAAAACATGTTGTTTTGTGTGTACGGGTTTATTTAAAGCAGTTCTAACAAAAGGAATAAGAAACTGTTTAAAGAAAATAATGCATTTTTGTTGTGATAGTAAATGATATGTACTGCAGATTATCCTGTGTTACCATTTAGCCACTCTCTGTTGCAGCTCTTTGAGCAGGTCTTGGTTAAGCTCATAGAGCTGAGGCAGATAATACAGGATCTGGTTAAGTATTCGCTCCTCAATCACAGGCTTCCCACTCTGATGAGACGCTTTGGACACCGCATCACGGAAGTCCTGCAAAGACACAGTTAGACAGTCAGATAATACAGACAGGTGGGCAGATGAACAGAAATAAATCATACCATGTCCAAAAAGAACATTATGCAAATGTTATGACAACAACAAATGCATTATCAGGGATCAAAACATACAGAAAACTGCATAACCCTAACCGTAAACAAAAGTTTACTTAATGTACTTAAAGCAAACCAAATGGCACATTATGCTATTGTCACATCACCAAACAGAGAGGAACTACACATATTATAAATGTATGATACACTGTGACATGGCCAACAAGTCTTCCTGTCTGATCACGGTGATGTGTCACCGATTGACACTACACTGATTTCTCCATGTTGCAGTACTTCCTTTTTTATTTGAATATGAACAATGCCATGCATGGTGTTGCATAAATATCTAAAGATTATTTGCCATCCATATTATATGAATTTGTATGTTAAGATTGCTTTATTGTAAAATTGCAGCAGCAATTCATTAAACACTGTATAGTACAGTGAGGAACCGTCAAGGCCATCTAGGCCCTCAGAGAGGACTTAAGATAGTTAATAGGATATTATATTTTAGACTAAGTAATCTATTTTAATTTAATCAATTCATAATTTGACAATCAACATCTAAATACAATGTTTTGACAAAAATGTCTCTTCAAACCTATCTATTCAGTTTGTGTTGTAATGTGAAGGGTCTTGTCTGCTACGCTTATGCAACTCTGTGGTTGGTGATGCCCTCTATACTTTTACAGAGGGCATCGTAATAAGAAACATATCTCAAATGACAGTCAAAATGACCAATCATATTGTCCCTCTAAATAGGTGTGTATAGCTTTGTTATTGATAACTTTATGACAAGTTCTGCCTGCTGTGGGGGCACAGAATCATGTGATCATCTAGGTTACCTACCCAAATATTTCGGCAGGGGGAGACCTGCCCACCCCACAGTGGAGCAGAGAGTAGCGGCTCGTGATCAGAGAAACATTGGTGAGGTAGGTTCGAGTCTTATGAATGATATGAATGATTAAGTTTAAGTTTAAGTTAATTTAAGTTTCAGTATCAGTATCTATATCGGGATATGGCATTTTGGTCATATCGCACAGCCCTATAGAGGATGTTTCAGATTTATTAGCCACGCTATTTTCGATGTTACATTTTTAATCGAAAGTTAGGAGTTTAAATAGGAAAAGTAAGACCTAGGCTATAGCTTCTAGGTTATTCCTCCATTTGGTGAGAAAAACTAAATAGCCCATTCAAATATTAAAAGTTCAGTTGTGAATTGACCCGCCATCAACCACTTAAACAAGAGGCGAAAATGTATACCGGGAGCCTGCAGCACTTATCAGTGGACTGTGGACTTAAATGGTTTTCAAGTAATGCAATCATCAAAATATAAGTTATATAATGGCCGCCGCTGCCACTATGTGTTGTTTGCTATAATGGTTTATTTGGGAAAACGCATTGTGATGATTAGTCTACCGGTCAATCTGTAGGCTAAACTCTGCGGTCATGATGCATGAACTTTAGCCGTGCATAATGATGTTGTATGTAACTAACCTATAGGCCAGATAAACTCAGCACATGCTTTTAATAATTGTATGCTTTTTTTTCTCCGAGGGAAAGGGGGGGGAGTCACAGGGCCAAGATTGAATAGTCACGGTTTGCTACTATATTATATGGTCGGTTTCACAGACATGGATTAAGGCTAGAAAAAACAAAAATTCAATGAAGATCTCCATTGAAAAAGGATCATAGTCTAGGACTACTCTTAATCCATGTCTGTGAAACCGGCCAACAGTGTTATTACAGTGTCCTGACAAAGTCACACAATATTATATGGTATAGCATTCTTCCGTTTCTTTAATAGGTTTTGTGCAAATCCCATAAACAAAATATACTAAAATTTGAATCCAACAATGGTGGTGTGATGATCATCTTGGGCACGCGTGGTTCGATCAGCTAGAATACAACATTGTGGATAGGATTTGTGTGATAGTCAAGAATAGCAGGTGTTTATTTCTGTCTTGACACATGATGACAGCTCAATGTTTGGGGAAAACCCATAAGGAAAGTAGGATGTACAGTACATTATTGACTCTATGGACGGTACCCCACTTGCTAGCCTAATCAAACGGTTGTGAAGATTCCTGACTCGATGGTAAAACATATAAACCCACTATAAAAACAGCACAATGCTACTATTAAATATATATATATATTTATTTATTTTTTTATTTATTTTTTTTATTTGTGGGAATGACGTGTAGAATGAAATTGTGGCATTTAAAGATACTTACAACATTGAGCAGCTTCAGGACATCAACAAACCTATCAATAAAGCAAGAAATGTGGAGAAACGTCAAGGAAGCTGAGGTGAATCAGTGAGGCAAGATATTATCAAGAGAAACAATTGACTTACACACTCTCAGAACTCATTATCTCTGTGGCAATGTGGTGGATCTTGCTTTTCTTTGGTCTGCTCTCAGCCTAGCCAGAAACAATGTCAAGATTGTCAGACTGCATTCAGTTCCTCAAGAAGAGTCAAAACCCATGTCTTTTGAGTTTATTACTGTACTACAATACAGTGGCATTTGAAAAAGGTACACTCCTTACTTTGTCTGGAATTGCCCTACGTTCTTTAGGTTTGAAACTCAAACAGCAATAGGGCTCTCCCACACCAAAATACAGTGGCTCTCACTCTACTCCTCAACCCCTACACCACCAATCGACTCGCATGTTCTCTACCCACCTTCTACAACTACTGTAAGTGGGTTGGGGAAGGAATTTGTGGTTTTGTGGGAACTATAACGCAATCCAGGAGTGTATCTTTATTATGAAAATAAAATTAACAGGAGTCCAAAAGTGTATTAGTCATATTCATGATTAGACCAAAATACACATTTAGCTAAATGGACTGGATTAGTGTGACCAAAAAACACAGAAGGTAACGGTGGTGACCAATCTAAGGAACGCTACCTGTCCTGCCTCCCGGTCCTCTCCCAGCTCAGGGTCTCCTTTGCTGGAGGCAGAGCTTCTGTTGTCATCCTCGTCCGAACTCGTGAAGGTGTCATCGTGACGAACCGCTTCCTCAGCAGAAGCTCTATCGGGTTCAGTTAGACAGGAGAATGAGGTCACAGAGAGAACAGTTGACCAAGCGCATCCTGCATATGCTTAATGCTGAACAAGGAAGCGGCCACACAGAGGTTAAAACCCCTGTTTGCTTGACATTTGACTACACTTGTGCAGGCAACAAGTATAACTGATCATTTGTGGAAAAAGGGCAAAAGTACTGATGAATGCTTTTGGGGATTTGGGGAGGTCAATAGAACACATTTTCAGAAGAATAGTAACAGTCTGCTCAGATACAGTGAAAAATAACTAAATACAAAATAGTGCTTGATAGAGTAAGAAAACCTATTAAAATGTATGATGATCCCCACTATTACACAAACCCTAGTCAAAATGCTGGCTTTGGCAGTAAACCTCCACCCAAAAAGATTATCATCAGAAATCTCTTAATTTATCCCTGCAGTTCTGAACTGATAGTGGGAAAACTCAGACTATAAAAACAGGGAGGCCACATCTCCGACAGATTTCCCAGGAGAGGATACACATTCATTCAATTGCATTACCTCCGTAAAACAGACTGCAAAATTATTTTAAGAACTAGCAAATGCCAAGAAGCCACTAGTCTCCACAGGACTTACAGTAATGCCATTGCCTGTGTACAAAAGCTAGTATGGTTAACTATGCTCGTTGTGTTGGTGAGCAGCTCAGCGCATGTTAAACTTGTGATTGTTGCACAGTTTGAAGCACAGAGCGCAGACGAATTAAGCTGTCCCAGGCATAGCACTGTTTCACCAGCTGTAAGCCTCAGATCAGCATTTTTTCCCACTGACGTCTGAACTGGTCATTCGAAAATAACAAAAATGCCGATACCTTGCATAATAGGATCACGTCTAACAGTAATGCAAGGGGTGATTGCTGATATTTCAAAAGTTATTTAAGCACAAACTGCTGAACATAGAGCAAGCTAACTATTTTTAACCTAAACCATATCAAGAAGCTTCTCCAAAATGTTTTATTGGGTCAGCCAAATGCTGCAAAACCTGGTAGAAATAAGCACATGCCTCAGATCATTTGAATTTTACTACCATGTGTTCATGCATGTCTACAACTGCAATCTTTTCAATAGCTACTACACACCTTAAAATATTGCAATATACACACATGCTATTGTGTGGAGTGGAGGCATTACATACGCATCGCAGCACACACTTCACACTTCAAGCTGCATTCCTGACTATTGGGTCGGGAATGGGTACCTGCCACAATACCGGTCTTACACACCCACCTCACATTTTAAATTAATTTCCTTTGTAGCAGGCATAACAGTTTTAGGATTATTTGTGTGTATTATATGTTTTGTCCTACTGCCTTTAATGATAATAAACAAAATGGTTCAACCCTGTCATAGCTGAGGCAATAAAATAACAATCGTAGTGTGGCTGCTATACCTCCCACTGACAGCGTGCTCCTGCTGGTGACTATCTGACCCAGACGTTTGTTCCTGGGGCAGATATGGATCCTGCTCTTCATAAATGTTCTCCTCGTCATACAATACTGCCAGTTGTTGATCCACTTTCACCCCTACAGGTAGATTTTCGTAGTCTGTTATCTCCTCATAGACAGCGATTTCCTCATAATCACTATCTGGACCTGGATTTTGATAGTGTTCATCTCCATCGACGCTTTGTTCCAACCCGATCTGTGGACAGGAGAGCTTCCTGACGCCAAGCTTTTTGGCTTGCTCGTCCACGCACAGCTCCGTTTCACCGGCAGTGCCATTCGTTGTCTCTTCTTCCTTCACGGGCCAACTGGGAAACATCTTCACAGCCAGCGTTATGTTGAGGAGCTTATGGAACGATTTCGTCTGCCCTTCAGAGTGAGTGAAGTCAGCCGCCGAGAAGGACTTGGCCTTCTGCTTACTCAAGCTAGAACGACCAGGCCTGGGGGCACCGGGGTACTCCAGGGTTGAGGCCAAACTCCTGGCGGTCATTGTGTCTGAGCTCAACGGCTGTTCGCTCATCGCCCTCTTCTTATCCTCCGCCAACCTCCTCCCTCCATCCACCTTTGAAGATGAGTCCTTCTTCAACGCAGTGGGGTAATGACATCTGTGGGGCTGGCTGAACTGGCCTGTGATTGGAGGGAAGCACTCGACGTCGTCGTAAACGCTCTGGGCATCGCTTCCCACCTCCTCCCCGTCCACAGAACACTCTGTCTCTCGGGCACCGCCGTCGACCCACCCTAGGTCCTCTGTGTCCACATCCTGCAGGGGCGAGCGTGGAGCGGAGGCAGGTGTTTTCTCAGGTGTGCCCAGGAAGGGCTTCTTCCTGGGCATGGGGGCCGGTGGAGGAAAGGCATTCATGGCAGACAGCGGGGTCTCACTGACAGAGGTGTCCTGCAGAGGCCCATACCTGCTGACAGACAGAGGAAGGCTGCTCTCCCTCCCTGCTGCTGACAGATATACCTCTCTGGTGTTCTTCTCTTCGCTCCCCGCCTTCTCCGCCCTGCAGTCTTCCCGGTGGGTCAGAGCAGCCTTCCTGGGTTTGGCTGCTGGAAGGGGTCCGGCTTGTGTTTGTGGCCCCGGAGGCCTGTGGTTGGAGCCGACGGGACCTTTCTCTGGTCCCCGATCAACGGCACCCAAAGAGTTGCCGTTCACCTCGTCGCTCCATGTTCTGTGGGGCGCACAGGGTCTCCCAGCAGCCACGTGGTTGG
This sequence comes from Amblyopsis rosae, assembly GCA_025399935.1. NCBI lineage: Eukaryota > Metazoa > Chordata > Actinopteri > Percopsiformes > Amblyopsidae > Amblyopsis > Amblyopsis rosae. Next base: position 921,689 of record JAODTR010000021.1, on the reverse strand, counting down.
AGAGGTCTTTGGTTGTGTTGACATTTCTGTCTGCGGAGTCTGCTCTTTTAGCTTGGGAGTGTTTCTTGAGGAGATGGTTCTGTTTATGGAGGGGACTACAAGTAGATTCAGGCTGCAAACAAACACTGTGTAGATTGTTGCTATTGTCGACTATTTGGGGCATAGTGTTGTCCGTTTTCACATCTATGGTATTTAATCTACTTTGAGACCTAGAGACAGGGATTGTGGTTTCCTCTATTTTGCCTTTATTGAGCGTTTTCAAGCCTCTGTCTATTTCTATAGCTTCGTTGGCAGTGTTCCCAACGCATTTACAATTTTCCGAGCTACACGAGCAAAATGGAATAATGTAATCCCAGTCAGGTTGATTGTTTTCATGCTGTATTCCATTCTTGGAGTTCAATAGACCTATAGTCTTTGGTACGTCAGCTTTAGAAGATGGGTTAGATACCACACCAGCAGTTACTTTCGGAAGGGTAGGTTTGGGGGCAAGAGCCGGTTTAACCCTCATATATGTGCCAGTGGGCAAGAGAGGGGGGGCATCTTTTCTTGTAAAGGTATAGAATTCAGGTCTCTGAGGATGGACTATCTTAGGTTTAGGGGCTAGTGGCGGTTTATGCATACCTTAAGGGAGAGGGAAGGAAGGAGACAGAGGAGAAGAAGTCATTTTTACCAATTTAGTATGAGAAAACAAAACAAATATTTAAACTATTGATAAATATATACCTAGTATATGAAAAACATCAGTAGTAATTGACCTGAGAACGATACTTTTTTTATTTTCTCAGCATCCCTTTCACCATTAAACTAGAGTACTGATAAGACTAGAGTGCTTGTTTTTAAATACTGTATGAAATTATCAATTATTCTGCTCTTTTGACAAAAACATAAGCCAGTATCAAGCGAGTAATTGTGTTTTATTTTTCCTGCTCAGGACTGACAAAACAGAACTTTTCTGCATGTTAAATGGCAAACTTTGACAGTAGGCTTTTTCGACCACAGGAACATAGTTCTGACCGAAAGACAGTAGACTACGCTACAAGATAAAGCGAAACAATAATGACACAATTAAATACAATGTGTAAATCCTATATTGTAGCCAATACGAAATATGAAAATGGACGTTTAGCCTACAACTGAATATGTCTAGTAGTAGCCTGACCAGATCTTATCCGCTTATGTTGAATAGAAATGTGCCACTTACCTGAGTTGGAAGTCATTACTAACGTTCCACGCGTAAACTTTTAGTTAAATCTTTACCATACATAAGTTCGACAAAAATCGACTATTGTTTACTTCCCACCACATTGTGAATGTGAACATGGCATGTCTCCGTACAGTAACTATCCATATGATGCTAATCCGCAGTTTGTGGCATATTGCATGAATTAGCAACTTCTCCACTAGGGGCATTTGGCACTAGAAACGTACGTCACGGAGGTAAAGTTAGTTTCATATTCAACATTCGTTTAACATTCGAATTGCAAATCTATTATGCACTTAAACCATTT
>JAODTR010000021.1:904115-916793 GCA_025399935.1 Amblyopsis rosae | reverse complement strand
GTTCCCAGTTCACCCGCACTACCCGTTTGGGCTTACCAGGTCTGTCCAGAGTCTTCCCCCACCCCTTGACCCAACTCGCCACCAGATGGTGATCAGTTGACAGCTCTGCCCCTCTCTTTACCCGAGTGTCCAAAACATGAGGCCTCAGGTCAGATCACAAAATCGATCATCGACCTTCGGCCTAGGGTGCTCTGGTACCACGTACACTTATGAGCATCCTTAGAAACGTCAATGTAAAACTATAGACATAACGGTACATAACTGGGCAAACCCTCCATCACGGCACACATAGGTTTTCTTAAAAACAGGTTTGAAGTGAGCTGACCCAGGCATGCTGTACAGTTGAGTTATAGGCGGGGTCAATCCCACCTATAACTCAGCTAAACATCATGATGGGTTTAATGTAAGGCTTAATATATTTTGAACTGATGAAAATTCACCATCCCTACATTTTTCATAAATGGGGAAACTAGCTATAGAGACTAAGTGTTTATACCAAGCTGTACATTTTTTATTTCTGCTGTGAAGATGGGGGGTCTGTCTATGGAGACAGAGCGCATTTAAGTTCCACCCACAACGGGGGGAGGGAAACATTCTATTGCTCTCCTTGACTTTGCATCACGTTAAGCTAAGCTAACGTCATATCTGACTTCTACCAAAAAATGTAAACATACTTAAAAGCTATTGGATGCACTGCCCACAAAGTAAAGAACCCAGAACAAAGTATGTGTAACCTGTCGAACCAAAAAGAATATGCCTATGTGTGGTGACTGCTTGACATAGCGTGCCAAAATAATTTTGAATGGTGAAATAAATATTTTATCACGTAATGCATTTGGCATACTGTGGTGCCGTTTGTGCACAGGCAGAATTTTCAATGCGATGACGTTGATCTCTATTGCCTGTATACAGTTTGTTCTCCTTTTCTCAGTCATTACTTTTTTCATTTCGACGGGTTATGAAAACTTAGTTCCGAGTTCTCCGGTATGACACCCATGAGCGCATCTTTATCAAATAGCAATGCTAAGGTTAAGTAAATCAGCACACTATTTAAGAAGCCTATGTTGATTCAGTTTACAGTTACTGAACAATAGCCTATATTAATCTAAAGTAATTATTGATGTGCACGTGCACGTCATGCTCTTGGTAATGTATTGCTTGCCGACTGTCCCGGACAACAGATGACTAGAGTTGTGCTTAGGCTACGGCCTACCAGATACTGTATCAAAAGATAAGTTTTACAGATTTAGTAAGCTGCAAATATTTAACTTTGACTTAAGGTTTGCATACTGGCGATCAACGTCAGTTCATTAGCTTGTCTATTCTGCTGAATATTACAGTAGATGTAGTATTCAGCATCCTTATAGGGGGGCATTACAAAACAAATGGAGTACCTGTACGTGGGTTTTCCTGAGGTGGCTGTGCAGCTGGATATCCTCAGGAATGTCCACAGACTTGGCCCCAACAAACTGTAACAGAGGAGCAGGCACACCCGTGTCCCAGGTGGTGACCTTGGCTTGGGGTTCAACCAGGTCGCCCCAGCGACCCTGCAGGTTGGTGGGAGGGGGGCTGTACAGGGTCATGTTGGCCAGCTTGTCGTTGAGCATGTCGTAGTACTTGGACTTGATCTCAGTGCGCTCCGCTTGCGTCATCAGTCCCTCTGAGATCAGCTGGTCAGTGTAGCAGTCAGGGATGCTCTTCCTAGACCTATGAAGGCAGTAATAGAACACAGTATTTGTATCAGTACTATTGGTGTCCTCTGTGGAAATTGATCATATTCTTTGGCTCACACACAGATGTGCTGTTTTTGTTTTAGAAGATATTTGCCATCCACATAAGATTTGTTTTGGCAAAACCCATTCAAAACATCTTGATAGGCCATACTGACTCATAAACCAGGATTAAAGCGACAAGAAACACACAGTTGTGAGTTTGTCGTCGGTAGCCTTGTTGTCAACAACAATGCAGCAAACAACAAAGCATTTGCAAAATAAGTCTTAAAGTGACATGTTGGGAGACTTGATGTGATCTTGACAGGTAATACCAGCAAAGAACACAAAGATGATGATGATGATAATAATAATAATAATAATACATAGAATCAGCTCTATCCATGTTAGCACTCTCAGACAATATACAAGATAAGATTAATTTGAAATAAAGTATCCGCATTACATTTAGGCAGCATATACAGCATAATCAATAATAAAGTAAACTAACCGGATGATTTTGTACATGGCAGGGTTTGTAAAGAAAGGCTCATCCAGCTCATTGTGGCCCCACTGACGGTAGCACATCAGGTCCATGATCACATCCTTCCTGAAGCGTCGCTGGTACTCCACAGCAAGTCGCGTGGCCCTCAACACGTCTTCAGCATCATCACCATTCACATGGATCACAGCACAGCCCACCATCTTGCCTGGGACAGCAATGTCACCGGCCATTTCACTATTTATTATAACCTAATTGACACAATACTACGGTATAATGATTCAGCCCACTCACCATTTACGAAGGTCTATCCAATAGTAGGGGTGTAACGGTTCACCAAATCCACAGTTCGGTCATATCTTGGTTTTTGAGCAACGGTTCGGTTCATATCGATGTTTTATTCAGTTTTTTTCCTTTGAGCGGTATAATCTGGATTTGTTTTCTGGCCTTGATTACATTCTGTAGAATAGTCTCATTTTTCTATACTTTCTACCACTAGATGGCACACTAGTACCAGCTGCTCAGCCAAACAAGAACACTGATCTTGTTGCGCCAGCATTAGTAAAAGAAAAAAAAAAGATGAGATCTGATTACGTTACTTACAATACCCTGCTAAGGACAATATTCCACTATATCCTTAACATAGAAAATAGTAATTGTTTGCTGCTATAATCATGTTAAAAATAGACACCTTTTAAAAATCAACAATTTGGAATACATGAACACTGTAGCTTCATTGCTACAAGTTACAACATGCAAGCAGACGATCGAACACAGTTTGGAACCACATTATGTCAAAACAGACAGCGGCCAGAGACTGAATTAAAAATAACCTGGAAAGATTTGGATAATTTTCATACCTTGGCGGACATCATGGATATTTTATTGACAGTCTCGATAGGTTTTGTGAAATAGACACCCACAAGAAAGGTAACTGCTGCGTCATGCCTTACCCACCCACGAAGACGACACAGTATGTGTTGATGTTTCTAAATAAAGTGTGATGTTAGTCCACATTGTTTCGCTTGAGTAAAGAAGTGAAGGCAATAGACTCGTTGCCATAATCCGACATCGTAGTAACTTGGGTTAATTCCATGAATGAGAACACGTGCATTCTGTAAGTCGCTTTGTATTGTGTTTTGACAACTATAAAAAGGCTCAGTGGTTCTAATCTAGTGTTATGTCTAGCTAAATGTGAAATGAAAATTGTAGTTTAATTACAGTAGCAACGTATATGAGAGCTCAACAGGCTGAATCTGTAGCAGGTTGGGTGTGTGTCTGTGCGGACCGCAGACCGCAACACGAAACCGTGGACGTTTGTATAGCAGTTTTTGGTTTCAGAACCGTTACACCCCTATCCAATAGCATGAAAGATCAAGCTTTTATAATCAGATGTTAGCAGTTAGTCATTGCCCCCCTGCCTCCTTGGAGGCTTCATTGAAAACTTTTTAGTAAGTCAAAATCTTATAGGGATCTAGGTCCATTCCATTTGTGGCTGAAGCCAGTGGCTCACTAAACTTTGGTTTAGTATAGACAGTTGAAATAGTTTGGTTGAGGATTTAAAATACCTAAACATGCCGTAGAATATACATTTAAAATCAGTTCTGCAAACAAACTACAAGCACATCATACTGCTGGTAAATGCCACTCACCAACATCACTACAGTACAAAGATGACCTCCCTCTCTCAGATGGGGTAGTATAACCCACTTGATTGTTTACAATTAGGTGGATGCTTCCACCAACTCTATAGTGGGGAAGATATGAGATGGTAAATGTTTCTGGCACAATGCCTTGGCCAGTGAAGGAGCCATCACCATGAACCTGTATGGAAGAGGAGAATGTAAATTAAAACTCAATCCAATTGCTGTTAAACGGTGTCTAATGTGATATTTTAGTTAAACTCTAACCAGGGACGACTCTGTAAAACCCTGCTATACTATGTCATAAGTTGTATCACAATTATAGTACAATTACTGTGTCATTACAAAGCGCTGCAAAAAGCCTTGAGACTGTCCTCTTGTATTATTTAAACAGTGATAAGTCAGCATCTTAACGCAACAGTAAGCTTCATCTGAGAATTTAGCAAAATTCTACAAGAGCCCTAGGCAATGCTCTACAATGCACATGAAATTTAACCAATCAGATGCAATGGGGTGGTGCTAAATAACCAGTCACATGGACAAGCGCAGGTAATGACAACGGGTAGCGACGGGCAGGGACCACCTTCTTGAGGAGCGCTGTTTTAACCAAAGGAATGCTCACTTAATTCTTCAAAAGGGTCCTATTGAAGGAGTACCTGGAGGCAGATGACTTTGTCCCCTGGCTGGGCACAGTCCAGGGAGGAGTAGTCCCCCTCTTGCCTGAGCTGCTGGCGGGCCCGGGCCTTGCCCTGGGTCACAGGGTTTATTGCCTCCAGGTGAGATGGGTTGGGCAGCATGGTCACGTGGAGAGGGTGTTCCGCCCCAAAGTCCAACTCCACGGAGGATGTCAGGTGGGAGAGGACGTCGCCGATGGCCGGGGAACTCTCCGGGAATTCACTTAGTCCACGCATCTTGCGGAACATGAGCTAGAGAGGAAAGCGACCAATCAAATGGAAACATCTCAAGTCACGGGACACCAAAGTAGCTACCCCTTTCTTAAACCAGTGCATTTATAACCTTCTGGCACGACCCACAATAAGAAATGTTTCATAATTTACAACCCACTCTCATAAGCAATTTTAAAGTAGCCTAGCATAACAGAATACAATTATATAATGACATCAGCCCCTGAACAAAGGCTGAGGTCAAAATAGTGGCTAAGATGCATCTAACGATGTATTTCAGAATAATCAAAACAGACGCATCATTTAAAATTCCCCTTATTGCACATAATTTATTAATGTTATTTAAAAGACAATACAAACTAATTAAAAAGAGGGTTTATCTGTATTCCTTCCTGGGGTCTGGTTTTTCAGGTAAATAACATTCAAACACGCGACCCGACTCTGGGTAAGCGGATGAGGATGGATGAACATTCAAACACAGATTATAACCATTCTTTGATGAGCCTTGACAACCATAGTTACCATAAAGGCAGACCTTCTCTCTCCAACACCCTTGTATCTTAACCCAGATAATGGATCAAACAGACAATAATATCCATGATGTTTTGCGCTCAGACCTCTGGGGGGAACTTCAGGAGGCCTGTCAGGAGGTTAAGTCGACCTCTGTGAGGAATCCCGATGACGACATCTGTCACTCCACTGTGCGCCGATTGGTGGAAAAGCTGATAGAAAAAGCCCATCATGCTCTCTGCCCCCTCTCCTCCATAGCGCTTAACAGTGGCAAACTTGGTGGCCAGGAAATGGTCAAACTCCTATAATTTATAACAGAAAAATAGATTGACACTGAAGCATAAAATGAGAATGGTCCAGGCAGGGTCAGTTATTCTCAAGAACGCTTGCTAACTTCAAGCTCAAATCAAAACAATAGCCCTCCGCAGCACCGCCTCAAACATTGAAACTTATTGTGAACCAAAGTGCAGTACTACAGCGTTGTACTGAGAGTACATGCCAAATGCCGTAAATTAAAGTAAATGGTGTTCACCACTTTGTTTATGTTCCTATTTACAAAGTCAGGGCTGTGTATAAGTACCAGAACATTTTTTCAGCACACAGAACGGTATGATAGCAAAATGCAAGGAGATATTTGGTGAAATTGACAAAAAGTGTATTATCTTAGAATTAGCTTGCAATAGCTGACTATACCTTTAATAGGGACTGTGGGCTTTACAGAGACAGACCAGCACATTGAATGGACCTACCTGAGATTCCACCATTAGCTTGGCAAGCTGTCTTCTCTCCTCAGTGGAGAAGATGTCCTTCTTGAGCTGCTCAAAGCGGTCAGCAAACCAAATCCTCTCCTCTAAGGTGGTGAGCTGGCTGATTTCCACTGATATGTGGCCACAATAAGCATCATCCAGGTAAGCCAGTACTTCCTCTACTGAAGCCTCCGGCTTGCTGAAATGCCTTAACCCTGGGGAAACGCATGGTAACACAATAGCAGGCACTTGCACGGGGGGGGGGATTTTGATGCTCAAGCACATAGTCCTATCAAATCTGTTATGCTATGTTTACATAGTTTCCAGTACAGTTCATATATTTTCCAATATTGTAGGCCTAAATTAGGACTACATGTAGTCTACTTCTCTAATATTGTGTGTGTGTGTGTGTGTGCGCACGCACGTGCCCTACAGCATATGAGAGTGATAAGTCAATGTATGGCCAAATAAGAGACTAGACTAGCATTAGCCTACTACATCTTGTGTTGTGTAGGCAGCAGATATTTGCTGCGTTTTCCATTGTACATTTCTCTGACTCTTAGCGCCCTTAAAATCAACAACAGCAAGACAGAGGTCCTGCTCGTTGGCTCCAAATACACTCTCTCCACATAAGAGAACTCCAGCCTGAATATTTTCTAATATATATACATAATTTTCTTATTTTTTTTGCCCCGTAGTATCTAAATGAGTATCGAGAACAGTGGAATTTCACTGGTATTGGTATCGACTACTACATTTCTGGTATTGTGACATCCCTTATCCCAACCAAACTAATTATAGACTCAGCTACATTGGCTTCCTGTAAAGTTCTGCATTAACTTCAAGATTCTCCTCCTCACATACAAGGCCCTCCATCATCTGGCTCCCTTCTACCTCTGACCTTCTCCTGCCATATACCCCCTCCGGATCTCTTCGCTCTTGCATTTTACAAGATTGTATATATTACATTTTAATCTCTTTTTATATTATATAATATAGTCTGCGACGGAATATATTCTGTTGTTGTAGGCCGTAGGCCCTATACCTACTGTTTAGGCGGATTAGGCTATAATGTAGTACATTTTGAATAAATACTGTTGTGTCTAGATGCGTAGTATTAACTAAGTATTGAATACTGCAGTTTACAGGGATACTGGGTTTAATGTTAAGAATACGTAGTTAATAATATTAAGTGTAACCTAATAATGGAATTACTTAGAATATGTTCCTGATACATGCACTTTCTTTTTCATTGTGAGCACCTGCCCCTTTGGAACTCTGGTTGGGCCTGCACATAGGGAAACATCTTACACATTTAGCCTCTCGCTGTTTGTTCTCCTGCACTGTCTGGCTAAACACTTATATTTTTATTGTATGTTTGAGGTTTATGTTATTATCATTTGCAATAATAACTCAAATACATTATTTACCTGTAGTGTTGAGCTTTCCTTCAATGATGCTTGTCAACATGTTGATCTCTGGTACGTTTTCTACAACAGGCATGTTGGGTAGCAAAGGGTTAATTTTAGCAGCCTTGTGTCCATGTGTTCGGTAGGCATCAACCAGACGGGCAAGTGCGTGATCTGAACAGAAAACAAAACAAATAATGTATCTGGTTAGTAGGTCAAATAAAATAAAAACGAGTCAATAACAATCAATTAATTGTTTCGAGTCAATAAAAATAAATTAAAAGTTGACTCTGGCATTGTTGTGTTGCACCATATACAGCTTTGGTTGCATATACGTGTAGAATAACGCAATCTTCCTCGGTTTATTATACGTTATCGTTAACTTATATGGATGCAATGTTTAAACAATTGCGAATAAACTTTAATACACCGACCTTGATTACAAGCAAAGATATGGTCGTAGTCTAACTTGTGGTCCTTATCATTTTGTTTAGGTCGGAAACCGTATACGCCTTTTTCTGTGTGATAGAAATAACCAACAACTTGTCGCCTCACGCTCGGTGGCAAACTATGGACTCGTGGAAAGTTCTTAAGAAAAATTACAGATGACATCCTTTCACGGCTAAGATAAGAAACGAACACTACCGGTACATTAATTTATGAACACAGTAGCACCACGGCCATGTTCGTGGAAGAGATGGTGGGAGGTGACACTGAACTGCAATCCCATTGGGTGGTCTTCTTCTTCACGTTTTACAGCTGGCAGAGCCAGCCTTTCCTTTTTTTACGGTTCAAGCACAGAGTTGCTTATGTGACGTAGTGATAATGAACGGGAGAGGCTGAGACCACCATCCAACTAATCCTGTGCCTACGTGGTTCTTGAATGCAGTTGAAATGCAACCCAAACGAATTGAAAAGAATATATAATAATGTTGGTTAATAGAAATAAATAGTGTTGCACTTGTGTTTGTGCACGAAAATACTATCTTAATATGTGGAGCAGTGTAGCCTACGGTGCCAACAAAGATTTTATAATCATGTTACGTAAATTTATATTCTCTCTGGTGCAACCTCCTCCATAGAGCGTTACAGTTCCGGAATTAAATTTCCCATTCATTTTCTCCATTGACTTTTCGTAAAATCCTAATATATAATGTTTTAGGCTTGGGACCAGGCCAAACAGCTACGAGGTTGTGTTAATCAATGGTACATGCTCCAGTAGAAGCCATGACATCGACCTTGTTTTAAGATAATGAATACATACGTATGCATATGCATATGCATAATTCAATACATGATTTATTCGCGATGTCACGGATAACTACTACAGTACCCACACAACCCTAAAGTGTAAAAGCGACGTATCTGATTGGTGTAGATGGATATCATCGTGATATCTCGCGTTGGTATTTCAAAGCTGTTCGGAACTCGGAGAAGTTCGGTGCTCTTTGTTACCATTGATGTTTTAAACCCCGCGATGTCATGTTGTCAATGTAGCTAGCGCTGAAAAGTACGATTGTTAATGTTAAAAGTATAAATAATATGAAAAGATTATTTATTGTATTATAATTATTTAATGTATTGTATTATTATAATAGTATAATATATGACAACATGACTATAATAGTATAATATATGACAATATGACAAAGAACCAAGGAAGAATATAATTTTTTTTGGGATTCGCAATGGGTTATTCATGGACTGCCATCTTCTGGATGAAAATGGAATTGCATCTGAAGTTCTATAATTTATTATATAATTTATGACAGATTGTCAGAATAAAAATATAATGCAGGTATTTCTTTGGTTTTGTAACGGCATCAATTTTCTCAATTTATAAAGGCCTAGCTTTATCACTAAAACCTCTCCAACTTGTATCTTCATGTATTGGGTCAAATTTCAGACAATATATTTTGTGCTATGGGCTGTGGGCACATTGTGTAATTGGGTTGCTAGTTGCTACCGCATAATTCCAACAAAGTATTCTAGGCCTACATGAAGTTTGTCAGACAGAATTTAAAATGAATATACAGGTAGACTAAAACATAGGCATATGCCTGCTTCTGCAGTAGAATTATGCTTAAAGGGATAGTCAAGGGAAATCAGTCATTTTAGTCTTAACATGATGTCATTAAAGGATGCAGAGGCTTAATATAAACACCTACAAACTATGAAAATCAACTTCCATTTGAATCGCAAAATATTCCCTATATTAATTTCACTTTCTGTCTGTCCTGCGATTTTCTGGGTGGAGTTAACTCGAGCGTGCGGACGTCATGCCGCTCCTGGACTATAAAAGTAAAAAGTGTCACGATAAACGTCCTGTTTGCGTTTGAGTCTGACTGCCTACTGCGGCTGTAGTACATTTTTACTAGCTGAAAGATACTCTTAACTAACCATTGTGACAACTTGGATTATACATGGATATTTGGCGGTTTCTTCAGGTGCTTCTGTCTTCTGACTGTTCGTAAATAGTTTTTCTTAGCCAATCGCACCTGCTTAAAGACGGGCCATTGCAGCTAGCTAGACGAGTGAGTTGCACCACTTAAGAATGTTAAGCAATAGCCAAGAGTTGAAAGGGGGAGGGGGTATGGGGGGACATTACGAACACTCCCATTCAGCCCTGAGCCCTTTGCATGTAGAGTTCTTTGGCGCTACAGCAAGCTAATATTGCTATCCATAATGTTAATCATAACAAAGTCAGCCAATTAGCCTTAATTGGACTGCAAATATTGTTCTTGGATATATTATTGTGCCGCTGCTGAAAAAGTGGCAGCCATAGGAAGCGCTTTGGTTGCTATGATACATAATCACCATGGGAATTAATATGGCAAACAGACAGGCTAGTTTTATTAGCACTTTTTTTTTAAAATATATTCTATGTATTATTTTTCATGTTAATTTTGTTGTGGTAGTCGGCAGGGGTATCATTTGAGAGCTATCGACTTCTCCATCAGGTTCAATCACCAGTGTAGGCTATTATGAGGTACATGATGGATAAAAAAAATTAAACTTAATTCCCCCCCCCAAAAAAAAGGGTTCGAGTCATACAGGTTTACTTTACTAATGTTAATTAGTCTAACATCACACCCCAGTATAAGTATGCTATTAATATATGGTTGCCATTGCTCAAAATCACCAGAAAGTAAGCAAAGAGAAACAATGGAAAGAAACAATATAGGAAGACATGACAAAGTGGGGAGGTTTGTAAATGTTTTTACAACACTGGACAAGCACCAGGACTACACAACACACAAAGAAACATTTAATATTAGGGGAAATGGTTTAATTTGGAGACAGAGGCAAAGAAACGCACCACACATGAACAAACATTGACCAAAAAAACAAAAACTGAACCATTTGAGTCTTTCATCTATGCACTCTATGGGAAAACAGAAAGCTACACAAGTAAAAGCAAAGGTTAACTGCTATCAAACTAAGACAATCACACAAGTTGTCCAAGTGCTGATGACCATTGAACCATGTTGACATCACAATACTAACAAAACTTACCACAATTTAGAGGATCCCAAACCCCAGAAAACGTTATGTGAAAAACATGTAGAGATCCAAGCAATTATTTGAAATTAAGAATATTTAAGAGATTAAAACTAGTGACCAACAATTGTTTTACACCACAAGGCCAAACGCAAGACTTAGTCAAGGAAAGGCCGCATTGAGAGGCCAGACAATGTTTTATTATTTTTTTCCAATAGATTTTTTTTCCTTCTTTAATTTTTCCAATATAAAAAAGCTTCACTGGTACAAAATACATATGAACAACCAGTTGTAGAAATTGGAACTTTTTTTTGTCATTTTGTTTTTTTCAAATCCCACCCAGTTCAAAAAGTAGATAAAACAGAAAACTATGTGTACAGATCACATCAAGATGCACCCACTTTGGCTTTTGTCAAGACAGCACAAACATCTATGAAATTGTTGGTGGAATATCAATTATCAGACAAGAAAGTAACGGGATCAAATTTCTTTTAAGCAATACAATACCTAGAGATGCAAAGCTACCACAGTCAAAAATAGCACTTTAATGACATGGAGAGAAGAAAAAAGAAAATCCAACTATTAGCAAACCAGTTACTCATGATGGAAGCCCCTGAAGTGAGACTATTTTATGTTGGCCAGTGTGTACCAAGCATTATGCTTTTGTTTGATTTTCACTACACCCTATTTAAAACATAATCACTTAAATGTAATAATTATCCACTTTGTTGGTATAATTAGCAAGGCCCACTTATATTTATTCGTTTTAATTAAGACAACATTTACCAATAAACCATTATGGTTTCTCATGTTTCAGTTAACCTTTAACACTCAAAAAAGTAAGGGTTAACCTTTACATGCTTGGGGTGGGTGAAGGGTTATTGTACATCTACATGAATTTCAGCAATTAGTTCAAATTCAATACATTACATATTTACCAATACCTCAACACAGTGGGGAAACATAGGTAGGTAAAAGCATTTTTAACACTGGCAAACAGACAAAGGCAAACTGCAGCAATCTAACCAAGGCCTAATAGTATGTGTAGGCAGTTTCTAGACATATGGCACTTTGAATATTGTATTGCATTTGGATAGAAAACCACACAAAAAAAGAGCACATGCCAATATTAAAAACTAGTGGTACCTTAATGTGGAGAAAAATAAAAAATAAAATCACCCATACAACATGCAAAATATCTCTTAATTGTGCTTAACTCTGGCAAAGTTATTCTAAAACAAAACTCCCTTGTGTAAACAATTTAAATATGGTAACGTTTTGGAATTTTTTAAGTAATGAGAAATGTAACCTCCAGAATTTCAAAATAGAATTGCATTTATTTAATACCCCATGTGATATGAAAACACATGAAAACCCTGAGTTGACAACTCTTTAGCGCCACCGGGTATGCAGTTTCTGAAAACTTCTTTGGGGGGAGATGTGGTGCAGTTGCAATATTCAGGGTCATCTCATCTTGCAGTACAACATACTTAAAACCCACCCCCATTAAAACATAGTGTAAACCTTTTGTTGAAAAATGGAATGCATTTGTAAACCAACACTGTTTGGGTGAATTTAGTAGAAATGTGAGAAATTAGTATTAAACTGAACTGTATAATATGTAAAGAAACCCACTAGCTCTGTTGCGCTGATGTAATCTCTTCAGGGGCTCCCGCATTTTGTGTGTGTGTGTGTGTGTGTGTGTGTGTGTGTGTGTGTGTGTGTGTGTGTGTGTGTGTGTGTGTGTGTGTGT
>JAODTR010000021.1:885237-898198 GCA_025399935.1 Amblyopsis rosae | reverse complement strand
TGCCACACTTAAGAACCTCCACATCGGAACGATTTCAAAGCATTTAGCAATTTGTGAATTAAGAGTGCTCTGTCAATCATCAAAACAAATGCAATGCATCATCAAAACAAAGACAACATTACAACTGTCGCCTTGGCTGGCTGTGAATTATAACAACTGATGTGCCCCACTGCCCCTACAAATTACTGAAAAGACTAAGATACATATGGATTTATATTAAATTAATCTGATTCTGTCCTGTTAAACCGATGCCGCTGTATTAAAAGGTAAAATGGAGACGAACGCGAAACTAGGCGACAGTTAATAATTAGACCTAGTTTTGTCGTAAAAAAATAAATAACTTAAAAATAGCTTATGACGGAATATTTTCAAACCTGCCCATCAAAATGACGGACAACGATAAAGTCTACAGCAACCACTGAACACAGTTACATTAGACAAGACCATCAATAGGAGCACTACCATAGTTAATGACCAAGCACCTGACCATATGAACCCCCAAGTGCTCCTATACATTATGTGCTACATATATTGGTACAGTATGTTGACAGTGGGAGCAGAATACATCCTCTCACACAGTGGTTGAGCTATTTTTGGTTTCCCAGTTTGTTCAGCAATGCTGGTTGGCATGTATGATCTGTAAGTCCGACTGGTTCAGACGGACAGCACCCTATACAGTTATAATCAAAACCCATATCCCTTCAATGCCATAAGGTGCTCAGTCAGAAGCTCCACCCAACATTGGAAACACATCGCAAAGGCTAGGATGTTATTTTGTGGTGCAGTCTGCACCACTTTGTTCATGTTCCTATTTACGGAGCCAGGACTGTGAAGTACCAGATTAGATATTTTCAGCATGCGCATAGAACGGTAAAATAGCACACCACACAAAGAGATATTTGGTGAATTATCTTACAATGGCTTACTATACCTTTAACAGGTCACAAGACTGACACATTTACATTCGCCTCACCTTCCTTCTGACTACCAGCAGCACTCTGCTGCAGCAGAGACTGGCTGTAGAGGGAGGGCAGGGCAGACGCCGTGTACTGCTGCATTCCTGAGTACGCCTGGGTCAGGGCATCCATGGAAGCAGTAGCTGAACCGTTGCCCATTGAAGTTCCCAGGCCTCCATTCATGGCCCCGAGACTCGCTAAACACAGAAGATAAGGATCAGCATGCTGTAAAAGAACAGGTCATTGGACTTTGACAGCAGACTACCTGTTTTCTTACCACAAAAACAAGCAGATGTAGCATGAAATACATTTTTTTTTCTCCAATTGTATGCACTCAGTAAAAAAAAAATAAAAAAGGGAAGTCAGTGATAGTTAAATAAAATAAAAAAAGCTAAGCTCCAATGCAGTTTTACAAAGACTCAACCATTTAATAATACACTAGTCTGTTTTAGACAATTGGCATCAAAAACAGTGAATCGACTCGATTCACTAGAAATGACACATTTATAGCCATTAGGGAGCAAATAAGGAGGACATGCTTTACCGCTGACACTGTTGGTGAGAGCGTTGAGGTTGTTGAGGCCCATGGAGGTGCCAGTCAGGCCTTGCAGGGTGCTCAGAGACGCCAGGGTGTTCATGGCAGCTCCCGCGCTGGTGCCTGCTGCTGAACCAGCTGCGAAGGTAAGCCGGAACAAGGACGCATAAGGGGGACCGCCTGGGTGACTGGCCACACAGCTCACATCACACTGTATCACTCCACCATGTACGGCACCATAACATTAAGGTGTTTTGCTCAGTCTGGAGTATTCTCTTAATAAGGAGTCGTTACCACAGCAGTGGAAGGCTCAACTCCGATGGAGACTTTGTATATTTTCACAGACTCAAGGCGGAACAAGGTTGGTCATAATAGTATTTATGTGGGCAATGAACCCTCAAAACAAATTTGGGATGAACAAGGGGGCTGTTAAGAAAACGACAAGAACGCGAGAGGGTTTGCAGAGTGGCGGGGAAACACTATTGTGAGTGGGAGGGCTCAATGTAGCCTTGAAAAGCTATTGCATTTAGGTTAAATGAAATCTATCAAAGGAATGCAAATCTTAAAAATTTTATTAAATGAAATTATAAATGGCACACAAAGGGGGTAAATGTATGATGCATGCAATCTGACACAAATAGACCTGGTTAGCTCATCCAGGATTTAACCATGAAGAAATAATGTAAGTACAAGTTTGTTTGACTTTACAAATACATGCAAATTATAGCTTCCAGTTCCTGCATAATCACCCAGAGCCCATTTCACGAGCAATGATCCAACCAAAGAGCCTTTTAGTTTCTCAGCGGCGATATTGCAGGTTATGTGCTTTATTGTGGTTAACAACTTGTGGTGTTCCACTGTGGTGGGTAACCTTTGTAGCAGAATACTGTAGCAGATGACAAAGGTTTACAATTCACTCACTTCAATACCACAAAGTTCAAGACAAAAGTCTTGGAGAAGAGGAAAAAAATCAAATAAAAATGACTTGCAATGTTCACTTATGTTCATAATTGTACTACAAGAGAGTGCAAAATGATCAAAGAAAGCCTACAGTGAAATCCTATTGGAACTGTATAATTGCCTTTCCCCAGGATACCATGTCATAGCCTACGAGTGTACAGGAGTTAAGAAACGACAAGCTGACCAGAAGTTCCCTCTACAAATCACTGCATTTAGAGAATTTTTTTTTTTTTAATTTATAAATAAAAAACACTGCAATACTACAAAAGAGTTCAATGGCCAAGTTACCTGGACTAGCCAAAGCTCCCAGTGCTCCACCATTGGCAGACAGGGGGTTGGTGGAGGAGGGGCTGCCAGAGGTTTGGGCTGCAGCCGCAGCTGCAGCTATTGTGGCCAGGTTCTGCAGTTGCAGAGGATTCACACCTGAGGAGGGGAACCGAGAAACAAGAGCTCTCTCATGTCCACTGTACTAACAGTACTGTACCGTGCTAACAGTACTGCACTAAGAGTTCGGAACTAGCAGAGGATGGGGATGTCCAGTCTTCACGAAGTGGAGTCATACACATTGGTGTACTTTACTTCATTCTGTATTTAGTATACAAAGATCCATGCAAGAAGTGATGGCGTGGATGGACATTAGTCCACACCAGTCCAGCATGCTGTATGAGTGTTCTTTCAAGGAGTACCTGGAGCACTTCTTTCTACAAGAATAGCTTATGAAGTTTGTCAAAGCTTCCACAACCAACTTTGGACCTTTTTCCCCAATGTAGTGTCTAGCTTAGCCGCTAGATCAAAGAAAAGCTCTGGTTTTCTATCGCCAACCACTTTTGGCGGTAAGGCAAAACAAATAAAATATAAAATAAACACAAACAAGGAAAAAGGGATTCTTGGTAGAGTCATCTTTTACTATGTTCCAGAATTATTTAATGCAACAATCTTCCCTGTAGTATATTTAATGTAAAGGCATTTCCACTGAGAACTGTGAAGTGCATTTAAAGATTTTATATAAATACAATATTAAAACAAAATCTGAGACGTGCATCATTTACAACTGTAAATGTGTACAACACACTGCCACTGAAATATGGTTAGTATGTCAAATGTATGCCAAATTACATAAATATGAATAAAAGACAAAATAGTATTTACTTCAAAACACCCTGAGCCAATAAAAAAACAAAAAATGTTCTCTACTCATCTATGTCATGCATCCCCGCAATGTGTGGGTTGTGTGGCAGAGCCCCTAAATATAGCATCACATAAATCCATTCTTACCTCGCATCCTGTAGCCATCAGCTTGCCTTAAAACTCAACTGGCAAATGCATGTGATACTGTTTCATGCTGTGCGCACATTCACACAAATAGTTATTCTGTTAGACTCACTAATACAGTACGCATCAAAGGTAGAGTGCAGACTTTAATATAAAAATAATGCTTCTCTACATATACATAAAATACCCCATAATGATATTTTTGTGAAATTTAACCATACATGATTGAGTCTAGTTTAGCTGGTGTCCACTTGAACTAAAGGCTTACATACTAGACTGCTTTCCTGCGATTTACACAATTGTGGATTAAGGACTGATTGGTTCCAACTACATGTGACGCAAATAGTACAGATTCTAACCTCTTCAGCAATATAATTTGCACATTATCCAGGGTACAGATAGTGATATCTCCAACACAGATTTGTCAAAGTAAATCTTCAGCAAAGGGGTGATAAAACACCATGTTATCTTAGATCTGGCTAAGCAGACATGTAGTGACAAGACTTGTATTTACAAGGGGTACAAGCAAATCTATCCTGTATAATGTACCAGGTATACTAAAAGAGAAATATTTTATATATTATAAACATACATTTACTCAGTAAATCCCATAGGATAAATGTTGTCATCATTGAACCACAGCATCTTGAAAGTACTACAAACCTGGCAAATGTATGCGTCCAATTGACGCTGGTTTACCTCAGTCAAATCCAATTCCAACCGCTTACAGAAGTGAATATTTTGTGGTTTACAATGAAATGCAACTATACAAAAAAAATAAAAAGCCAGTTTTTTTCTTTTAATGGCTTTTTAATCACACTAGTGCTCCAACAGTAGATTTCTGCTAAATGTATTCGTTTTTGGTTATGGGGCTTGTTTACCATATAGAAAAAGTGTTCTTACTTCTATTCACAATGGCAATGCAGAACATTTATGGAACACTTGTTAACCTGCATGTGTGACAAGGGCTTTGACTGGCCTTCTTTTAAGACATTATCGTAAAGACAGACTAGAGAATGGGGCTTGGCATGCAAATGAGAAATTTGCATAGGCCAAACTCACGCCCCAGACAAACCATGTCCTATAGACATTTCAACATTAGGCTGAAATTTAAAAGCAGAATGTGTGAAGTTGGCTTTGGCTTCCTCAATCATAAGCACTTACATGTATGTTCTGAAAAAATGAATAATCCATTGTTTGCAAACCAGCTCAGTATTGTATTTCTCATTGACTGTCAAAAATGAGGCCCCATCTTACAACCGGCGCAAAATGGGAACGCAAGCAGTTGTCATTTACCCGTCCAGCGCCCACGTCATTTAAATTGCAAATGCACTTGCGCCCATAGGTGTGTTGGTCCAAACATGAGGTGTGGTCAGGCACACCTCTATCTTGAGGCAGCGGAAAGTGATTGCACGATTGACCAGCAAAAACCTGGTGTAAAGTCAATGCGCGGAATATCATCAATATACCACCTATGGCGGGTGCACAAAGCACATTCACTGTTTTTACAGTTTTTTTTACACACAGACGCACAAATATGCAAAGGATAAAAGAAATGTAAAGTACAATGAAATATTTGTAGTGTGTAGCCTGCATCAACATTGACTAGATTGTCTGCTCCAGCACTTTCACAAACCTGCCGGTATAATAGCAATTTGCTTATGATACAAGCGTACCTGGATTCTTAATGGGAATGGGAGATGACACTGGGGTTGGTTTATCACATGTTAAGAGTGTAAGCACAACCCTTATGAACCGTGTGCCTGGCGCACTGACCGCTTATCTGCAGTTAAAATAACAAGTGGATTTGGACACGCCCTAAATGCAATTTGCACCTGGCGCTTTAGACCATGCGCTTGGATCGTTAAAATAGGGCCCTTTATTTTAAAATAATCCCCACCTGAACTGGTAGCATGCACGGTCAACTGTTGTCGAGTTATATTTAAGACATTTATTTACATGTTGGATTACGACAGGGAGCATGCAGCAAACCAGCCAATGTAAAAACATTGATATATCAGTAGAGCCTGATTTACTTTATTTTTAGTATTTGAGAACTCATGTCTACCAGTTTGGCACACATTATGAACAGTAAGTGATTTTTGAATAACAGGATAAGCAAGGAAGGAAGCTACAAAGTCAAGGGTTTTAACAAGAGGTTAAATGCATTTTGAAGTCCACTTCTTCTAAATGGAGTAACTCGATAGCCATGTTGCTGCACCATTTGTCCTAAAGAGACCACAGATCCTAAAAATAGGACGGTGGATCAGTGTGTTGACGTGCCCAATGGAAGGGGAATATTTCTACAGCAGTAAAAACCCATGAAAGGCAGCGAGGTGTGTGGTTGCAGCAGTGATACGGGATGATGCGAAAGCTGGTGCGGCGAGGACCAAGAGCAGTGACTCACCTCCTAGCCTCTGAAGGCCACTGAAGCTGTTCTGGCCAGTGCTGGATGTAGCCTGCTGGAGCAGCTGTAACGGCAGAGGCAGAGTCAGAAAAGCCACGCCCGAGAGAGCGCAGGGCGAGACGTTACTACACATACGCTACGACGGGTCACGTACCGCCAGGTACTGAGGCGTGAGCGCGCCGAGGCCCGCCAGGTTGCCCCAGGTGGAGGCGCTGTTCAGCTGCTGGATCTGCTGCGCCAGCTGCTGCTGCAAGCGCCGCTGCTCCTTATCCCGCTGTGTGTCTGCAAACTTCACCACCATGGGGGATGAACAGCCCTGGAGCACAGAGGGAGGTGGAGGGGTTAGACCTGCTCACTAGCTGCCGCTTCAGGGCATCAGCACACGGCATTGTTGTCTTAACAATGAGGTGCTTTTGTGTCTTATGCGTTCATGGGGGCAGTTCAAATTATAATAATGACGATGATATTAATAATAAAGCTAACAAGGGACAACTGCCATGCAAAGTTAAGACAGGCCACATTCCACTGGGACCACAAGACCTATGTTGAGCACTGTGGAAGGATCTGAGTCCATACACAGGCAGACAGGAGATGGAGACGAGACATTTTAACAAAAAGGTGCGTCGTGTCTGCAGACAAACAGGGTGGACGTACATTAATACAGAACTCGACAAACGATGTAACAGCACTGCGTCAGACCTGGCAAACAGGCTGGCACTTAGTTCAGACAGACGAAGGGGTCATGTGGTGGTCAAGGCACAGTGGACAGGGAATTCATATTTGGGTGGGGTGGGGGGGAGGGGGCTCCTGTACCACCAGCACCCTCCCTTATCAAGGAGACTGTGATAAGGTTGAGGGGTTGGGGTTTGGGTCGGTGTGTGTGTGTGCGGGTGGGGTGGGGGGGGTGGGGGGTATTAGGGGTGGGAATCACCTGAGACCCTACAATACGATATCACGATGCTTATGCCACAACATTATTTGGCAATATATTACTTTTCAAACTTCAAATTATGTCCCCAAAGGAAAACTGACCAACTCAAATTAAATGTATTGCTGCAAAATGTGATTGTCAAGCCGACTGACATGAACATGTCAAAAATATTGCATACATGAAGCTAAATTCTCATGCGCAATTTATATAATGAAATTGATATACTTTGGGTCCGTGTATCGATACAGTATTGCCATCGGGATATATCGCGATACTATGCTGTATCGATTTCCCCCCCACCCCCACCCCTAGGAAATGAGGGCCATCACCAATGGGGGCCTGCCTTTAATCTGGAGAGGAGCGCTATCTGTAGCTGGCTGACTAATTAGACATGGTTGGATGAGCCACTGGGGAGCCTCTGACCTGCTCACTATCAAATGACTCCTGCTCCAGTTCCTCAATGGCACCGGCAACACTTAGGGACACACTTTTTTGAAGGAATCAAATAGGGCAATTGGTCCCGTCAAGGCTAATGTTTTCGTTAGCCTACATTAAAACAGGGCTATTCTTTTCCCCTGTGGTAGGAAATATGGACTCATAATCAGGAGCTGGAGCAGCTAGACTCCGTTGGGGTAGTGTTTAAATAAGCACACGAGAGGCATTTGCTGTAGATGCAGCTGCTACGTGAGAGGCAATGTTTTAGTCAATTATTGCACAAACGGCTACATTATTTGATAATTAGCAAGAGTGGCTTTGGAATGAGTCATGCTCTGATGAATTGATGCCTTCTGCTTTGCAAGGCTGCCCATCGTTCAACACAAGGGGGCAGCAGAATGTACATGGGAGCAGGGCGGAGGGGGGTGGTGTTGGGGTGGTGGGGGGGGTGGTGAGAAATATGCGCTAAGGGGTACAGTACCTCCATAGTCTGAGAGTGATGCATGGTTTTGATTGCATTGTGTGCCATTGCCCTGGTAGCAAATGTGACAAACGCACAGCCTGTAAGGGGGAGGAGACAAGAGGAGAGGGGAGGGAGGGGAGAGGGAGGGACAAGAAGAAACAAAAACAAGACAGAAGGTTTGGACAAGTCGTTATGAACCCCAAATAAACACATTTGTACAGAGAATGACAACTCCCAAGCAGACAGCACCACCCTGACTTGGTTAGCACATTGAGAAAAGAACGTGGAGAACATTAACACACGAGCACAGTGATCAACAGATTCAAATCACCACTCAGGCTTGTGGATGGTCTACGTGATTATGTACAAACACAAGTAAATGCACACACACACAGAAACACACTACAGCTTTGGATAGACTAAAAACATGGATTTGTAACAAGACGTGACTTGCAGAGGGGTCATGTTGCAGTTATGTCAGTTACTTGAGGGCGTCACAGTGAGGCTTTAGCCCGTACGCAGCATTGCTAAAGCGGCCGCCCTACGCAATATTAGAGAGATAATGCCGGCCTTTGTGGCGTTATGATGGAAGGGTCGGCAAGAGAGTGAGCGGGGCTGACTGGCATCTGAACGCCACGGAACACCGGCAGCCGGGGGTTGCCAGGGCGACAGCCCATTGTTCTGAGCAGCAAGCCTGGCCACCCTCACGTGGCGATGTGGAAGTCAGTGAGGGTGGGTGGGGGAAGAAATGGAAGTGTCTCTGGGGGTGGAATGGAAGTGTGGGCACCCACCGAGCTGAATAGCACTTGAATGAAAAAGGGACAGGTGTGGATGTGGGGGGTGGGGGGGGTGTCAACGTTTCAACATTTGAAATAAAAAGGGAGGGCGGCCCGTAAACTATATAAAAAATACGAAAAGTATATGATATGGAAAACGGTGGGCCATGTCAACAAGGTGACGGTGGTAGCGGCCGCGTAGGGGTGTGGGGCTACGTTACCAGCTCACCCACCTCTGCTCAGGCCATCCGGTCCACGGAGGATTCGGCACTCTTCGATCTGGCCGAAAGATGAGAACATCATTCGGACCTCGTTCTCGCCGTATTTCTTGGAAACCATTCCGATGAAGAGTTTTCTGTCTTCCACAGCTGGGAGGGGGAATAGCATGATTCTGGTGTTATAAATAAACTTTAAGCATGCCAATGTTGTGCTCCCAAGTGCCAGCGGGTGACTGCTCTACAATAGTCTTCCCCTACAGGCTTCTCCTCCATACCCATAAACCCCCTCTCCACCCAAATACTTTATCATCCACTTGCCTCGCTCTCCTCGGCGTCTTTCAAAGCTGTTAATCCTCCTAACACCATATAGAAATGGTGCATTGCTGTGTATTGCCTGCACTAAATCCCACTTATGTCACCATATTGGCCTCCCACTGAGCGTGTCCAGCCCTCGCCTTTGCCTGGGCAAAAACGTAATTCCACCTGACTCAAGTCACCTTAAAGCCCAACGCCAGTCACAGGTTGACACACATACACACCTTCCCGCCCTGGTTTCACACCCCATATGCGGCTGTGTCACTCACCGGTTGTTTTCTCGCTGTCAGCGGGCTTCATCTGGATCGGATGATGCATCTGAAAGACAGGAGATGGTTAACATGGCGGCACCTCCATGGCTGATGCTTGGGACACTGCAGGTGTGTGTGCGCAGGCGTTCTCCCTGTCGTGTCAAGCCTCTCTACCATGGCCTCGTCTCTTGTTATTTTCCTCTCCCCTCAGACTGTTACGCCTCAGATTTATTAGGCTCGAGTGTCCACATGTAGATGGTAGAGATCCAATTTCACTTCTGTATGAAGGGTAGACCTGTGATTGAGCGCATCAATTCCTACTGTGAATGCTCCTCATCTACATGGAATCCATTTTGCCAAAATGTTGACCCTACACTCGGCCTTTTATAGGTTTTAATAAATAAAATACGTAGTTTATTCGTCACAATAAGAATGGCAGAGAAGCATGCGATTTAAGAGCATTTCAGCATACACTAGGGATGTCACGAGAACCGATACTTCGGTACCAAGTTGATGCAAAAATTCAGAAAACATGACGATACTCGTTTTTGTACAGTACCGTAGGTACCGGATATCCAACTTGGATACGTACGGTACCGTGGAAGTGTGGCTGCAGCTCCGCCTCCACTCGTTGAAAAGTAAAACAGCAAGTTGCGTTCCAGGCGGATTATCAGGGACTACTACATTCACAAAAAACACTACCGTAAGATATGCAAACTGTGCCTTTGACTTTTACAGCCATAGTTTCCATTTTACCGGCTGAGCAAAAAGTAAACAGTTCTGCTGTTGTCATTGGACATCAATGGTTCGTTGATAAACATAATCGCCTGGCGAAAGCGCAACAAAATCAGCCTTGAAGCGAATAAAATATGTAGGACTACGTTGCATATTTCCGTTGAAAACATTTACCGGTTTATGCTGTAATTTACTACCATGCATTTTAACCTACGGTTTTTTGCCTCGCGCCGACCGGGATCTCGGTGAATGTTTACCCGCCCTAGGAGCACTCTCATGCAGGCACTGAGTCACGAAGGTCCCGATGGAACTTCCTGAGCCCCGGGCGGGCCACACAAAGCCACAGACTTTGAGCACAGAGATTTCAATTAGCACCGGACATTAGACCATGCATGCCATGTACAGACAATATTACAGTAGCCAACCCCCCATGACACATACTGTAGATAACCCCCAGCCTCATAAAAGCTGACATTTGACTCTTTCACCGCAGTCTCAGCATACAACGTTATGAGCTTGATATACCGAGCTTTTAATAACTGGTAATGTAGGGCTACTTGGGCTACATAAACAGTTACATTTAATTAAGTACATGTGGATATTTTATTATGCATGTATGTAAACACACATACATACATTTCTGGTATCGTGACATCCCTAGCGTACACTGCAGCTATTAATTTGTAAAGACATCTCAACACAGCGGGGGATTAACATTGTTAATCTCAGTGAGAGTCGGCAATAGATGCTACGTCTTACTTATATTTTTTAAACAATGCGACCGGACGCTGGCTGCCTTGGTCAAGTATCTCTCATGCAGCACGTCGATTTGGCATTGGATTTTTGAAGGGGCAAGTGCAGGAGGATTTTACTTGCCAGACCAGAAAAGCCAGATTAAAATGTAAATGTCAATAATGAAAAATACCACATGTCACTTGCCAAGTTATTTTTATTAATTCTTCAGTTTAAAAATAATATAGACACCAGCGCATGCACCTTAACGCTGATTCCACCGGGCTCATGCGCGGCGCATTCCGGCTCTGACACGGGGTCGTTTCATCCTCTCGAACCATCTAAATCTATCGTGAGCATTTCAGAAGTAGTACACACGTAGTATACAACCACCACCTCTACTTTGTAAAATAAGGTAACTAGCTTGCCAGTTCTGTTGAGCATGCTAATAAAACATTATCTCCCTCCAGCCAGCTGTCACGTTAAGGTAACTGAATGAACGGTTTCAACCATTAAAAATAGCCTAGTTCTATGGTCTCAACCCGATCGACAGGAAGAAAATAGAAACAGGACGTCCGACAAAAGTTTGCTTAAAACGGCGCGCCGCATCGTGCAGTGCAGCATCACGTCGCTCGCGTCCAGTTAGGACATTACAACAGAAAAGATAGCAATCGAACCACTTTTGTCGCTGACGCTCACTCGCGCCGCATCCAGTTCAGACAGTGTAACCTTATACAATCTATTTATACAGTAAATAAGTACAAATAACTATATTCAGCTCACCTAAATAGAAATGTAGCTTTAACAATACAGTTACATTTTCCAAGTCCATTTCATCCTGTAAAGGATATTGTTGGCCAGCCAGCCAGCCAGGTCAATGCGTGGCAGGTCTAGAGCCACAAGAACCATTTTCTCTAGAGCTAGCAGCCAGATCCCCAGGTCTCCCTCTCATACGTCTTTAGAGCAGCCATGTAAACACATAGTTAGCTATAGCTACTGCAAGTCAAAGCACCTTGCAATACAAGGTTACCAAATACTCTGTAGTGTAGTCTGTGTGCAGCGTAACGTGATCGAGGGACCAAGTGGGACTGCAGTTAAAACATGTAGCTCATGAGCGCTAAAGAGACACTGACAGATGGCCTGCTCTGTTTGGGCACTGGTTCGATTCACGGGCCAAAAATCTGGAGTCACAGACGGCAGACAAGCAGGACGAGGATGCTAGGTTTTTCCACTGACGCTTGACCAAACGTACCCAACGGCAGTGCATGCCAGCAACAGCATGTTTGGTGACTGGGGTTTGAAAGTCGACATGTCACACAACACTGTATTTGAAACGTCGAGCTGATGGATGGTCTTACACTACGGAGAAATACTCCCGTTATGTGCAGCGCGCTATGCTCATTTATCAACCAAGCTCAACATTTACCAACCACCTCCCTGACAATGGCTCCTTTTCCCACCAATGGACTGGGCAATTAAGGGGTCGGGGTGTTCGATAGATTTAATTGATTAGAAGAATTGTAATTGGGCCCAGCACATTTTTCGATTTAACAAGAAATTGCACTGGTTCCATTTGAATGACTCTTTAATCTCTAAATAAATCAGCTGGCACATTATGGAGGCCAAACACAAACCATAACTGTGTGACAAGCCTTGATTCTTCAGCCAGTGTCAGACATTTTCCATCTCTGGCAAATTAATAAGCATTTATTATTGATGAGAAAAATATAAATTCCTTAATTAAAAAAATAAAATAAAAACTTAAAAATGTTTGGTTCAATTGGATACTACCTGAGATTTGTGTATGTGCCGTCTAATAGCATTTGTATCAAGGCTGAGGTTAAGCTGTTATTGTGGCACAGGGTCAGAGCTGGATGCTCAGGCCAGACAGGAGTTCAGCAAGCTGAGAGCTCATGATCAGCCAGGCAAAGAGCTCACAGCCTGCACTAGTGGTGTGTTGTGTGTGTGAAAGGGA
>JAODTR010000021.1:873641-885137 GCA_025399935.1 Amblyopsis rosae | reverse complement strand
CCCCCCCCCCCCCCCCCCCCCCCCCCCCCCCCCCCCCCCCCCCCCCCCCCCCCACAAGAAGCTAACAAACCATATATACAGTGCTTACTCACCCCACTTAAGGTCTTTATGTTGTGCAGTGCATTCTGGGCCTCCAGTGCAGCTTTTCTGGTATAAAAAGTTACAAAACAGCATCCTGCAGATACATAGGAGCGCACGGGGAAGTGAAAATGAGAGGGGAAGGGTTAACGAAAAACCCTGCATTGAAACAAAGACCATTTGGTGTTCAGGCGGAAGAAAGTAGTTGCATCACAGCCGCCTGAAGAAGCGGACATCATTTAGTGTCACACGCACAGAACATGTGCCATGATATTCTTAGCAGTGCCCATTAAAAGATGTGTACAGGCCGCGTTAGGGCTGAAAGATTTTTGAAGGAAAAAAAAAGAATACAAGTGCGATTTTTCTGACAGATATTGCGATTTGATTAGCGATATTTTACTAGTTTATTTTAAGTCAATAAGTTCTATATATGTAACATAACATGTTATGGAGCATTACCACGAGATTGCATCAAAATATGAACTGCTCTATTCAAATGAAAAGATGAGCATAAAGATACAGGAATTTCTTTAAGCATGGGTTGCATTTAAGAACATGCGACAACAGTCCGTGCATATTGGCAAAACGGATGCGCATATAAATGGCATGCTTCGATTTGCTAATCGCATCGTTTCAAATCTCAATTTCGCTTAGAAAACAATTAATCGTTCAGCCGTAGTTAGAGCTGGGCGGTTTGAGCAAAAATTGATATCACATTTTAAAGACATACCAGTTTCACAGGTTTTTTTCCCCCCTCTTCATGCCTTTATAGCTTTGTGGGTTAGGCACTACCGAGTACCGATTGAGATTAAATCAAACGGTACCTGATTTCGGTACTTTAGCGCACGTAAAGAGAAACGCGAGCAACATTACATCATCCCTGCACAGCCTGCAGCTTGTTAAATGTTCAACACAATCACGATGAGCCAAAAGATATCACAGTTTACCTTTTTTCTGTACTTTACTCCCACTTGTCATGGAGGGTTACATTTATCCAGGGCTGGCTGCAGGAGTTTTGATTAAAAAAAAAATAAAGTTCTGGCCCATTTATAGATTGCTCAATTTTCCCTGTGCCTTTGAGACTAAAGGAGTTTTCAGTATCTATTCTTCATGTTCAATGAATTAATAGCTCTTTATTTTAGCATGTTACACATCTATTTATCTTTCTGGAAGTGAAGCGTAATATGTGCGATCCCATCAAGGGCACAACATCGCTTCCAGCTCTCGGCAAAACATTGCCGTTGGTTCGTGTAAAACATTACGCAGTTGAGACTGAAGCAGTGAGATAAACAGATCGCTGTAGAAGCGGTGACAGCAAACTCTTGAGGCGGTATGATAGAGGCTAGAGCTAACCTGACATAGCCAGAGCAATTGTCATCACAAGTCAGGGCGAAATTAAACGGAAGCTCGCAAGATCATAGTGGTCTCGCGAGGCTATGATAGAGCAGGAATTAGGTCACGTCTCCGGTTTCAGATCAAACTAGGCTTATCGTTTATAGTGGCAATACTTACAACATCCTCATTTCGGATTTAACCCTGTAGGCTACAACTACATTTAAAGTCACTATGAAAGTGTGCCATGCTAACGTAAGACAACGTATTTCTGCTTCGTAGACCACTAGCAGGGTAGGGGGCGTTCAAGAAACATGAGGAAAGCACAGTTCAATAATGCTTACATTAGGCTGTAGGCTAAAGCAGAACTCCTAAAACATGTTTGTAAAGAGTCAGGCCATTTTTTTCTCTAGGCAAAATTAAATGAATTAAAATTATTACAAAGTGTAAAGTACCGAAAAAAGTAGTGTTTAGGTACCGGTACCGAATTTGAGGTACCGTACCGGCTTAGCATTGTTGTAGACAGAAGTGATGGCACTTGTTGGGCTGTTTTCAGTTTTAACAACCCAAAACCCAAATCTTTGTTTTCTTTCCCACAAGAAATAAACATGACCCAATATAATTACTCGAGAAGTGTGCGCGCCCTGCTAATACATCTGCAGTATGCTAGCTGCAGGCATGCTGCCCATACAGAATAGATTATGACAAAACTGTAATAAAGCGTAACATCTGAGTGTGGTAAATACATACATGCCCAAAGGCTACAACCGGCTACAACAGGGCTGGTAGAAATGTGCGCTTCAATAGCGCACATTACCTAAATGAAACCTCATATTCGATGGTCTAGGCTCATGAAAAAAAAAGTAAACATTGCGATAATGGCGGTTGCTTGCCATCGCCCGCGGTTGGGTTAGCAACACCGCGGTATTGCAATATTGCGGTTATCGCGACAGCCCTATGGAGCACCAGTGCTACTAGTGGGAAAAAGTCTGGAGCCCTGACCCCCACTGCTACATTGCACTCGGAACAGCAGACACGTGCTCAAGCACACAAACAAAAAATGCCACCAATAACGTAGACACAGCAGCAACACAGCACACAGAAAGAGACAGGAGGAAGAAGAGGGGTGGGTGGAAATGGGGCCGGGGGGAGGGGGTGGAAGATGAAGAGAAGCCCCTCATCCTTCCATGGCAGCACAGAGCCAGTGGCGTTCCGGCCCGTCAGCTCTGCTGGACTGGGAGAAGTGGAGCGCTGCGGCGTCTCTGACCTACATAGTGCGTGTTGTGCTGAAGCTCACAGCAGAGTGCTGCTGAGCTCTAATATGCATCGAGCTGCTCTGCTCCCGGCTCTCTCGGCTCTTGAAGCCAGCTGAGCTCTGCTCCGTTCCCCCTCACCCTGCTTTTAGCCCTGCCTGACACTTCACTGGAGCTAAATGAAACCATTGTCCAAGGTTAACGGATCGGTGTTTCGTAGGCTACCCTGCAGCAGAGGCGGAAAATAAAACCAACAGGACGTGGACGGCTCCAATAGATATGTGGTTAAAGACGCCATCAAAATGGAAGTGGGATTACAGTGATTCCAGTGGATGACTCGAACAAAGGCAAGATGGATGACATAAGAGCAGGGCGCGATGATCGGTGCATTATTTGGCATGCAAAAAGCATATAGGCCAGAGGGCATCAGACAGCCGTTCCAAAAGAAACTGGTCACAGCTCTCACAGCAGGGGTAGGGCTACTTGTCAACAGCGTGGCATGGGATGAAGGAACCTGGCAGTGTAGGGAAGCAATGATAATGAGGCTTGGGGGAAGGGATGGGCTCCTGCTCACACAAATTCACATCGCAGAGTAGGCTGCTGTGATCAGGCCAGTTTATTTGAATACATTAACGTACCATTAACATGTCAATAGGCGATCACAGCTGACACTTGCCTATGAACAGAGGAGAAAAAAAAAGGAAGGAAAAAAAAAAAGAAACTGGGGTAGGGGCTTTGAACTATTCAGCCTTGTAGATGAAATGCACAATGACTGCTGTACATACAAGCCACATAATTAGCAGGCCGGGAATTTAATTAGTCCATTTAGGTGAAACACCCGCAAGATTATTTGGTTCCATTTGAGTTTGAGCACAATCTTATTTTATGTCAACGCCAAGACATATGGATCATCATGTGAACTCAATAGAGCTGAAGCACACCTCTGCTCCAGAGCTGGCTTGCTATTAGGGATTAGGGATGTCAGCACTTGGTTCACATCAGGGTGCAGATTCACAGTTCAGTATGCATTCGGTACGAGTGAGGGACGAACAAAAATTTGCCATTAACTGCATTTCTTTATTTTGTAAATCTGTTGATTGTAAACAAAGGCAATGGGGCACTGAGACTAGATTTACCTACTGTAGATTGTATTAGAGACACTGTACTGTATTCCTAAAGGTGCGTGTGCCGAATTCCTCTTTAGAACGTTAATGAATACTGCATTCATAGGCAGTAATAATTAACGTTGCAGTTAAATTCAGTTTAATTTCAATAGCAGTCAGCAACAGTCATTCATATAGGGGTGTAGAGCGTGTGTAAAGAAACTGCACTCAAAATGGCACTTTATGCAGTTGTCTGATGGCATCCTAATAATTGACTAGGCCAAAAAATAAAATCAATGAATCACTACTGAAAGGCTAACCCCAGATTGTTACATAACAGGTGTGCAATATGTAAAATACCTGACCCAATCCCAGTGACAACTAACAAACCTGCATTTCACAGATTAGGACCTGCAGTCTCATTTTCCCCGACAACAACTAAGCACCGGCAGAGCCACATAGGAAGGTTCCACTCAGAAGTCAAGCCCCAACCTCAAAGAATCTCCACTTTGGTTTTAGAGGTTTAAACCGTAGCAAACGACCCAAGTATCCAGAGAAAACAAACAATCACTGCTCCGAACACAGCAAATAAACTTTTAGTTTTATTTGCCTGTACTTCTTTTCAGAAGACCAGGCATTTCCTGTAGCACTCTCAAGCCCACTTGTAGACAGCAGGCTCCCACTTCACTGTCTAATTGCAACCACAACTGACTCGTTCAACTCAAGCACTCTTGCTTATGCTTGCATCGATGAAGTCTTAATGGAAAATATAGCATGAGCAACTCACTCCCACACACTCCTTTATAGCCTACAACATGAATTCACACTGTTAAATTCTCATAATGTAGGGTAAAAAAAAAAAAAGATAAACAGAACTGATGTAATTTCCCACTACTAATATACAGAAATGTGATGATTTGATCATATGTTGTGGTGATGGCAAAGGTGTTACTGTTATGTCTTAAGCTCGTACAGCCGTGTCAAATCAGAACAAGAATTTCAGGCTGGACCAGAATATTCAACTATTTGGGTATTTGTTTGATGTGTTATTAGTTTTAATTTAGGGATTCTAATATTCTATTTTTTTTTTTGGTTTTTGCAAGTGTATTTGCCCTTTGATCAGTATTTTCTCCTTAAAAAAAAATACAAAAAAAAGTTCCATATTCCATTGGCCTACACAAACCAGTCTGAAAGAGAGATGGGTGTAGCTTTAATGCAGACTGCCATTGGCTTTTGAAGATTTAGCAGAGCTCCCATTCGTTACATTTTCAAAATCAATCAATCTCAGATGCAGCGGCTACTTTCATGTCCCAACAAGCCCTGCTAACATGCAAACGAGACTAATATGAAATTACAACAGCAGTCTATGCAGACAGTTTCTTGATTTTTTTTTATGTTTTTGAATTTTCCTAATAATGCGTTTTGGACTAAATATTTACTTGGATTTGACTACCTGGATTTGACATTTGCCAATGCAACAAGATTTTTTTGGCACGTTATCGAATGATGTATTATGTGGTGGATAGACACAGTCTAGGTGAGTGCAGTACCGGTGTATCCTCAAATTTTAAGTACTGGTATGTTGGTCTGACAAAATCTGTGCTATGAGAGTCATTTGTCTTCATTTGCCGGTTTGAGTTTTGTTTATGTCCCCCCAGCGGAGAAGCTCAGCTCTTGTGGTAGCGATGTGCCGAGCTTGCAATTTTGCTTTCGTATTAATTCCCCGGCTGCAGTTATTTTCGGTCAGCTTGGAACAATTTATAATTTAATGCATTATTTATAGAACTACACTGCAATGTAACCTAGTATTTTTGTAGATACTAAGTGGCGTGGATGTCATGAGCCAGTCTATACATTATAAAAACTTTATTTTTTTTTATGAAATAAGAAACTGACATCGGCCGGTATATTTCCCCTGGGCCCAGAATACAAGTACTCGAGTACTCGCTCAATTTCTCTGTCGGGTACCCGAGCAGTAAAAATGACCAAAATGCACATCCAGTGGCGCAGGAGATATTTTTTAAGTGGGGGGGACGAAAGTGACAAAATTCTTAAACTTTAAGCCTGTACAACTATGCTTTTAGTTATTAAAACCAAATAAAACACAGCGCAAAATCTGTCCCACCCGATCCCCCGTGTGAAGGAAAAACGCATTACAAGGTTGCCACCAGAAAGTTTCTATAAATAGCCCATCGTATGAGTTGAAGTATTTGAGAGTTAAGATTTACGTAATTTATGGTGGCAGCGCAATTGTCTTGACATCGTTACACATGGTTATGACAGACTAGACTACTACACTGGTCAACAATACATGCAATTATATATCTCCCTATTAAAAAAAGAAGCAAACCGCTCTGAAATATTCCTCTTCAAAGAACGGCCAATGAACAAACCCATGTTATGCACAGGGGAATTGTCAAGCATTAACACCTATCCACATTTAAATAGGCTATTCTTATTCATCTTATTTTTTAGAAATGAAGCGAAAAAGAAACCTTCCTGAATCCGGTCAGTGTCACCAACATTGACGTTGATTTCACTAATTATAGCCTAAATGAAAAGTTAGGACATTTCCCTCTTGAAAATTGTTGTATTTCTTCTCCTAAAAATATTGGAATCGGAACCGGGAACCAGATTCGATCAGCAGAATCGAAACAGATTACATTTAAACGATACCCAACCCTAAGTGACATGCTTGCCTATACTAAAAGGTAGCCTACATTTTTTATTGACATTTAATTTGGCTACTTGTCCAGTCGGGCTGGTAAAATCTTCTGGCACTTGTCCTTTCAAAAACAGACTGTCCCGACTCCCTGACGACCTTGAATGTCGAGCCCTGCTTAACCATTCCAGTGTGCATTTGAGAGCTGTACACTCGCTGTGCAGCCTCCGTGACAGAAATACTGGTAGCTCAGTCAGCTCACCTTGCGCTACCTGTAACAGTTTGCGCTTCGTTCGTAATTCAAATAAATTTAAAAGGGCATTTATCGAACAACTGTTACATTTTTAAACAAGGAAAATGATTTCGCAATAATTATTGCTAGTTTAATCACCCAGCCTAACAAAATTTC
Source organism: Amblyopsis rosae (assembly GCA_025399935.1). Classification (NCBI taxonomy): domain Eukaryota; kingdom Metazoa; phylum Chordata; class Actinopteri; order Percopsiformes; family Amblyopsidae; genus Amblyopsis; species Amblyopsis rosae. Next base: position 878,300 of record JAODTR010000021.1, on the reverse strand, counting down.
TGAGAGGATTCAACCGAGTATTGCTTGGGTGGGGGGTGGGATAAAATTTAGATTTAATAGTATAGTTTGCTGCAGTGTCGGTACCTTTGCTCTGAGGGGGATTTTGGGTGCGGTCACGGAGGATGTTGATCTGATGCACAGCGCCAAATGGCTCAAACAGCTCCTTGAGCTCTGTTTCTGACCATGAGCGTGGGATCTGACCCACAAACATCTTGATGGTGTCTGGGTCGGGCTGGTCCAATTGCTCCATGGACCCGTTCACTTTACTGCCGTTGCTGAGGGGAAAGAAGAGGTGGATCAGGTCATTTAACTTAAGTCATGTTATCAAGCAGGTCAGTAAACCAATCGCCAGTAGCAGGTTAAAAACAAAAAAAAGTAACTGGGATTAATCAACCCTACAACTGCAAAGCTAGACCCAAGTAACTGAAGCTGTACGCACACACAGTAAACATAGGCGGACTTTGCCATCAGGCAAAGCAGGCAACCGCCTGGGGCCACATGAAAATTATCAAATATAACCATAATAATAAAATACCATCGATTGTAATTCATACTCCCCCGAAAGAATCAACAAAAATGACAACATAGGTGTTTATTATGTCTTTGTCAAAGCAGCCCTCCCCCTACGCCATAATGTGGACTATTCCATTCTCAGCAGCGCTGCTAATGTCACTGTGCAGCGCAGTGTGCAGCTACGAGCAAACAATGAGTGTCATGTCAGTTTGAGAGACTTGGCGAGTGAGTGAATGAATGAATGAAATAAAAGATAGCAAAAAGAAATTAAGTTAACAGCGGGGCACAAAAGATAAAAAAGTAATTTGCTAAATAAAATGTGCTGCTTGTACTGTAGGACTAGGTGTGACATAACTCCCGTACAGTACCATCTCCGGACCTGAGACCGTTAATGGTCGAGAGCGATGTGGATTACGAGTTTAACAACACATGGCCCATTTGAAAGTTTGAAACTGTCTTTTTCAGAGGGCTACTCGTAGTGATGAAGTTACCAGTTCAGTTAAGGACTCAGGAACTGTTAAAAGTTAAGAGACAAGACAAGGAGAAAAACAGACGCCACTACCCTTCCACCAATATGCAGGGATGTTGAGATTAAAAGGGATGCAGAGAGAAAATATAGAAAAGGTAGGCTAATGTCTACAGCATATATCATAATATCTTCAAATGTTTGCATAATATATTAACCTTTATTCTTTGAGAATACATTACAAGACAAATTTGTGGGAAATATCCTATTGTGATTGTGAAGTACACACAAAAAAAGAGTACACGTGTCATGATAATAAAAATAATTGTTTCTTCTTATTTTAAGATAAAGTGATTCCATATGTTTTAGTGCCATTTTAAGAGTTTAATAAAATAAATAATCAAGATAATATCTAAATTATTTCGGTCAGGATAATCGTGATATGATTTTTTTATCGTCCCATGCCTAGTCCGGTGTGTAACTGGAGAGCATTCGATGTAGTAATGGCTGCAAGCCTGGAGTTTTGTTATCCAAAGTAGAAATGAACGGTGAGAATGAGTACCACCTGTACGGCAATACAAACTTTACAGCCAAGAGGAGAGAGCGGACAACCCTTCATTTGAAGGCAGTAAGCGGGCAGCTCTGCAGATTTGAGACTTCATGAAGCAATAGCACGGCGGTAATAATAATATAATGCGAACATATTTGCAAGTCTCACTGGTGCGCCTAGTTATATAATGTAGTCAGTGTCTCCAAAAATGGTCGCAAAATGCAACTAATTGGTCGCAGTCTGGAGCCCTGCAATGGGTTATGTTTGCGTTCGTAATCAATTACAGAAAATTTACATTACAGTAATTGAATTTTGCCATGGAAAAAAAACTGCCTGACTCTTTATGAACAACATGTTTTAGGAGTTCTGCTCCCTCAGTTTGCCCGAACGTCTCCTACCCTGCTAGTAGCCTACGGTGTGTATGACGTTCTCCGAAGCAGTATACGGTAGCTTACGTTAGCATGAACACTTTCAATGGTGACAGTTGTAGCCTACAGGGTTAAATCTGAAACAAGGACGTTGTAAAATATTGCTGCTATAAACAATAGGCCTAATTTGATCACCGGAGACATGTAAAGTAAAAATGTATTAATCCCTTGAGCAAGACTGGAGAGTGTACGGCACAGCGAAAATTTATTTTCACGCCAGCTATAAATGTAACCCTCTATGAATGAAACTGGAAGTATGAACGAAAGTGGGAGTAAAGTACAGAAAAAAAAAAAAGGCAAACGTGATTGCTTTTGGCTCGCGGTACCTGTGATTGTGTTAAACATTGAACAAGCTGCAGGCTGTGCAGGGATGATCTCAATCACGCTTCTCTTTACACGCTCCAAGGTACTGAAATCTGGTACAGATAGATTTAACCTCAATCATCTGTAGTACATCTGTAGTACCGATGTAATTCGGTACGGTACCCAACATTAAGTGTAACAAAATCTGAGTTAATCTCCGCTTTTCACTGTGGTTCAGAGAGGGTGAGGCTGCCCCTCTCCGCATACACACGTTATTTATGTAGTTGGATGTCATTTATATAATAGGATGACAAGAAACTATTAATTTCATTGACAGAACTTGCTATATATCGGCTATTTATCTTGGATCTTGTACATGCTTACACAGACAGTTAACTGCCTAGTTAGTACGCAAAATGCGTGCATGTTGGCAGGTCTGGGACTGCATCCTGACAGATACATGAACAAACACCTTTGAATGTTGATTGACAGGCTAGGCAGGGGTGTGGAGCTAGAGTAACCCCCAACAGTTGTTCTGGGGGAAAATATGACATTAGTAGAAAGCCTAACTCTTAGCAAAGAGCTAACAATAATACATAAAAAGCACAGATATGCAGAAAACTAGTCGGACTAGTTATGTCAACAGTCTGGCCCAACACATTGTGCTTTACCCAACTAACAGGACAGAGAAACAGCTAGATTAAAAAGTACAAATTTAGAATGCAGACCTTTGGACACGAGCCATCCATCGCTTACAAATCGAGCCCAAGCGTTCAGTAGAAATACCAAACTCCTTAAAGGACTTAAACGACATCTTGACAAATCCCACCTCCACCTTTCCCAAGGGAAAATATTTTTCCCGCCTTTTATAAATAGTTAACCAGCTCAGCGTAGGCTGTCGGTAACAAACGTTGACTGAAACCAGGCAAAAGAAGTTTAAAAATAACAGCGTCTTGTCAGAAAACAGAGGGGCAACCGCTCATATTTCCACAGCTGGACAGCTCAGGAGAACACAGAATAACCTAAAGCTATCAGAGCACTAGTTGGCATACAAAGATTTAGCAGCAAGTCTTCTCCTTGGGCGTTCTGCCGATGGTACATTGAGCAAGCTACAGCTTCTTCATCGCCAACAGGGGAACAATCACATATTGTTCGCCCACTACAGTACAATGGGTCAAGTCAGAGGGATGCTTTGTAGCATGAAGGCTACTTCTACTAGGGCCCTGGTGATCTGGTGTGACGCCTGTTTTACCACAGCAAGTGAGACGCCATTTTGCAGAGTGCTTTCTGATGCCTTACTGTATGCAAAATACTCTTAACATAATGCATGTAGGCTTTTCAGTTTAATGTTTAACCCATCAGTTATGTTCATTTTGCTTAAGCGCCCCCCACACACACACCATACAATTATGTATGTTAGACTTAATTTAATTCTACATTGTCATGGTCAGTGTCTTTGTCAAGGTCTCTTTCATAATACAATCGGACAAGGATCTAGGAGCACCATCCCCCCCCCCCCATGTGCTACACTACCCACACGTCAGAAGTCAGAAATTGTAGATTCTTATATTCCCCCTCCCCCCAGAATTTCCAGAAGCAGGACAACTCCTAGATGCACTGTAGCAGCTGAGAAGTAATTCAGAGCCATGGCAGTTGCATACCTGCTTTTGCTCTTCACATAAAATTTGTGATTTATGGGAGCCATGTGTCTGTTCAATCAGGGTCTAACCTCAGAAAGTATGCCAGAAAAACCTTTGCTAGCTCTCATTACAGAAAGTCAGTAACTAATGACTAGTGATGCACTGATCTGTTTAGTTTTTTTTTGGCTAATACCGATTTTCAGTCTGCAAAAATCAGCCGAAAGAAGTTCTTTGGATCAAGCCTCAAAGTTACTTTTGTGGATTTGTCATTTTTTAAATGGTTGCGTAATGACAGGCGAACACTCATCCAATCAGATTTCAAGCTGAATTAGGCAGGGGTAACTAAGTCATATGACCATGAAACTTGGTTTGTATGAAGGCCTAAAGGTGGAAAACATGTATAAAAGGTTTTGTCCAGATTGCTTAATAGGGGGCGTTACAATCATCAACTGAACATTTCAGCTTTAATGTCAACAGCTACTATAGTATCTGTCCTGTAATCCATGAGCTTTGTGTTAAATGATGAAGGTCTTTGTGGACGATCATGCTTCTAGTGCTGGGACGATTAGTCGACGTAACAGACATCACCGGTTATGTAAATACGTCGATTTGCTAAATGTACAGTTGACTCGGAAAAATATAACTATGCTCCGATCTGAAAAATAGCTCCGTTAATGGACTATAAAACAGCCTAACATGAGAGAAGGAGAGGGGAGGAGTTCATGCATCTGCTTTGGTGGGTGTGTTAGATTTGATTAA
>JAODTR010000021.1:825790-861069 GCA_025399935.1 Amblyopsis rosae | reverse complement strand
GGGAACATAGGAGCCTGAACATAGGACCTTATGAACATAGGACCCTGGGAACATAGGAGCCTGAACATAGGACCTTATGAACATAGGACCCTGGGAACATAGGAGCCTGAACATAGGACCTTAAGAACATAGGACCTTAGGAACATAGGAGCCTGGGAACATAGGACCCTGCAATATGGGATCCTGAAAAAATATAACCCTGGGAACATAGAATCCTCTTAACATGATCCATTGGGAACATGGAACCATGGAAACATCAACATGAGAACTTGTGAACATGGAACCTTGGAAACATGAGAACTTGTGAACATGGGGCCCTGGGAACATAATACCATGGGAATATGGAACATTGGGAACATAGATCATGTTGTTATCTTGCTGTTATTATGCTACTACGGTATAATAGTGAGTGTGAAACATTGAATCTGGTTCATCTTTCATTATGTTTGAACATGCTTTCCACCCAGCCATTTTGACTTCATTAAGTGTTGTTAGAATTATTTATTTACAATGGCTTTTTCTGTGCCAAAAGGGTAGTGCCTAAAGAGCGTAAGATCACTTACGTCCTTTTGTCACAGCATAACCCCACTTTTACGCGTTTATTGTTTAATATAACCTAGGGTCATCATTTAATTTGTGTCCTTTTGGCACTGAAAATATATCACCGCTTTAATTTGATATACTGACATATTTGCTTTAAGTGGTACTTTGGCCCCTTTGGCTCCAAACTCACGCTGATATCTCCCTGCCATCCCATGCGCAAGGAAACATCAAATGATAACACCATGACATTGGTTAAAGACAGGGTTACTCATTCTCGAGAACACTTGCTAACTTCTAGCTCAAATCAAAACACTTTTGTTCTGCGGCGCCGCCTCACACATCAAAATGTATTGTGAAGCAAAGCGTAGTACGGCTTTGTTGATGTAAAGGCAAAGTCAGATATTCCAAGCTAAATATAAGATAATAAACTTTTTGTTAAATTCAAATGTGCGTGTTAAAGAAAATTCTGATACTTCTACACAGCCCTGGCTCAGTAAATAGTAACAAAGTGGCGAACACCGCTCATATCGACAAAGCCGTAGTACTACGCTTTGCTTCACAATGAATTTCTATGTGTGAGGTGGTGCTGCGGAGGACCGCAGAGCGATACTGTTTTGATTTGAGCTCAAAGTTAGCAAGATCCTGAACAAGATTGGCCAATTAGCAGAGATCAGCTGAGCAGTCTGCTCATTGATATCAGCTGATTAAGGTCAGGTGGTGATTGAGACAGGCTGCCCAGGGTACCGCTGTCGAGCTTATCTTGAGAAAACATCCACATTCACTAAATACCCTCACATAAGTTGGTTAGATAAATGCTATTAGTTTAAGGACGTGACTCTGAGTTTCAGTCCAAGGGATACAGTGCTTCACTGGGGTCAGTCTAAACCATTGGCATAAAACAAATAGAAAAGCTACTATAAAATATATTGTATGTACAAAAAAAAAAAAAGTTTCTGATTGTCTGGTTACAAACACAAAGTAAGCATACAATGACAAAACATATTATACTGTACATCAGCTATACATTATATATCTTTATATGATATTAGATAACCTTCCATAGCCAGCCTTCATTAAACCTCCTGTGATTATTCCTAGTGTTGTGTCAGGAGGACAATGATGCTCTGGTTTACTGTAGACTCTAGTGTATTTGACTGAGCGGAGTTTATAGGTGGAGAACCCTTCTCATAACTGAAATCAATCCAGCCTCATCACTATACAATGACTGTCATGACAGTAAACCTTCCTGCTCATCCCCCACCTTCATTCCTGGCCCACAAGCTTTGTTAGAATAATGACATCAGCAGTCATCAGGGCTTGGTAGAAAGGTTATTAATTGGCAAAGGGCAAAATTACTATATCCAGCATTAATTATGTACAGTACAAAAACACTACCCCCTTCTGGTCATATCTGTATCATGCATAATATTTATTTATACATCACATTAGTAAGCATTAGGGCTTGAAATAAAACACAACAGGCCTTGTATATCACACATGGGATTTCTTTATTTATCACAGCCACATCTGTATTTGACTTACATTAAGAAGAAAATACATAACCAGGATTCTAACATCACGGATACATATGAGTTTACAGCAACATTGGATAAAGGATTATGCCCTCTTGATTGTCCAGATACACACACATTTATGCAGATGACCACAACAGTCTGTTATAAAGTATCACATTTGTCTTTATAAGAATGAGGTAGAATTGGTACAGTGTTAAGATCAATGCTCAAGTTCATTTAAGACAGTTTCTGTTTGGGTATACAATATAAAACAGCACAGCAGAGTTAAATTCAACAGTAATGGGTGAACAGTGATGAGTCCACTGAGGTGACATTCCTGAGATACCTTCCAACGGAAAGTCAAATGAGGTAATGGGTTGCTGCCATTTTAATTACTTCCAACAGATTACAGAAATTGGCCAATTTTTCATGAGCAGCTAACATGTAATGAGTATTTTATCATTATGGGAAAACCAAATAATTGACATTGGCAAGCCAAATACCAGAACAATGAGAAAATCTAACCACTTTCTCTCAAATCCCATTGACACATTTTCTGTGCAATACTTTTTAAATCACAGCATTCTGAATTCAAAATGGAATTAAACCAAGTATAAGACGTATTAAACATGGCTATAGCAATAGTCATTTGGAGATATTAAATAAATCTATGCTTTTTGGGTTTTCCTAGGTACACTTTGGGAACTTAGTCAAGTATGGCTATATAAAGAGCAGCGGCCAGTCAGGCATGAGAGTGCTGACTGGTACTTTGCATTGTTATGCCCTCAAAGCCACATTTAAAACAAACATGTTGCAGTCAAGTTCTTTCTAGAACTTTCTACCTACACAAAAAATAACAAACAAAAAAAACCTTTAAAGAAGGCACCAAGGTACACTTGTCAAAATCTACATTTCAAAACCCGTAAGGTTACCTGAATATGCCCATTTTCAAATCAAATGATGTTGAAAAAAAGAAAACTAAGAGTACATTTTAAACTGCTTAATGGGTTATATATGACTTCCCCAAATGATTGCATTGCTTATGTGCATGAGAGTAAACCCAAAAAGGTTACCGCATCATATATATATTGAATGTTCATATAGTTCTATAGCCAGAGAAGGGAGGCGTGAAAATCACTTAATTTCACTGAAGACAGATTTAACCATCAACAGGAAACCTCAGATTGTTCCCTTTGAGGAGGTAGAAGAGGATGAGGAAGAAGGGCTGTGCGAGGACAGGGCACTAAAACCACTTGTTCCTGCAGGAGTTATGGTCTGGGACATCACAGGAGTGGCAGGTGACTTCTGAGCAAACAACATTCCTGCAATTGAGAAGTTTTGGAAAACAGCAATGACTACTACAGGTTTACACAAAGATGACATACATGTTTCAGCCTCTACAAAATAGCATTATTACTACTTAACTAGACAATTGCCATAACCAGTCTAGACAAATTATTCACCCGAGTAAAGGATCCCATTGACTTCCACAGATACACCGATACTGGCAGCCCCATTAGTGGAGATACTCAGAGACAAGTCCTGTTTGCCCTCTGCAATGAATAAAAGGACAACACAGTAACCATAGGGAACTGAAGTTCCATAATCATTTGGTCATTTTATACATTTGTAATTTGAGAATATCGGACAATTTTGTATTTTAAATCCCTTAATTATCATGGTTTCAGATAGACTACATAATGTTCTATTATAATATGAAGATATCTTTGGCTTTCACAAACGTGAAGTCTCAACTCAATGCAAAAGAGAATGATGTGAGAGCAATGTGTAGCCATATAGTGTCCGTGTGCAGTCTATTTCAGTTATATTCTCCTATTGGCTAAGCGCTCACAACAGCCATGTCGCCAAGCTTGGTGGTCTCGTTGACAAAGACCAGCCACTCCCTTTCACAAACTACACTCTTAAGTTCCCGTTTCAAATTGTGTGGTGGGCGAGGCACTGGAAAACAGTCAGGTTTGGCTGCTCTTTAATATAGTCACAATGCAATACCACTGAAATATCAAATGACCACCCAGCTATAAATACTTTCTGGTGAGCTTTCTTAATGTGCTCACCAGAATGTGGGCTATTGCACAGGAATGAATGTAACCAACCTTTGCCATTGTTTAGCTTCAGGTTCATGGGGTGTAGGTGAGAGGCCATGGTAAGGAGGTTCTGCTGGAAGGCCTGCTGCATGAGGCGCTGCTGCTCTTCAGCAAGACGAGCCATAGTCTTCTCCGGAGTCTCGGCTGAACTGCACCCAGAGGCCTTCTCAAGTTTTTCCCGGAGATGCTCCAGAGTGGCAGCTTGGGCCAACTGCTGCTGCTGCCCCAGAGATAGTGCCATGGGCAGCCTGCTGGGTAGCATCGGGATGGAGCTCTCATCTGACCCAAGAGGAAAGGAGCTTCATGAAGCATTCAAGTGCTTTTATTGTGTCAACAATATAGTGGCACAATACTCAAAATCAACCCCATCGTAAAATAAGTGAAACGATCTACCAAGATCCTAACTTTGTGCACGTTTAGAGACACACGCTGGATGTCTTTCGCTCCATTTACATCCATTCATTCATTTAGACTTGATTTCTGCTCTGTTTTGACATCTGGCAGCAATTAAGAAGAACTGCCTCTTAAGGCACTTCCGCAAGGTTTCAACACTCAGCAATGATGGTTGCCACTTTGTACACCCGCCCAGTTGATTATAGGGTAGACATACAGAAATATCATGTCCCAATAATAGTTGCACAACAGGGTTCCATCATATTTTGTACTTGTAGTGGTTTTACATTTCAAATCAACATTTGGCAAGGGAGCAATTACAATTGTCTTCAATTTAAATCTGAAAATATGTGCTCAAACTAACAAGAATAGCCTACATACGTGGATTTCTCTTTAAAGATGGACTGGGGGATGAATTCAGACCGTTGTGGCCAGTGGGGGTGGCTTGCAGCTTTGGCGAGAGGAGTGAGTGGGGGCTGGTGGTTGGTGAGGAAGAGAAGCGGTAGAGGCCATTGGTGTAGCTGGGACGTCTTCCTTCCCGCCGATTACTGTCAATGGCCGCTTGCAGCTCACCTGGAGAGCTCAGTCTCTTCTTTTCACACTCAAAAGGGTACAGGTATTTCATATACCTAAACCATAGAGCAATTATATTAAATATTAGCTAGTAATAGTACAATAAAACAAATATTATATTAACTAATCCTTGGTTTTCACAGTGATTTAGAGATCTGCTATTGTAAATAAAATGGCTACTGCACAATATAACTGACTTTGATGTGCTGTATGAATACAGCAGGCCGGCAACCTTTCTTGGACCCTATAGTGGCAGCAGTGGGGAGGGGAATGTTGATGGCCGTTCCTGTTGTGACATGTCCTCATCCTTAATGCAGATACCTACTGAGTACGCAGGGTGAAGGCTGCACTTGTGATAGAGGTGGGAAGGTTTAGCCCCTTTGTGATCTCCCTCCAGATCTTCTTGTTGATGACCTCCACAAGGCCCCCCTTCTCTGTCACCAGCTTGTAGAGCATGTACAAGTCCAGAACCTGTTTGGCCATTATGGGGATGCGGTTCACAGGAGTACCTGAATTTGGGCGTGCAAAAAGGGGTCAAAAGGGATCAAAATAAAATGTATTGCACATGCATATATTGTGTTGACTTGCTTCACCAACTATTCAGGCATTATTGTGAGAACCATAGAGGCAACAATGAAAGCTGACAACAAATGTGTGCCTAAAAGCTTCCATAGATCAATAACTCTTACAGAAAGGCTGAAAATATAATAAACTTTATATAGCACTTTTCAAATACAGTTACAAAGTGCTGTACACAACCAAAACATACAGACAATAAAAAAAATTGAAACCCTATAAAATAAAACAATAAAACTGTGCCATGCCCAAATAAAACAATAAAATAAGATAAAAAGTATAAACACCAGTAAAATAATAGATGAAAACTATATTATATAATTACATTGAACTAGAAAAGTCCTGCTTATAAAATTATGTTTTTAATCATAATTTAAAACAGGAGACCGAGTCTGCTGATGTAAGATGCTCAGGTAGAACGTTCCATAGATAAAATGGTCCTTAAACTGCCAAGTCTGTCTATAGACTCAAAGTAGTAAGTATAATTTAGTGGCTTAATTTTAAGCAGCATGCATGTTTTATAATAAAGTAAAATAAAAAGAGACAAGAAAAACAGGGCTAGTGTAAAACCAATGTCTAATCCCTAAACTCAACAGTAATAGTTTGTATGTAATCAGTTGTATTTCAAAATGTAGCCAAGTCTAGACACAGAATCAATTTGAGTTTAGACTTCACATTATGCGATTACAAAAGATTCCCACAACAAAACCACTGACATCTGATGTAGACATGCATGAGATATTCTTACCTTTGGGCCAGAGATCAAGATTAGTTAAAGTAGGACGGATTACAATCTTTGTGGACAGCCCTCACTAATGAAGCTCATTTCAGATTGATGGGGGCAGGGATAATTCCATGGCATTACACTGCATTGATTTTAGGGGCTATTTTAGGACAAGTCAGTGCCTGCCAAGCAAGGGATTGACCGCTTACCAAATCCCACCTTGAATTAAAGACAATTATTGAATGGTGCTCAACAGCCATTGTATACATAAGATTAGTTCTTACTTTAGGTGAAACATACGGCACATTTAAACCACCCGAGACCGCTTCTGCTTGGGCACAAAATAGGATTATGTTGTTGAATGCTTCTTGTATGGGTGGAGGTGGAAGTGATATAATGGAAACATAATGTATAATTTGGGCCCAAACCTAATGTGTTAAAATACTCTTTATAATCATAAAATTAATTAACAAAATAAATAAGGTTCCATTATAAACATAACATTCTCTTATGAGTCCAAAAACAGTCCCTGGTTTATGCTTACCATGCTTAAAACAAAAGCAAAAATGTGCATTATGCATGCTAAACGTAAAGCTAAAGTGCTAAAACTAGTTAACAAGTGCAAAAAAATTATTAACAAAAGGTTTACCTCGTTTCTGCATAAAGATGAATAGCTCATCCAGAAACTCTTTTCGTTGTGGATCATTGTCCAGTTCATACAGCTGGAAGTTGAAACCCATTATTACTATTATCAACAAGCTAAACACATCATCAGAAATCATGAGAGGAATTTGCTTGATTGTACATAAATGTTAAACGAACTGACCTTAGCAAAATCCCTAGAAGCTTCTCCCTTCGCTTTCCCTCCTTCATTGTCTTCTGCCCAGCCAGTACTCCCTTTCTGTACAGACCCAGAGAGAGGTTAGCAAACAACCTACTAGCTTTATGAGGTGAAATTCCTATTAGCTAACTGAGACTCGCGTAGTCGGACTACAAACAGTGGGGGAGGGGTGGGAAGGCAGAGATATACTGTATTACCATTTCTGTTACTTCTGTTACGTCACATTGCATTATACAAGTGATAGAATGACACTGGTGTTTGCGTTTGCCACCTGGTGAGGTCAAACCTGCTCTCACTGGCGCCAATAACCAGACTGCCCTTATGTGGAGTGAAACAGCTGGCCAATGTGAGGAATGGTTGCTAGCACCGCCTTGGTGTGAATCATGGTGTCTGTGTACACAGCACAACATCTGGTTCAGCAAATGTCTGTTGAATCCCAGGAAGAAGCTCAATGCAAGTCACCCTGCTCATTAAGCAGTTTAATATAACAGTGTGCCTCCTTTAAGCCCCCCCCCCTCCACTTCCCACACATGCTATTTGACAGTTAAAGGTTAAATATGTGAATGGAGAGCAGCGTGGATACCAGTGTGTGCAACAGTGTGGAAATACCTGCTGAGACATATTGTCATCTAATAGAATAGATTGCCTTAATGGGCATATGGAAATTAGAAATTGATTGATAATACAGTACTACATCATTTAGCCAATGTTGTATATTGAGACATAATTTTACATTAGGGTTCATTATCTAAAGCTACATTTAATGCATGCTGATGATTACCTCCAATTCTAAAATGCCAAATTCCATTAGCTAAAATGCCAAAACTGAGTTTCTGCCATTACTATATTTTGAATGTAGGATTTTGTCTAGGGCCACAATTTGCAAATATATTAATGTATTTATAGGCTATTCCTACACTTGCTTAGATACCTTATACAGTCTAAATCTTACAATATAAAACACATGATTCTATTCTACTAAAACAGCTTACATCACGTTTTTAACTAAACGCAGCATGTTATTCAAAAGTATTCTTTGAACCACTTTAGCCACTGTTTTTTTGGAAAAGGCTTCTATACGAAAACAGCAAACCCCCTAAAACGTCACTCGATTACAGAGCTGTTGACACATCTAATGGCTTAAGCTTGGCCTTAATAAAAGGGACTTCTACTCCCCCAGCAGCAAGACTATTAATGGGAAAGCCAGATAAACATCTCAGCCTTTTCGTCATCAAGTGAAAATAAATCCCTTCCCCCCTTTATTGACTAGCAAGTAAGACCTACTGTGGCTCTATTAACAAAGACCTTTAAGTTAATTGCCCACAGTGCTTTCTCACAGCTATCCACGGGATCCAGACAGTATTCTGTGCGCACATATTTAAAAACATTTAACAATATAGATACGTTGTATTTATGCATGTACGTATGTCATATTATTCAGCTGCTAATTTTTTGGTTACAGGAAATTATTTATAGTGCAGAAATATCTAAATAAATCCATATATATTTTTATTTTATAGAATTGTATATTTATTTTAATATTTTGCACTAGGATTACCATGTTGTTCCACTTTGTGCAATGACCAGTAAAAACTATCTAAAATGTAATTGTTTTGATAACCTATTGTACAATTTGTTTCAATTCTGTATCCCCACTTATAGTAATACCTATATAAGAAATACCTACCCTTTTTTAATTAGCAGTAACATGTTTAAAATATAGTTCTTGCTATGGCAACCAAATAATAAACTTTCTAATAAGCATATTACAATCATGGAGCACTTCCAGCAGAGAACTTGTGAAATCCTATCCCTAAAAACACTTCAATGAAACCCCGGGAGTGACCCAAATTTTAAGTCCAAATCTAATTAAAGGGGCCCTCTATTCAGCCATCTCTCAGAATGTATCTGCCCCCTCGCTGTGCTGCAGGCTGTAATTGCAAATAGCATTGACTTTTTATTTACCAAATCCATATTACATCCATGTAATGATTTGCCATCCGATCACACATAAAGATTGACCAATGATTGCCCAGCAGGAAATACTGGAATAATAGCCATTCAGCATGTCAAAGCTCAGACTTACGTGGACAAATTTATGTAAATTCCAGTCAATTTGGTCGAAAATTCATAACCTCTTCCTGACACTTAATGCAAAGAGCAAGATGTAAACTAAAGCACTTTTACATCTTAAGCAAAGTGCAAACAAATGAACAGTCCTGTCTGTCTGAATGCTACCATGTGCATTTCAAAGTACCAACAAACAAAACTGACCAACACAATACTGCTTCTCCTGCGTGCTAAGAAAAGGTAAAAGCACATATGTTAGTGTGAGTGTACAAAAGAAGACTTAAAGCACATCTGAAAAAAGCATCACTGTTATCTCATCAGTCATCATGGTAGGCCTCTTCAAATACCCCTCAGAGATTTCTGTGGGATAGGTTAAATATAGTTGAAGCAGCTTTAAAAACATCCCCGAATCCTAAAAATGTATTTAAATAAGGTTATTTGAATCTTCTTTTATCAAAATATTAGGCTACATTTGCCTATTACCGATACACTGTGTGTGTGAGCTAGACTGACAGAATTTAGTCCTCACTCTGGCAGTGTAATATATTGATTACTGACCACTGAGTCAGCTTGCCGTTAAGTGTTGCCAAGCGACAGCTAAATTATGCAATGGTATCTTCTGTGCTAAATCAGCATTGTGTTCCTTAAGGGCTGAGATTTGAGGCAGCAATAATACCAAACAAAGAAAACACATCTCTAATAGAAATTCCTAATATGTGTCAGGAATACACCGCAACCCTGCAAATACTAGCTTTTTAGACTGGATTACAATAACTAAATTTCCTGGACACTTGTATGTGCTGTAAAGCACAGATGCCCCACTGTTCACAGGCCTCATAAATAACAATGGTGGTGCCTTCCCCATAAATATGCAAAAGAGACCATTTCATTAATCCGCTGTTCTTGGTTTGACCCCAGCTATATGGCGCCTCAAACAGGTGTTTAACAGTTTGGTTTGGACCAAGGCCAAGACCAATTAGCTTAGCTAGCAAAAGGATAGGAAAATCTAAAACATTGGATATTGAGTGAAGCATATAGGATCATTGATCTGTCTTTTTAAATGAACACTATTGCTGGCGGGCACCCGGTCAAAAGGGAGACATGTCTTCCCCTTTCCTGTGAGAATAAATGAGGCAGCAGTATGCCAAATTCTCAGCAGGGCAAAGTCAACAAGGAAATGGAGACACACAGAGACAAAAAGAAAATGATAAAAATAGAAATGTTTAAACAAACCACACACATTGATAGGAAATTCAGATAGAACTATATGTGTGTGTATGTGGAAGAAATAGCCATAACAATATGAAATTGTTAGAAACATTTTTCATGTTTTGAAATTTCATATTCCGGTTAATGCCTTTTTAATGATTTGTGCACTAAATTGCAAGTATAATGCTTGTGTGTATTGTTACAATAGACAAACATGTTAATTTAACTTCTGCCCACAGCTCCACCCTGCCCGTTTCCCACTACTGATTGGTTCAGGCATGCGTGTGACTTCACTTGACCAATAGGATGGGCAGCACTGAGCTCAATGTGCATTTATAGAAGAGAAGAAAAAAATCACAGATGCTGTGTTTGCCTTACACAACACTAACATAAGAATTGTTTTCTTACAACCGAGGACTAAAAGTCTAAAATCAAAATAAAGAAATAAAATAAGGTCCCCCACAACCATGGTACATTGACAGCAACCCAACTTACTTGTTTATAGGACTCATCGTAGCCCCAATCGGCAAATCCATCCGGTGAAGTGAACGCGTGTTGGTCTAAAGGATTAGACAGCTCCTTCTCATCGGGCTCCTCCTTCACGGGCTCCTGCTTTACGAGCTCCTGCTTTACGAGCTCCTGCTTTACAGTCAGGGGCGGAGATGCGGAGTGCTGCTGTGTTTCTGGTGTAGAATACGCAGGGAGCACAAAGGAGGAAGCAGGGCCCTGTCGAAGACGAGGCCTCTTCATCATCTGTGGCCCTTCTTCTGCTTCTTCATCTTCTTCCTCCAACTCGACATCTTCCATCTCTGACTCATCGTTCTCGTCAGAGCCTCCCTCTCTCCCATAAGTGTCAACATCTTCCATGTTACCTGAATAGTGGCCTGTGGATTGCTGGCCTGTTTGATAGGTCCTTCCATCTCCCCCTTTGCCAAACAAGGTTGCCCCGGTAGCGGCCACAGCAGCCGCGTGCTTGGCGAACAGGAGATGAGCTTGGTAAAGTTGGGTCTCCTGGCGGTCCATCTCCAGCTTGGCCTCCTGCTGTCTCTGGAGCTGTTCCATTACTGCTTCCAGCCTGACTCCCACTGAGCTGCCCTGGTGGCACCCTGCTCCTCCCTGGCCCTCCTGGGCTACGGTGGACTAAACATTGGGTAGATGGGATTTGAGTATATATGGAAATGTTTCTATGAGTGAATAAATACATATTTCCTAAATCAGTTTAATCAACTGTAATTATTACCAACTATTATAAAGACTAAAACAATCATTTTACAAGCTAGTCAGTTTTCTACAGTAGGTGGTGTAATTCCACACTCACAAAAAAAGATGATTTAGTTTAACTAAATTAGTAATTCGATTCAATTTGACATTTGTCAGTGGCTTGCTAGAAGACAGGCCTACACAAAAAGATCAAAGTTTAGTGTACACAATTAAAATTGCATAGATTTAATGTATGTTTTAGAGTTAGTTAGAGTTACAAAATGTCATTATAAAAAAACAGATGAGGGCTCATTTGTTCTAATATTTCATTAGCATTAAGGCCACATTGTAGGCTTTTTTTTAATAGGCTATGGTCAATTCCTTCAACGAACTTTTCTCCAAGAATAGGATAACGCCGTTTGGATTCATAAATATACTACAAGCCGTATTAAACCGGTTTTATATTGAATTGAAATGAAA
This sequence comes from Amblyopsis rosae, assembly GCA_025399935.1. Lineage (NCBI taxonomy): Eukaryota > Metazoa > Chordata > Actinopteri > Percopsiformes > Amblyopsidae > Amblyopsis > Amblyopsis rosae. The sequence goes on along the minus strand of JAODTR010000021.1, from coordinate 848,841 downwards.
ACCTATCCTCGATACTTACTTACTGCTGTGTTACTGTAACAAACTGTAGCGCTGCCATTCGTTCGACAAACGACACTCACCATTTGTGCCTTTGAGTAATCCATCGCAACCGATCTCGACCCAGACTTTACGGTGTTATTTGTTCTTTCTTCCAGTAAAACGAATCACGTTGCATGACCCGGTTCTATATAAGTAAATTCTGGCGATAAAACGAAAATTAGGAATCCAACAACGTAATGTAAAATGGGGCAAGTCGAGGTGTAGCAATGTCTGATCTTACCTCCCTGGTCACTGCGCATGGAAATTCAAACATCTTTGATTGTCTTTGACTGAATGGCCTACACCCCCTACCCCGATGAATGAAAGGCCCGCCCCGTGCGTAAGCTTGTAAAGTGGGCTTTCGTATGTAGTGGCCTATAGTTCACATATCGGGTTATACTCCCACTCCCTGCACAACACTTGGGGGCCCATAGGGTTTAAAGGTAAATTCATTCGGAGTCAAACGTCTCCATATCTTTGATTAATAGGACACATCCTATATTTTCAGCCAATGACAAGAGTAAAATATTTCAGTGAGACATGCCTACCATTTCCTTCTCGAGCTGTTTAACAACTCTGTTGAAAACGTAAAGCGAATGCAGGCTGGAGTTAACACGCATTTTCGTTTGGCTATAGAAAGAGTGCAGTTTTGACGTTGGAATAATAACAGGGTCATTTCCTTTTCTTTTTTTCTGATAACTTGTTAATGTGGCTTTCACAAGACATTGGTTTAAACTTCTCATTAAAAACAAATTTAGTAAACCTACATTCAATATGCGTGCGTTTGAGGTCTCACTTTGTAGAAACAGGAAAGTGCCAGGAATCACATCGTCAGAATACCCGTAGCCTATACGCCGGTGCGGTCCTTCCCCTCCGGTGAGTTCCCCCACATGAACGCGCAGTGCAATGTATTTCCGCTGCCAGTCAGTAGCCTATAGCCGACTTTCTTATTGCCTTTAGAGATTGTGGCTACGCACAACCAATCTACTACAATTAATACAAATATATTTACATAAATTTTAAAAAAAATTTGATTGCCAACACATTTCCCAGAAAACGCAAACACTTTTGTGAATTTAAACTATACCACGTCCAAATTTTTCTGACTGTAATTCCTCCGGTCACCACAAGAGAGATGCACAGACCACGAAGTCAATATCACGTCTTCAGTAGTGCTGAGCCTGCGCATAACCGTATAAGGCCCAACATAGCTACTACCTAAAGCAACAAACATATATTATGAACATATATTTTGGGCTTTCTTCATTAAGAAACCTGCACAGACCATCTGTTCGTAGTCAGCTCAAATGCGGTTTCATCTGTGCAAGGATGTGTATTTATTGTCTTCTGAGATCTACTAGGCTACACAATATATTTTATTAAGTAAACATCACTAAGCTAAAATGTATAAATATATATATATATATATATATATATATATATATATAAAGACATATATATTCGTTCTGTGCACCTTCTTTATTAGGACAATGTTTTGCTTCCGGGCTGATAATCTAATTTCAGGCGTTATGAAATGTCCGTTTATGTTTGGTGTATATTTAGGTATGTAGGTCTACACTATGGAAGGTGTACGTGTAAGAGAGCTCACACTTGCAGCTAGCAGGATACTGGAAAATGCGAGAATCCTCGCTTTGGACACTTAAATTATATGCACATTCTTGCGGAACTACCCATTCATTCTATCAACGAGACTAATGCTGCATTCCAGACAACAAAAGTTGACCATTTCCTAACTCCTACTAGAAAAAATACATTAGAACTTCCTACTTGTGAACTCGGTGCAGATCCTACTAGAGTTCCCAATTTGACGTCACACAACAATGTCGGCACCCATGTGTACCGTCATCTAAAAACGTAATCTAAAAGGCAATTTAAGTATATGCCAGCATTTAATTACATGGGTGTTAACATATCGTTAAACCTGTTATATATGTGAATTTATGTAAAAATAGCTAATGCCTACAATATTATTTGGTGGATTTTACGGTCAGTCATGTTTTTTGTTTACGTTTAGTGTCGTGCACCTTGAATGCTTAGAAGTCGAAAATCGATTCAACTTAAAAATAACCATGGATATAGGAAATAACCGACCCGGTGAAAGCCCAGAACTATGAACAAATACCCTAATAAACGTAAGCCTAAGCATTTAGCTAACTAACTAAAATAACAATAAAAAATAGCTAAAGTAGATAAAGTGTTTAGTGGACTTTGGAATGCTTGCTTGTATTCAGGAATATGGATGGTTGACCGATTGGGCCATTTCTTTGCGGCGCGATTATTGTGATGCATTTCGCACCGGAGAGAACGTCACGTGTTTTGCATCCTTGACCTCAATCGTTTTAAGATACAATTAGTTAGAAATATATGTTACAATTGTTCCTCGTCTTATTTTGCAACATTCTGATAAAAAAAGCAAAAAAAGCAATAGCATCTCACGAGGGCTTAGCTATAGGTTACATACAGAAATACACTCATACCATGCCCTCATACAGCTATTCTTAATTTTTAATTTTAAAAAAGAGCAAGACATTTTGTGATTTATTTGTTTTAAAAAGGTCAGTAGCAGATACCAAGTTTAATTAATATGGGTCTTCAGTCTATTGAGGAAGATGGGTAGAAACTGCTGTCAAGTACATTTTTAGATTAATTTACAAACATTTTTTGGAAACCCATTTATTTCATATTGCATCTAAAGTTCTAAACTATAAACAGTTCAAATTGTAATCATTATGCCTACAATTTCTGTAAATCATTGGACAGCTGCCTGATAAAAAGACCAACTCATTTGTTTCAAATATTACATTACAATGTACTATAAAAAGGACACATTAGAAAATCATCAAAATAGAAGAAAAGGCATCCAAAATAGCCTCCAAGTGCAGCGTTAATACAGGTAACAACTGTCACTATAGCCAAACGTTTGTTATTTCACACAGGGAGAAGTACTCAAAATGACAAATCAATCAGTAGGCTATAAATCAGGATTTATGTTTTCTGTATATTTCAGATCAGTTAATAGTTACATGCAGTCCTGTAGGTGGGCTATGTGGATACACTGCAACAGCCACTTCTGTAGATGGGATTAAGGATTAGATGGCAATCTTTATTTAAAATAAAAATGAACATAAAACAGAACATTAAACACCAGGACATTAAAACTCACACTGGCACACTTATAGGGCTGCAAAAACATTCCTGTTACACAATTATATCATATTGGCAGTATTGAAACACTGTCACTTAGCAAATCTGATGTTGCAAGTTATAACATTTTAACAAAAGTACAGTACAAATAATAAATGCTTGAATTTCATTCAGACCGATAATGCTGATCAGAACATTATAATGTAATTGTTTAGCTAACATCCTGCAGCCCTACACACTTGTTTTCACTTCATTCCAAATGTCAGCTGTAGGAAGTCTGTTTATTCCACATGGCAGGACAATTAATTTTCCATTAACCAAAGAAAAACAAACATCCATCACTTATTTCCTCATACAATGATGTGACCCGTTTACACCACACCTTCCAGCACAGATCACATTATTTAAAAAGGCTAATAACCTGAGCACCATGAAAACAAACAAGACATTCTACCTAGCTCTAGAACAACTATGTACATGTAAGGTTTCATACAGAAATACAAATTGATGCTTCGTTGATAGTAGCCCTGCTGTGTTTTAGCATGGGAGGACTCTAAGTGCTATAGCAGTGCCCAGACACTTGACATCATAAAATACCTGGCACAAAGCAACAAAAACTGTCCTTCAATATCTACAACCATGCATGAATAACTAGCCTCTCCCTTCGGCAGACTTCTACATATAAGAGCAAAATACAGCAAAGACAAATAATTCACACATATTAAAAAATATAAGACAGAGTCTGCTCAGACTCCACAGCTGTTATCCTGAAGACAAGCTAGCACAAGGAGGAGAGAGAGTCCACCATTCCCAACTGAAAATGCATTCTTGATTTAACAACCATGTAAAAAAAGAGGGCTTCTGACTTTACTGCTTGGGTTGTCCTGCGTTGTAATGGAAGGTCTGGTGAAGGGGTAGGTGGGTGTGGGTGTGTGTGAGGCGGCTTTACTTGCGGGTGCTCTCTGAAGCAGTGATGGAGCCAATGCCCAGGTAGGTAGCGGTGCTATCCACCACGCCCTGGAGCGGTGTGAGCACGCTGTCCAGGAGCCCCTTGAGGGTGCTTTGCTGCTGGGCGTCCAGCTGCTGGTAGGCGTAGTAGAGACCTCCGGCCACCACCGCCAGGAGCAGCAGCCTGAGCAACAGAGACAAGCAGCCGCGCCTAGCCGGTGCCTTGCTTGAAGTAGCCGCGCCGCCTCCGCGGGACACGGACTCCGAGTAAGAGCGGCTTTCTTTGTGGACACTGCGCTGCAAGAGGGACTCGTCTAGCCAGTACTCACTCATTTTCAACGGTCGACCAGCTGCCCCTCTTATGGGCCGCCTGCAGGTGGCACTAATCAGAGAAGCACATTGTCAAGTCAAGTTGATTTTTTTTATACATATATAGCCTTTAAATTACATTACAGTCACAAAGGATTGAAACATAACACGAAACAAAACTGTCCAATGTACATACACTGGCCATAATATCAAATCACAATAACAGAGCAGAGATAAATCAAGCCACAAGTATATTTAAGCATTACAGCAGCACCTTGAACAAAGGGTCTTTATCATTTGACTTTTTTTTCTTCCTACAGTTAGGCTTTACCTGATGCCTGTCGGTGTGCTTATTTCATTGGCCAGGATGTCTTCAACAACACTGTCACCAGTCTTGATCTGGTCACCACTAGTAAGCTTCTCCTCCATCTGCAAATATAAGGAGAAAGGGGGAGAGGGTAAGTAACTAACAAATACATTACTGTCTGCTAGATTGAAAATTTAAATGTTTTATGTGATGCACCCATACCTCCGAAATAGGTACATTTAGTAAAACAATATGTGTGATAAAGTTAGCAATTGTACACACATCACTGTGTGCATAATAGCTTTGAAATGTCCAGACCCCCACAGATCAATGTGAACTAGTGTTCACGTAGGTCTTAGTTCACATAGATCTTTGCTACATAGAGTCAGAGAACAATGTCTCGCCTTGGTTTGCCGTCTGCTGCTGGTTCTCACAGTTACTGCAGTTTTCCCACGGCTCCGCACAGGCTTGTCCACAACTGGAACTGCCTCTGGCTCAGGGGAAACAATCTCCTCTGGGGAAAACAAAGGTGAGTAAAGATTATATACCATGTTGATGCTGTTGCCAGACTGGGAGCCCAAGCTGGACAGTTATTGCCAAGAACTAACCGTCTTCCTTGTCACTGTACTGGTCAGAATACGTGGTTCCGTTCTGGTTGTTGTCTGACTTGGGCAGAGCACTGATGTCTGTCGTTGTCTCAGGTACACCGGGGGCTTCAGGTGGAGGCTGGTCTAAAAGCTTCTGCAACTTCTTCTCATAGACCTTACGAGTAGAGGCTAAATCAAGAATGAGAGAGAAATTAACCTATAGATGACTATTTCCATTTATTTATTTTGCACATACATAGCTTAACATATATAGTATCAATGTGTGTCTTGCCTCTTTTCTAAAAAGATAAACCCAAGTTTAGGTTTTAAACCTGGTTTAAAACCTAAATGTCCTAAAAGTCATTTTATTATGACTATTAACCTCAGTAGTTAAAAACTGAATACTATTTGGATTTACAAAACTAAAGAAATGTGTTCACATTTAATACAATTGAGAACATTTGCACTTAACGACTTACCCACAATGGGTCCAACTTCCACTCCTTGCTTTGCCAGCTGCTGTTTTAAATCTTCATCGGTGAGCTCAGAGACATCCGTTTCTTCTGCGCGAGGTTTGTCTGTCTTTCTTGTAGCTTTCTGCAGAGATTCACCCGCGTCAATTACTAAAACTACAAATGTATCAAATCTAACGTTCATCAATCAACAGATCGTATGTCATCTTTCACATACTCGTGTACATTACTACCTTAGTACTGTTTGTGATAATTAGACAGTCACATACGGTACATTAAAAACAAACTTACTCTTCCAGAACGACTTCTGTTGGAGACCACAGGTGCGGGTAAGTCTTCGTCGCTGGAAAACGTGTCGATGGGTGGACTTCTCTTGTTAAGTACGGTCAAGTTCTTCAGATATAGCTGGACGTACACTTCCTTTTTATGATCTCCGCTGGGAATCGGCACATTGTTTGCCGCAAGCTCGCTTTTGAGTCTATCTTTAGTGAGCATCGACGGATCATCGAGGAATTCGGCCATTTCTTATATATATTTTTTTATCTAACGTAATGTGTATGTTTCCACCTTGCGGATATTAACACGTTTGCTACAAATAGCTACAAACTATACAAAACGTGACCGAAAAGCGCTGTTGTCAAACGGGACAAACTGGCGCCTTTAGCTAGCGGGACACCAAATGTTTGCTTTCAAATGTGTAGCTGTTGTTGATAGCTTAATGGTTGAATTTAAATATTATATATTCTTTAAATATTAAGGAACACACATGTGCAGCAAGGTAAAACAATGCACTCGTTAAAAACCGAGTAGGTTTAAAATAATTTAAATAGCTTAGCTACAACCGGTCCTCTTGGTCTGTCTGCGATCTCGTCAGGGCCAAACAATAAATTGGCACGCTATTGGACAAAACCCCAAACAAACTCGCACCTGATTGGTTTGTTGTGCATGGAACACTATGGTGCCCGCCACAAAGAAAGAGATACGGCTGGTTCTGCTTCACCTAATATTTGTCGACATTATTTTTTAATGAACCAAAAAAAAAACAAGTTTAAAGGTATATGTATAATAACAGATCGATAAACAAGAAGATAAAACGGCCACATATTGCGCACATAATTATGTCACGTCATTCCCTGTACTGTAAACGTAGCCTTCAGAGGCCTGTACCGTACTCGTTTCTGTTCATTCAGTGTCAAATTGTTAAGTGTATTTACTTGACTTCAAGTTAGGCCCCCCATGTTAGGCTACGTATTGGTTCATGTATGTGCATGTCTCCTATATACCACTACTCATTTTATTTACACAAATGTTTTATAGCATATAGTTTTACCTTTTTCCCAGGCATGCTTCATAAATGTCAATGCAGTGGCAGATTTGAGCTCCAGTCATGATGACAAAGATCCACACCAATGGGCCTGCCCTTCATCAGTTTTTCCTCACTTTTGAAGCAGTAAAAGTGCATCATTATGTTTCATCTAATAATTGTAGCCTGTAGGCATGTTGTGTGTCAGTATGTAACTGCAGGTTACTCCTTGACCTCCTCCATCAAGTCCCCATTGGCATGAGCTCAATTTTGACTACCTCACATACAGCTACTTATGTACACTATAACAGGATTCTATATAATATTTTCTCATGTGTTTAGTCTCTTAACAGGCTGCATGCTGTTTTAATGATACATTGTGTGTCAAATAACCTTCTCACATGGTAATGTGACTTCAGATGTTTCAGGACAAAGGAGTAACATGCAGGATGCTGCCAATGAACTTGTCAGTGACCTTTCTGTTTAAAGGAAGGAGGGGAGGCTTTTGGAAGATAGAACACACATTTAATGTGTCACAACATCAAGCCCATTCACGATTTAAAAATGTAACTATATTTACATGTATTTTTATGACATTTAAAGGCGGTATCAGTCAGGGCCAGGGACGATTAATTCTTTAGGGCGATTGGGTGACGCACCGCCAACAGGAGAAAGAGAGAGGAGGGAATTTCAAACTTTACCAGTGTAACGAGCTGATCTGCTTCTAAATATCTTAATCCAATCAGCGTCTAATGTTCCGTGTAGTCCTACAAATGGCCTCCTGCCCATTTCGGGGCGATTTCATTATGGCTGAAAATCGTTAAAAATCTCTTTTCCAAAAATGCAGGCTCTGCAATGCATTCTCTATGGGTTCTGGGAGTGCTTGCACTAACCTGTTTCTGTCTTAGACAACGTTCGTAGACATGTCAGTGACGTGCATTGTCCACGCAACAACATACCCTATCAACTGTTCTGTCTGCATGACTCGCAAAGTAAGTATTATTATTATGATTATGATTATTATTATGATTATTATTATTATTATTATTATTATGATTAGTGTTATAATAATAATAATAATAATAATAATAATAATAATAATAATATTTTTTATGTAACTGTTAATTGGTAGGATCGCCTAGTGTGTATGCATAACTTTTCCATAACAATGTTTACCAATATCTAAACAGACGTCAAACGCCAATGTTTTGCGTTCATTTGAACCAAGGTGGCCCAGCCTATAGGCTACTGTAAACTTTAGAGAGAGCAAGATTGGGCAAGAGCATTTTGCTGCACCTAAAATAACATGACATCTGAATCAGACAATTATGAATAAGTTTATTTTCATGAGCTAAAGTGCGTTTGTAGCCTATTAGCCAATCTTATTTAATAAATGTATTTGATTAATTAAATTGTAAAGCAGACATCTCTGCTTGTTTAGCCTAGCCTATATGTTGCCATCTAGGGGTAGGCTAGTGGTATGACACTAGTGAGGTGACAAGAAAAACTAAAACAAGAAATTGTAAGCTACAATGTAATGTGACAACAATAGCTAGTTGACTTAAAGCTGTAGTAAGGGATTGCACTGTTAAATTCAGATAAATTGGCTTTATCATAGGTCTGCTGGCTGCCTGTTCTTTGTGTTGGATAAAATCAGATGTTTTTAGAGTACACAGCCCTGGCTCTGTAAATAGTAACACTAACAAAGTAGTGCAGATCACACCATACAACAATATCCTAGCCTTTGTTTGCTATGTGTTTTCAGTGTGTGGTGGGCAAAGCTTCTGAATGAAGGGAGACGTTATTTGTTTTGATCGACAAGCGTTCTCTAGAATGATTTACTTTAGATACCTTAAATTTACCTAGGCTATTGGAATGGGTTACCAAAACAATAGCCCTCCCTTAGATCACTGACAGGAGCCAAGCTGCCACTGGTCAGGACACATGGGTGTGATTTTCATATAATATAAAGTAATTACTTTTACATGCTTAATGTTTGATGGGAATACCTACTGACTGTTAGAAGTGGTTTATTATATTTGCACCAGCATCTAGGCCTATATACAGTCGTACATTAAATTATTTACCACTAATATTAACTTGCATCGCATTCAATACTGTCTCATATGTGAACACGGTATGGGATGTATCACAAGGTTCTTTCTACTTGTTTTAGTACACACTGGTCAAAAATAGACCAGTCATCATTAGAATCATTGGTCAGCACCAGATGGGTTAACTTAGACATTTATGACACAAGGAGGTTCCCAAACATTCCACACCTGATTACACTCTAAAATACCATGATACAACAGAAACATAATTTTTGATCAACTCCATACATGCAATCTACTTAAGAATTATTCTTTGAGGTAGTTGAGAACACAACCAATCATTTTGAATATTCCATAAAGTGCTATCAATATGGGCACTGATATTGGATTGTGACTTTAGTTAGTAAATCCATATCATATGATTTGATTTTACTGTAAAAAATTGTACTTGTAATTACATGATTAAATTAATTAAGTATACAGAAATGAAACTTGCATATAAGTATACAGCTGGCCGATTGTAAGCTACAGTTTTTTCATACTGCTATTTAGTGTAAACAACAAACTGGCAACTGACATGCTGTTTTTTTCAGTGACCTCACTCTGCTTTTGGCCGTATGAAAAGGGTACAAAATAACTGGTTCTTAATAACAAAAATGTCTCTGACAATAATAAGCACATCTAATAAACTTATTCCACTGAAAATTTCCAAAAACGGAAACTTGGTTTATCATAAAACCACACAAATACAGAAAACTGTACTGTATGTAATGTACACTGGATCAAACTGGTAGTTTTCCTAGAAATGGCGTATCATTTCCTGTATTTTCTTAGAATGTACATTTTTGTTGTGTGACAGTCAGAGAGGAACCAGGAGGAGGTGGGGATAATTGGGAGAGGAGCTGAACTCTGGGAGTGTCCTACAAGATACATTATGATGGGAATGGTCCTCCTCCTCCCTGGCTAATTGAGGGTTCTCAACTCCTTGAATTCTTCACCCCCAGCTCTGAGCCTGACTCCACCCACTGCGCAATTATGAAAAATGTGAAAAAATAAGTTGTCATGAAGCTGTGGGAGGGGAGGGGCTGAGACAGGGGCCTCCACTAACCTTAAAGATACAGTTAATCTGGAGATAGTTTGTTGCTATTTTAACTCGATCAAAACAAGCACCTCTTCCTTCAATGCTATGCTCCCTCAGAAGCTCCGCCCCACACACAGGCGGATATTGTTGGCTAGAATATTGTTGTTGTGGACGGTCTGCGCCACTTTGTATTCTTATTTACAGAGTAGGGCTTTGTGGAAGTATACCTGATCATTTTTTCAGCACGCACAGAGATAACAAGCGAGCCATGAGGAGGTATTTGTTAAATTAGAAAAAATGTTTTAGCTTTCAATCGCTATCAATCGTTAACGTTTGCATTTTTGAACTTGTGTTTCAAAAGTACACTCAAAGCCACAAAGAGCATTGGGCAATATAAAACAGATATGACGTGTAGAGCCATATTCAACCCATAAAATGCATATTCTTTTTAAAAATTTTAATTTAGTCAATACCACAAGCAGCTCAACAAAAATCAGTGTTATTTTTATTTTATTTTTTATCTGTCAACTTGGTGTTGAAGAGCACATACATCCAACATTTAATGCTGAATAAAAATTATTTTATTTCACTATTTTGCTAAATTAAACAACAGAAATGCATATATGTGTTTTGACTGGGCTGTGATAAAGGTCAATGTTTTACACAGGTACTGTACTTTGAGGTGGCAGTATGGCCCTCCCTATCACTTTAGGACTGTGAAATGCAGACCAAGGAATTGATCTCTCAACTCAACCACACTAAACGCAGCACTTGAAGTATATTTCAGGTTTTCCTAGTGTATTTGCCAATGAAGTGCAAGTGTAAAAATCTCGAGCCCTTGAGAAACACCTCTTAAGCTTTCTTTGTATGTAATTTATACAGAAAATAAGGCATGTGCCAAGAATCATAAAATGTGCCTCTTTAAGCATAACAGTCATGCCCTCTGAAAAATGATCAAAGGTCACTCATCAACATTCATATTTTCAGAATGAGTTTATTTTAGAATGGAAGTGCTCTATCTTTAAATAATTTGATGAGAAAACATGTTCCAAAGTTAATCAATGTATATACTGTAAGAACAATTATGTACTCTAATTGGTCTAGTATCATAACCTCATAAGACATTTTCTTTGATAACTTAAAACAATAAAATGTTAAGGAAGATATGATCACTTGAAGTGTTGAATAACATTCAAAGGTATTAGTGTTAAATATTTTTTTTATCACATAGAAAAATATTGAACAGAGACTCTTTATTCCAGTATATCTTGGATTTTTTGCATTTATGAATTCCATTTGAGCCAACCACAGGCGTAGCTTAGAAAATGTCAACTTTTACCACCCAGAGAAAGTCTTATCCAATTACACTGACACAACAAATAAAATGCTTGTGAAATAATCAAAGACATTTCAACACACAGTATGACGATAGGTGAGCCTGTCACTTCACATTGTCTGACTGAAAACATCAGCTAATGTTGCATTGGCTTCTTCTGTGGTCCTGGCATCCCATGATGCAGCAATGTGAAACGCTAAATTCATCAGCTAACATATGCCCTGCAAATGTAAAAAAGGTTAATCAATGACTACAATCTTTAATGCTCAAATGATGTTATTTCTTACCGCTGCTAATTAAGATCAGGCCGTCTCTTTCCGGTGGCAACAGGAATGGATGCATGGACACACAAATCACAGGAGCTGTGATTTGTGTGTCCTGGCTTCGGAACAGCCATCTTTGCACTCACACGGTATATTTTCATCTGTTGACAATCCAAGCTCTACTTAATGGACACACATTAGTAGACATTTGCTCTAGGAAGGAAAAGCAAGGCTTCCCCTGTGGCCCTTGTTGGTCCCTATTTGGCATGCCATGTGCCTGCTGGTGCCAAGAAGTACTCTTCCATATATTTGCATTATTGTGATTTAAGCTTTTGCAGTTTTGTTTGGCCATTGAATACAGAAAACACTGCTCATGTCCTCACTGAAGCTTAGACAAATATTGTGGTATTTCATTATCCTTGAATGAAAAACTTTATTAAAATGTTGTTGAGGTGCCCGTGAGATGCTTTATTGGGTCATTCAGAGGAAAATGTAATGTTAACACTCCGTCTCTTCACAGTCGCGTGTCATTAGAATAAAGGTACATTTGATATGCAGCCTGAGGATTCCTCTATCTTACAGTGACCGCTATAACAGCAGGATTGCATTGAGCAGCTTCCTTTTGGATTTAAGTGATCATGGACATGTGCTGGTGAACTGTGCCCCAAACATTCTAAGCACCTCCCCTGTTCAAACAGAAATATATCCACTGTCCCCAGGCACAAGTCTGGCTCCCTAGGAACTTGTAGCAATGTTACACGTTAACAATTATAATTATACCATGCAGCCAAAAATTTTTATTCTGATATCACTATTTCAATATTTTCTATTTTTAAGCAGACAACAGGACAATTGTATCAAAATGTGTTTTTTATCCTCATTACCTAACAAGCATCATGTACGTGCTTCGCAACAGAGAGGGTAACCTCACACATGTGACATGCCAGACTCTTGAGTTAACAGGAAAGAAATACTGTATTTCCGTGCTTAACTTGGCTACAGCGCTCAACAGCCCTGCCTCTGCAGAGTTTTCTGTCCGCATGGCTGGACATTGGTACTGGACTGGTTTAGGGTGAGTCAAGAACTTCTACTTCTCACAAGCCTCCTGGGATGTGACAATTGTGACATCACCACCACCCCCACCACGCACGCACAAACACACACACACACACACACACACACCATTTCATGGTTGTCTGAGCTCATAGGCGTAAGCATGTCACAATTCTATAGGCTATAACTTATACATGAAAAACAGATAAACCAGGCCTGACTGCCAGATTTATGAAATAACCAACCACTCAATGCATTCAGAATCTTATTGCATTTGTTAGAGCTCACGCTTAACTTTCAATTAAGCATGAAAAAGGATGAAGCTTACAACAAGAGCTCTCTGTAAGTGAGTTGCTTTGACATGATTGTCATTAAGATATCTTTACAAGAAGGTTTGTGGGGGTTTTTGGTATCAAGTTAGATAATGACTCCTGGCTCAAAAATATGAGTGCGTAGGAACATGTACACATTCCTTAAAGCCACAAAGTGCTTTTCCTGGTGCTATCTTATAGTCCTCAAAAACACAATCTTTTGATTCCACATTTTTCCTTGATCTGACTTTCACGTTCACATCACCTCAATCAACATGTTGGCTATGATGAGGTGTCCCAATAACTGGAAATGTTTACTAACCCTAAAGACTATTGTATGTATTTGACAGGTTGAGGGTTGTAACAACTCATTCTTGAGAGGACAACAGGGGCCTATTGATCATGGCGTGGATTATCTGAGCCAGTACCCAGTAGTAAAGTGCCTAATTTCTCTTTCCCCAGCTTCTATCACTGATGTATACAGCTGAGGTACAATAATTTGACACCTCTTAAACAACAGGACCCTTAACATGACAACCACGGCTTTGTTTTATATTCCTGCATATTTTGAATGCAATAAAAATAACAGTCAGCAACATTCAACATTTATCCATTTGCCCCTCCCCAAACCCCTTCAATCTCCTTTATCCCTCCATTTCCTATGTGGGATTTAACGTACACTTTGTGGTAACCTTGCTAAGTTATCAATTTTTTCTATGTTCCCCAACACTGAATAAAGGCTTGTTTCTCTGTGCCTGCTTGTTAAGACTTCAAGGACAGCTCCCTCCATTTACCATTCCTTTGCCAGTGTCGGGTTAACTGACACTCCTGCACTTAAACTAATGGCAGTGAACAGACATCTCCCATGAGGTGCTCACCCTGGAAAAAATCGCCCAACTCCCTCATCCCCAATCATGGTGGTGTGCTCACCACGCACTGAATGAAATCATGGGCATGAAAAGAGGGATTGTTTCACTATTCAGGCATATGCGAGCGAATGTAAACGTGATACACGGGTCCTCTCCTGCATTTGACCTCTTTCCAAAATCAATGAGACATGGAGAAACGGGACAAGGAAAACATAACACAAGTATTAAACACAGAATGAGCACGGCTTCAGCAATAATTATAATAATCACCTCATTAGGACAGAAAATGTGTATTTTCTTGAACACAATGAAGCACTAAATGCTTGGTTCTAATGATCCGGTTCATCTCAGGGGTCTTCATGAAAGTGGTCTCTAAAATATCGTAAATGAGCTGAGATGTGGCTAACATGTCTTGGAGAGTTGACTCTGTAATTCTGTTGTAACTACTGAGGATGAATTCTTTATATTCACTTAAATACGTCTGTATTGCCTCCTGCAGAGGCACCTGGTTAGTGTGATTTTATTTGTTTTGTAAATCAATGTTATAATTTTTATTTGATATATGAGGCCTAATGCCGTATACACAACAGCGTAGTTCCTTGTAGTAAGTATGTCATTGCTCAACAGTCCCTGACTTTCCTCAGCAGGTGTACATTCTGATCTTACAATGTAACAGGTCGCTTTAGTTCAATCCCTGAATAATGTATACCAAAAAGACATGAATACACTTCACAACACTTTAAAGGCAGAAGATTATTGAATAAAGTGTTCACCTTTTACAAAACATTGCTGTGTGCCATTATTCGTTTCCTTTAAACGCTTTGTCCCAGTATCCCATCATTACATGCATTTTTGTATGCATACAGGTGAGAAGCATCAACCTGTCCTCCTCTGAACCCCCGTCTCAATGGAAACCTGAACAGCGTTTTAAGAATGAAGAGGGTTCTCAGTGTGTTGCTAAATATAGGCCTGCCCAGTGGGAGGTGGCAGGTTCTCGCGCCACTTTCAACAAAGATGAGCCCGTGGTCCGGGCCAGAGCCCAGCGGGTGGGGACTGCCGGTGGTCCGTCTTTCTCTTATGCACCGGCTCTTAGGTAAACATGGGAATCCTGCGGTCCCACTGCAGCATGGCAACCATCTAAAAGACTCACTGTGCAGTTACACACAGCTACGGTGTGTTGTCTTCCCCCTCCCTCTCCATCCCAGAGGTCTGGGTGGGGGTGGAGGAGGGATTTGTGATTACTAACCCTGCTGGGAGCTCCTGGTGGGGGCAGTGTTGGACTTTTGGGGCCCTCAAATTCACCCGTTTATGTAAATACACAAATATGTGAATTAAGATGATTTACTGTTGTTTTTGGACTCATTGTAAAGTTGTTTTGTATTACTCCTCATAATGGAATGATTGAAACATTAAAACAGTGATGTGGGTGTATTAATGAACCACAATCTACTCACAGATGGATTAGATTTGCCGTCATCAATTAATCTCATGCCAATTCTTTTGTGTGTGCTTTTTTGTAGAGATAAATCACCTCAATGATAAAACTGAAGATTTCAAAGACATGTATTGAGAAATGTGTTAATACAAGCTGTACTAACGGAAGGCAGGAAACATCATATTTGTATAGAATAACAAATAGAAATTTCTAATCATCAGGATCAAATAAATGGCAGGACTAATCAACACAAGGGAAAACATTCCCGGTCTCTCCACTGAGGAACGTATGGGCCACAGGTAAGCCTTTATCCATTGAGCTCTGTTCTTGCGTGGCTCCCCTACACATGGAGATCATCATTTGGGAAGTCTCAGTGGGTACCTGTAAGGACCACAGGGGTGGCAAATAGCAGGCTTGTGGCTTTCAGAGCTTCTTAGCAGTGCAAGCAGAAGGATTTACGGTAATTCTCAGACAAGCAATCACAGCTTGGACTCTTGGCAAGGTTATGATATTGTCCCTGGCCAAGCATCAAACCCACTGGTCTTGAGGTCCAAAAGTACCTACACAAAACCCTAGAATGTTGGAATGATAAATCGCCAACATTTAGTGGCAGAAAAAAAAAACATCTTGGCCTTGTTGGTGATATCAATTTAAATGTAAATTTGCACTGAGAATCAACTTTGGGTGGCTTTATAGATCTAGGCCACTCCTTGCTGAATTTAGGTGCAAATTTAGCAAAGAAAATAGGAATCCAATAAAGCTGTCACATAATTAATATTATGTGCCTGCGTTAGAATGGCATCAAAAATACTGTTTTGATGAAAGAGAAGCCATGAATCCCTGAACTGTTATCAAATAATAAAACCATATGATGGAAGCAATATCCAAGCAATGTAATGACAAACATGGCATGAAACACAAAGGATTATGTAACAATCTTTCTTTGAATAATGATTTTTGAATAAGTAATGTGTTTTCCCAAATCTCACACAAACGAAAGAAAACACATAATATGCAAATGCAGTAATAATGCTTCCTTAGTGAGGACTAATGATGAAGTGGGCTTATTGATAAATCCACCACAAAGAATCTAAGGTCAAAGAGGATGAATTGGCCAAATACACCAACTGCCACCCCATAGGAGAAGATACCTGGCGATAATATTAGGGGAAGACTGATTAGTGCTACTATTAGGTTTTGGCATCCATTTTTGCAAGTCTAAAGTAGGAACGCCTTCAGTGCTTGTCTTTGGTGTTCATGCCCTCGGCCCTCAACGGCACCCTACACAATATTATAAAAGCCAGACCAAACATGCCAAAGCAAACCACAATGTTACTCACAGCCCCTGCACATTCTTTTGAGGGTGAAATGTGACCCAGTCCTATTTTTCAGCAGCTTGTCAGACTCAGTGTGGTGCACAGAGGTAAACTATAGGAGGGAAAACTGTTGTCACCTTTCTGGGGTCTTATTTTTTCTCGCAGATTTGCCACCTCTGGTGGCAAAATGAGAACAGATGGGTGGGTCTAATTTCAACAGAAGGTCATTGTGGAAATGGAAAGCTAAGACGTGCCAGGAGTTCGACTTTATATAACGCACACAACTGAACAATTATTTGCACGATATCTGAATTAATAGACATATTCATTGACTGCAATGATCATAGCGACACACATTTAATTTTTCCATTAATTATTGCACTATCAATATAGCGTAATGCATTACAAATAAATTCAGTTTAGAGAAACATCTCACCTACGTTGACAGCATCGCCTTCGTCAAGGTTGCTGTTTCAGTCTTATTAACCGTATCTAACTCAAGTGTATGCATTAAAAACATCTATTGGGATGATTTCTATGAAAAACATCCGTGTATTTCTATGTCCTACCTGTCCTTGCAGAGGAAAGCCTTTGTTGGACAGCACCATCAGACACTTGCAGTGGGAAACACTGCGGGGCATTCAGAATGTCCAAGCATGTCATCAAAGACAGCTCATTTTGAGAAATGCTTGTGATGACTGTAGCGGACCGTACATGCGTACGAAGAGACCAGGTACAGGGAGTCTTTCACGCGGTCGGGTCGCACTTCATCTCAGCAGGCTATCAGACTGCCCCCGCTGCAAGGACAGAGCAAGAGCTACCCTGGCTCTGTGCTACTGCTACCTGGCAAGTGGCAACACAGAAAACAGTGTGTCCTTCACAACGCTGATGTGAAGTGTGACTGCATTGTTCACTTGGCGGCACCTACGGTCCCTATAACTAAACTAAGCACAAAATGTAAGGGCATTTGTAAACACTCTTCGTGCCAGAGTGACTTGTGACGAATGCTGGTTGAACAATGGGATGCCATCCCACAGCAGTGTGTGACCAGGCTGGTGGCGTGAGGAGGAGGTGCCAGGCTGTGCCAACTGACGCTCCCGTTTGTTAAATTAATAAATTGTTAAATTGTCGATGTCTTCTCCATGCTTCAATCATCCAATCCACCAAACAAGAGTCAACAGCAAACAAAATCATTTTGACATTGTTAGAGATTTGACAAAATGTGGGCACAACCCACATACTCAGCTCTGCTGCTCATCGCACAAAAACATGTTCCTTACTTATGTGGCACCATCTTAAACGGAAATACTCAGGCTTTCCAATGGTATATGATATATTGATAAGAAGCATTGCTACAACAAAGAAATAATCTACCAAACACAAATGACCTTACTTGTTTATAAAAGATTAAAAGAAAAAGGTCATTTAATAGACGTCTGTTGTTGTTGCTCACAACACATTGTTTGTAGTAAGCACCAACATGACTCATTGCTTTAGGTTGCCACTAGCCACAAACCTAAACATTCTTACCTCCAAGCACAGCCACAAAGTGAGTTCACCTTCGTATTGACCAAAACTCACTGTTCACGTTTAGAAAGGTCTTGACTGTCCAAGAAATACAGCCAACTTTACCACTGAAATAGATTTCAATAAATTTTAATTTCCGTAGCCACTTTCCTCCATTACGTGAATGTAATGAATTAGCAAACAAAAGTCTCAGAAGAGTTCCCTTCCATTTCTCTTTATTTAATGAATTACCACTAACCACACAAGGATAACAAAAGATGGAAAGTTTATTTTTCTGTGGTGAAGCCATTTCAGCAAAGCGATTATTCACTGACACCCCCTTCAAAGTTACCTCAATCAAGGGTTTCATGCACCATTGACAGTACTTGACTCTATATTATATTATTATAATTATTCAAAAACTGCAACATTTTCCAAAAGTCTTTAAGTTATGTAATAATAAAGATGTATAATTACTTCAGAAATCTGTTCTTAGCATGTTGTTAACATGCATATTGCAGTTTTTGATAGTTATTAGCCACAAACATCATGTTGTTGTATTCTGTGGCACTAGCAAATGCAGGATGGCCGCAAAAAAAGACGCTTGTGTGTATGTTTGTGTTTGTTTGTGTGTGTCTGCGTAAATGTGGGTGTATATGTGTGTATAAGTGGGCTGTGTGTGGTCAGGCTCTCTGGGCTGTTCTTGGCTTCAACCTGCTGCTGGCGTTCGGCATGTCTGTAAAGAAACAGCTGGAGGCAAAGCCAACACCCGTCCCACTCAAGAGGACCCTGCCAGCAGCGACAGATTCCAGAACTTTCCATGGTCCTGCGTCGCTATGCCAACAGGTCTTGGCATGGCGGCGGCTGTGCTGATGCACCTGGCCCAAGAGTCCAGAATCACCTCTCCTGTCGCTGTGTGATGAACAGGTCGTTTAGAACCAAAGTGTCTGTGAGTTTGTAAGAGTTATGGGCCCATGTAAAGAAAACAGCATGGTTGTAGACCTCCTGTGTGTTACCTTAATCAAATAGAGCTGAGGACTTTAGCATTGTAGCTGCATAGGACTTACACAGGAGGATATTCATGACATTATGGCGTTATGGACATGGCACTATCATGGTTTGTTGGGCTATCTCGTATGTTCATGAGTAGCAGCATAAACATGAACCATAAAACTGTTTGGGTTATTTAACTTATTTAAAGGCAGGGTTAGTCATTTTCGAGAATGCTTGCTAACAATATCCCTCTGCGCGTTGACGGCGTCACTCCACACATTGAAACACCTTGTGAAGCGTAGTACATCGACTGGGCGGTTTTCGCCACTGTTTATGGGGCTGTGTAGAAGTGTCAGATTTTTCAACATGCACAGAGAATGGAAAGCTAGTGAAATGCCAGGAGATATTATGTGTGTTTGACAATATGTGTATTATCTTACAAATTATCTTGCAATAGATACCTACAGTACTTAGGACAGCACAGTTGTGGAACTACAACACTTTCTTTTCTATTTATTTTATTTTGTGTTTTGCTTTTTATTTTTTGTAACTGACAATTACCATGAATTCTTTTGCATTTCAATGCAACTGGCTGTAAAAATGATTTGCAACATCTATTTAATAGGTATTGTATCACTGTCCACTGTGTAATTCCACTGTGAACATTCAGTAATGGATTATATTATGTCATGGCACAACATATTACATGAGAGTTTGGCATTTGTTGAACTACCCAGGACCAATAATTTTATTTTACCTAGCGACTAAATAGTGTGCTCTACCAACTGAGCTATACTATATTATTGTCTTTCATGAACATACGAGATAGCCCAATATGATATGGTGGATTGGACATCACTGACCACCCGCAGACAACATTACTGGTATATTTTAATCTATAAAGCGATGGTCAACTTCCACCATACCTCTGTACCCTTCTCTGTCTCAGCTCTGGTAGTTACCAGCTACGCTCCTCCAAGTGGTTGCTTTTTAATGTACCCCGGGCTTCGGCAGTCTTGAGGAAAACTGCTTTTTCTTACTATGCTCCATGGGCATGAAATAGTTTGCAAAAAGATCGGAAATTAAACACATGTATATCCATTGATTAATTTATAGGCATTATAAAGAATGTGGTGAAGAAGGTATGTGATGTTTTATTATAGATTATATATGTTTTATTAAAGATTATATATACAGTATATCATGTATGTTTTTTTATATTTTATGACTGCTACCTTGGCCATGGGTCTCTCTTGTAAAAGAGATTTCTGATCTCAATGAGACTTTCTGGTAAAATAAAGGTAACATAAAAAAATACAATTTATGTTTGTATATCATCAGATATTTTGTAGATTTTTTTTGTACCATACACATACTGTTTCATAATAACACGAGCCAAACATTTAAATAGCTGAGAACAATTTATGTTTTTATACTGCGTACAGAACATGAAGACCAGATGATGGTTAATTTTAAATGCACAGCTCACTCAAGGAGGTATGTTGAACCATTTTTTAAGTATTATGCTAGCTTTAACCTCCCTGGCTGTAGGCCCAAAGTACCATAGGTTTAGATTTAGCTTAGTGGATGTTTTGTTCGCCGACAACACATAAATGCTTGTGTGTCTCATGTTCATGTCTTGCTGAGCACGATAATTCCTGGGAGGTATGTTGACAATATATGATCGTTGTAACATTAGCACTCTCTCTGAACAGAGCCAGATTTATCACAGCCAGCATGTGTATTACTAGCAGGCCTTACCATCCATGAAACCAAGATATCATTTAACCCTAATCTAATATCACATGAAAAAATGTAATTCAATCTAGTTGTTTCAGTCTTTCAGTGTAACTGTAATCTCTGAAGGTTAGACGAGCTTCAGTTGAATCTTAATGTGTCAGTCGCCATGAAATCTGGATGTATTCTTGAGTTGGTTGTGACTAGCCACTCTAATTCAATTATGGAAAAATAACACTTTAAAACCCGAATTTTAAGAGGGAAAAATAAGAGGTTATGCACTTCATAAAAATGCACATTTCACCTGGTGTATCTTGGCTCAACAATTTAAAAAAATGCCAAAACGGCCTGCTATTGGTGTTAGAATTTATAAAATGGTACATGCAGGAGAGGCTACTGCTTGCTATGTTTTTCAATGGTTGGCTTCCACATGTTATACCATAATCTAGCCTTTAAATTATAGAATTTAAACAATAAGGTTGGCCAAGGATGCGATATTGATGAGCAGCAAAAGGGTTGTTAATGGAACAATACTCAAATTGTGTCTAGAATTCCCCCGTGTGAAACTAGCAACATAAATTATGTTTTGGTTTGACACGCCGCTCTTGCACTCCTATTTCCGCTTTAGCTGTTCCTCCTTCAAACAGAACCCCTAGAGGTTCACACCATTGTATACCCCTCCCATTGTGTTGGGCAGAAATATGGGGATCACTCAGTCAAGTACCTTTAAACTAGAGCCTGCATCAGTGCATCATGGATAGATGAGTGCATGTCTTTCTTGGTAAGTGATCAGGTGTTTGACTCTGTCTGGTAGGAAGGAAATCCTTATTAATGTTTAAAGAGAAGGCCCAGTCCAACCTCAGGCATGCCTGACCACACACACACACACACATGCACGCACATGTGCACGCACGCACACACACGCACACACACGCACACACACACACATTCTCTACCATCCACCTAGGACTGGCTTGTACTTTTTGTACTTATTGAGTCTTACAGGAAAAGCCCTGATTTGGAACAGATACATTAAACTGTGAAGGTGTTCTGCAGACAGATGTAGCTGTTTACTCTTGTGCCTATGGCTCTCTAGAATCTCTGCATCTCCACACATACTGTAATATGCACACCATTTTCGTGCTCGGAACCCTCGACCTCAGTTAACTTTACTGCACAGAAGAAGAAATGGTCATGTAAAAGGAACAGATCAACACAGCAACCATTAACACAGATTTGAAAGGTCTACAACACCTCTTATATCCATGTAATCCATCTGCACCACACGGTTTGGCTCTCCCTTAGGACAATGTAATATAAACATATTCAATGTGCCTCAGTATTTCCAAAGCCACCCAGGCCAGCCTAAGCTCATCTGGAAAGAGGGAATAGAGGTCTGAATTAGTGCTTTATTTACAACACTCTCAATATAAACTTTTAAAAGTTAGTTCCTGTTCACTTCTATGTTAGAGGCAATGAAAGCTAAGCCTTGTAGTGAAAGGTTTGTGAGACTGTGGGCAGTACAAAACAAACAGTTGTGAGCTTCAGTTCCTTCCTTTGCATTACAAGATGATTGCAGATTAAAGAAATATTTTGTGAGCAAATCCGCTTCATGGATTTAGACTGTTGGAAAACCACAGTCGGGCAGAAAACAAGACGCCTGGCCAAGCTGTGTTTTGATTACACTCAGTGTTGATTTATCTCCAGCCCAGACTGTGTAATCGAATGTCTAATGGACTCACAGTTCATTAGTAAATTAACACATATGAACATTTACATCATCAAGCTGAACATGTGTTTGCAGTTAGAGGCCAATACTAAGACTTTCTTTTGCCTTGACTTTGGGTCAAGGCGAAGCATTTCTTAGAAATACAATTACATTACATATATCAATTTATGACCCACCCAGGAAGAGAAGAAAAGTCTAAAAGGGGTTGGGGGGGGGGGGGGGGGGGAAACTTCAACC
>JAODTR010000021.1:802817-825780 GCA_025399935.1 Amblyopsis rosae | reverse complement strand
CCCCCCCCCCCCCCCCCCCCCCCCACGTCATCCTTGTTCATGCACATGGATGGCGCCACCTGTTGAAACTGAACAATAGTGTTACCACATAAAATGTGACATTTTTAGCTATAATAAGCAAACGTTCCATCAACAAGATAATAGTAAGACCCACCTCTCTACCATCTTCTGATCTTCCACCAGTGATCTCAGTCTCTACCTCGTACACATGATGTAATACTCCAAACACTCCCTGTAGCAGAAGTTCTATATTAAAAAGAATGCGCCTGCTGTCTATAAAAGAAAAATAACGTTCTATTAGTACAGCTCTTACAAAATTAAGCACTGTATTGGTGTTTAAGTTTAAGTTTATCACTTAGTTTGGGGATTTAATAATATGTGTGTTACAGTGTTAATGTAGCTACACAAATGTAATGTAATGTAAATAATGTACAGTATCTGGGACATGTACACCTGCCACTAAAGTGAAAAAAACAAAAACATAAAACCAACACACTGAGTCATACTGTTTGTACCTCTCACACAAACAGACAACACAAAAGAGACACAACACAACATTTTCAGCATCATCCAAGCAGTTACAAATAACCTTAAAAGAAGGCACCTTATTTAAATTGCAAACAAAAAGATCATGTTTCTTTCGACCCAGTGCATGTAACATTAAAATGTTGAAACCTTCAAAAAACATGATCTATAAAGGAAACTCATTCTCACAATATGGCCTGGAAAAAAAACGAACTAGAATAGTAATGGTGTTTGCAGCATTATGTGTATAATAATACCATTGATCAAATGTGTAAAATATGTGTATTATTTAAGATATCAGATGAATTAGCTCATATAACCTCTATACCAGAAACCAGCTCATACAAGCTTCTGATTATGTATATGCTTAGATAGGTGGCCCTCATTTTACTACAACTTCACAGCACAATCAGAGCACTTCCATGCTCTGAGTTGCGTTGAAATCCTTCGAGGTTACGGAACTAGAAAGTGTAGGCTACAGAGGTCTCAATTTTTCTCAGACAGGCAGAAAGCTGAGAGCTGAGAAGCAAAGCATGGGAGTCACACTGTGCCTTGGTGAACACGAACCGGGTGGCCTTTCCCAACGCAGGATAAAGCTGTCCAGAGGCTGCCTTCAGCATCCGTGTCTGTCTGCCAAGGACTGCTAGCATGTCCCTGGACACGGCGAGAGAACAAGACCGTTCAACAAGGTCTGAGCATTGAGTGGAGTCCATTTAAAATAAACTATGCATAAATAAATACAGGGCCTAAGTTCACTGTACAGTAATTGGTCAGGAAACCAACAGAGACAAGCTCATTTACAGTAAACGGATCAGCATTGAGTCGGTGAAGTGCTCTTGGCATTATAACAATTTGGACATTTTAAGTGAAGCTTTTTTCAGTGTGTACATATTCCTTGAAAAGTATCTTATATATATTTTCCATTGCAAAAACAGAACTGTAATAGAACTGCAGATAGTGTACTCTGACAGTGCGTAAATATAGTAAGTAAATACAGCGTAGCCTACTGTTAAAATTAGAAACATTACAGTAGGTGCTTATGGATGATGTAAGTGCAAAAGTTAAGGAGGGTTAAGAAAATATTGGACGTCTGCAACAAATTCTGATTTACATTATACAGTAGGTGCACACATGCACACACACACACACACACACACACACGCACACACACACATACACGCACACACACAAACTTTCTCAGTGGTTAGTCTGGCCAACCATACTGACCAACTGGCTTAACTGTGGTTACACGCTATACGCAAAGCACTCATTAACAGTCTGAGCCTGCTCTTCACATATGCAAACAAACAGCCTCAGCCCGTCATTACCATAACACTCTGCGCATCTGTGTGTGTGTATGTGTGTGGTCTCAATCAGACGTCTATTGATTCTCCGATATTTGCAGAGGCTAAGGCGATATAACGCTGTGTCGCGTGGTTAAAGTGCTAGCGCATGCAGCTTTTCTGCATGTTTGGCTATACTATACCTACATGTTTTTCACCAGCCCTTAAGAACACTGTACAGTAGTTGCGGTGGCAGCAAGCCGTTCCACAGGCAATGCCATGGCATCGCCACAAGCCACAAAACATAAAACACCAGGGTAGGTTTTTATGTTGTGTGCAAAATGGCATCACAACCGAGAGCGCTTAACCCAGACAGAGCTATCTTTACATGTGCGAGAGGTGCAGAGAGGGTCCGACTGTTAGCTCTGCCGCTTGTGTTGCTTGGCAGCGGGGCAGAGGTTTATGGTAATGTTTTGGGTGATAGGTCAGAGGAACGGGGGTGCAAGCTTCGGTGGCGGCTATGCGGTGACTGTGTGGGGTTTCAGGCTGCGTCCAGCTGGCCTGGGGTCTACCTCTGAGGTCAGTAGAGTGAGAGGGGGCATCAGACACTGGGCAGCTTGTGGTTGGGGTGGGTGAGGACTGGAGGCCTCTCCCCAGACCCTAGAGCCCAGGAGGCCTGCTGCAGAGAGAGCAGTCACAGTGAGACACCGCTTCTAGCAACATCTGCCAAGAGAAAATGCTAATGCAGCAGCAGCAGCAGCAGCCACCTCGCGAAGCCAGGTCAAAGACTATGCGGACTTGTTTTTCAGGGCTCCTGAACAACTGTGAAATCATATCTCAGAGGGTGTGACCAAACATGTTCATATTAAAGCACAACGATTCAAGAAGGCTAATGTCAAACGGAAAAAGGCAAAAATGCAGTATCACTCCCACATTCACCTGAGAGAGCTGAGTTGTTTAATAAAAAAGAAAGTTGTTTTACAAGCAAAATGTCCAATGTCAGATATTTCCTGCCTAAGAAAATAATTATTTAATGTACCTGTACTCTAGACTGACTCTGAACAACATGCTTTTGTACTGTTACAGACCTCCCCGACTCACTGTCTCCAAGAGCTTGACATTTATGACAACATAAAAAAAAGAAATCTAGTTGTAAATAAGAAATCTACCTCAAAGTATTGCCTTACATGTATTATCATATATCACAAAGCGGAGTGAAAAAGAGCCAAATCTTGCAGCCACTTCAGATCAAATAAAGGAGTGACAGAGAAGGCTGTGTTTTGGTAACCCTGAACAGGCATTACTGTAGGTAATGTTCACGATATTCTGTATGCCTCTTAGTGTGTGTGTGTGTGTGTGTGTGTGGTGAAATTACACATTTTTGACATCCTCAAACCCGTCCATTGTGCATTGTATAATAGCAATAGCAAATGTTGCCATGGATTTGCCAAATGTAAGTGTGTTGCTACGTAACAGAAGTTTACAGTATATGGAACCATTTTGTGATGTTAGGTAGTTTAGGCCGGGGATAAGAATTATCAAAAGTTTTGCAGAAACTATCATCACTTCAGTACGTCTTTTACATAATATTACATTTTAAAAGGTAAATATTTGGAAATTAGCCATATAGAGAGCCTAAGTCACTTCAGTATTATGGGACTTTAGTTTGGAAAAAATATGTATAGTAGTCAACGGCGAGAATAAAATCATTCTTAGATACCGTTTGAATTGTGACAGAAATAAACATGTGATGTTTGTCTATTTAAAAGATAAAGTTTGTTCAAGTAAAGAATGTCGCAGTGTGTTGTAAAACTATAAAGTAATATTTAGATTTTTACAGTCTTCAACAAATGCACGACAAACTGAGACTTTCTTCACTCGAAGAATTTTCTTTTAAATAGTCAAGCATCATATGTGTACTTTGTGTCACAAAGCAAATAGTATCTACAAATAATGTTATTCTCGCCATTTTTTTTTTTACTTAGGTCCCAAAATGCGAATGTGACTTAGGCTCTCTATTGGTCATTGAAGTTTAATCAACTGCTATGACTAACTAAACCAAATATAACATTTCCATTGTATAGTCTCAAAGCAGAACACTCTTGCATGCAAACATGCATAACTGATATGCATGCAGTTGTGACACAACTTTAGCCTTAGTAAAAATTACATTTAGCTATGTATTTTTTCATTTCAAGCTATATGCTTTATAAAGATATATTGTAACAAACATATATTGTAACAAATCAACATATATTGTAACAAATCCAATGTTGCCAGTGTTGAAGAAACAGTGGTTATAAAAGTTCCTTTCTTTTTACAGTATTCCAAAACACATTTCATGAGGAACTTTCAATCTTTCAGGATGTGTGATTTTAGCATCCAGCGTCCAAAATTAATGATGACTACAGTATATTCTAAACATTAATAAACCTACCAAAAAGAAAGCAGTTTATATACATTTCAACATCTTCTCTTAACATATATTAATACAATTATGTTTCAACCAGTTTGAATAGCTGAATGGGGTAGACAAAATAGAATAAAGAGCATTCCAGAGATGACAGTTATGATTGGTGTGAATGATTAACAATCTTCATACTGCCCAATGTACAACATAAAAGGCTGATAATTCATGGTTAAGGGACCATTAAGTGGAAAAGTAACTCTGCAAAATCCATTTTTCAGTTGAGGTTTTCCAAACTAACAAACATACGGTTCCCATGTGAAGAAATGGCCAAGCTATCAAAGCCAAGGCTACATAATAAAGAGACCATTATCAAAAACCTTAGACGTTCCTTACAGTGAAGGCTAGGATGGATGGAGGGCTATGAATGACAGTTGAGCTCTATATTTGACGTTTTAGTTCCTTGGAGATTTGTTAAATGCATGCTAAATAGAAACGTCACTGAACTGTGACATGGTGAATTTCCTTTACCTCTACTCCAAACATTCATTTTTTAATTATAATGCTGTGTTTTTAAATTATATTTTCTCAGTTTAATTGTACTGCACTCTTACAATTGAAAACCACAATGTTCAGGGTGTTTTATCCACTGAAAACCCTTCTGTTTTTGGTGATATAAATTATACTATATTCCTGCATAGTGTCACAGTAAAGAATTAAGTCAGTCCGTGTCCAACTCCAAAACAAAAGGAAGTTGTTACTCTAAATGGAACTATGATTTATGACATAACAGAGTATGCCAATACAGGGAAGGGTAGAATGTGTCCAGAAATAGATGGTGATGGTGATTTTATAAAAGAAATTAGGGTGTTTCTCTGAATTCAGGAACGTTTGGAACAGAAATACATTAAAATAAGAGTAGGGTGCGTGCATGTGTTCTGTATGTGTCAATGTAGTAGGCGCAATGTGAAAAGGATGAAAAATGGACAGGAATACTGTTCTGTGTTGAGAGTGCAATTTAACACGAATCAAAAGCAGCTTTCCTGGCTCCTGTTCCGTATGATGCTGTCTGCCAGGAAATAGGATTTTCTTTTTCTCATATTTTTTTTACAGGTAAGTTTTCTGCAGAATGGAATCAAATGAGGTATTTTTCCCCCTATGTTAAAGTGTTGGACATTTACGGCAGACCGGTTGGAAACAGAATAAAGCTGATTTGTGGAGACAGTAAGGGGCCCTGCCATATATTGGTCCCAACCCCAAATCCTTCAGGAGCCCTTAGTGAACTTAATTATTACTGCTTGTAAAATACAGAGCCCTCTATTAAGTAATTTGCCACCCACAGGGTGTACAGTGTAGACTCATGTAATACTATTAATCACATTACATAGAACTCATTAAATATACTTCAATGTATTCATTGTATTTATTTTTCTATAAATAAAATCATGTATACATCAACATAGCAACTGAATGTGGTGGGTTACCATTACTTGGGAAATGTATATACAGTATATATTTTTTAAATCAAATTAAACAAACAACAAATACATTATAGTAGTCACAGTATATACACACATACGCACACGCACACACACACACACACACACACACACACACACACATATAATTATATAATATCTATAACATTATACAGTATAATGTAACCTACTTCCTTAATGAATGAATGTCCATGGGAAAATATGTCAGTACAACACATTTCACAGTTTTTCCGTGTCCTTAATTCAAATATACTTTGGATTTTCATGTGTGGTTAGCATCTATAATATTGAATCTATTTTTAGTGCATTTACTACACTTTATTTGCAATATTGGATGCAATACACACATGTTAACTGCACATTACAAAGAATCGCTTTAGCCAAGATTTGTACGGCACGGTTCACCATGCCAGCCTTATTAGCTTAATATGGAAGATGCCCACTGCCCTCAATACCCACTGTAACCATTCCGTGGTGAGCTGGTTTTCTGAAGGAGAGTAGAGTGGAATTGAATGGTCTTCAGTGAGAGGCTGTGGGTTGGCTTTCTCCGAGGTTACGGTCATTCTCCCGCGGGAAAGTGGTGAGGCCAACTTGTTTGCTTTGGAGTCTACCCCCCCCCCCCCCTCCGTTTTACAGCCTCGGCTTGGTACCCTGCTTACCTCCATTGGGGCACACCTGTCTTGACTGACCTGTAAAGGGTGCAGATGCAACACATACAGTATGCAACAATTCTCATCTATTTCTGGGTGTGTTACAAAGCCAATACGAGTTAAGGCTTCAGCATAAGGTTCCCCTCGTCCGACGTTTTTTGTTTCGTTGTTTTGTTTAGCACGCACGTGTGTGTGTGTGTGTGTGTGTGTGTGTGTGTGTGTTGGAAGGAAAGGGGTGGGAGGGGACTATAGTGACAAGATGATTTCAGGGGTTTAAAAAAAATATGTGTTTTATTAATCATTGTATAGTCTGTCGATACTTGCATTTTAAGACATGTCTGTGTTCTGTTTTGTATATTCTTTGGCTGCGTTATTGGGGTTTGAGCGTGTCCTGGGGCACATCGCTTTTAAATGTGTCTGCTGTAATCTGTTTGTGTGTGTGTGTGTGTGTGTGTGTGTGTGTGTGTGTGTGTGTGCATGAGAAATAGAGAGAGAGAGGGGTGGGGGTTAAGAGGTGCAGATGGTGTCAGTACTGCATGTAATGGGCAGGGGCTAAGGTAACTGCCTGCATCATTACCCAAAGAGGAGTCCCACTTTCTTTCTATGCTTCAGTGGGACAAACACGCAGGCTTGCTCACAGCACTGTATGCAGCAGCAGCAGCAGCAGCAGCAGCAGCAGCATGCCCAGGTCCTGCCCAGCTCCACTGCTCCATACACCAGGGGCAATGTTTCCTTTGTGCTCCTGAGGCTATTGGTCTGCTGTAGCTAATGGGCTACTGCCACTCGGCCTATCTTTAACTCCACGTTCACTGGGACTCTGGGGAGAAATAAATAGCCCAACAACACGCGCTGTTTGGAGGCAGTTTAATGGAACAATCGCAGGGGGGGATTTCCCTAATGACACTCGCACCAATGGATTCTGACGGAAAGTTTTATTGAGTCAAATTCACATTTGGCACCCAACATTTTTTTAATTTTTGTATTATATATTTTAACTTTAAAAGGAATTGGTCGGAGTGGATATTTTGTGAATGCTACCACAAGTAAGTCAAGAAAGTCAAAGGTGTGGTGGAAACAGCTATTAACTTAACCCTAACCAATACAAATAAAGTATTCCTTATGAGAGAGGCAATGTCTAAGCAAGTGGTATCTCTTTATTTTTAATGAATCACACCTGCATACAGTAAGACCACTTAAGGAAAGAAATGGCCAGGTCTTGATTTATGCGAGGTTGGTTTAGGTTTGGCTATACTCTTAGGTTAGAAGAATGTAATGTTAGAATCATGAATCTTGTGTTTTACAGATGTTTGGCTCCACCATGTGCTCAATAGGCTTGCTCCATCAGTTGAGCCTTGCCGTTTTCTTGGTGTGTTCTCCAGTTGCTCTTTACGGAAGGCCAGCCGAGACACTTAGTAACAGAATGTGAGTGCGCTTTCTTCATTGTTTTCTTGGTTGTTATGTGTTGTAGGAATGGGCTATTACCTGCGTGTGTTTCAAAATATGGAATTTTATTTGTCTGTTTACATATATTTTGTAGGGGTACATCATGTTGAGTTTATTCTGGTTTTGTGTGCTCATTAGAACAAACTCTTGACATCTCAGAAATCATGTTTATGCTGCCACCTGCTGTACTGTACTGCTGTTGTGACATGACCTTGAATGTCAGGACCCAGCATGTAGCTCGAGATACTAGTGTATCTCCACATTAGTGTAAAATACCTGTAATTGTTTCATTGACAGAAGCAATATACTACAATGCAAGCAATTCATTTATTAAATCATTTAATTATGCTCTAGGTAAAACAACCATAAACAACATTGAATACACTTACTTTTTAAACATGTTTAAATAATTCTGAAATGCAGTGGTTCCATAGTATGGGAATCACTGCATTAGAGGCGTGTAAACTGAATCATGTATCTTCACTGTATTCTAAAGTTCTTTGAATGTAAGAAAGTGTAGCAGAAACAAAAACCCAACAATTTCCTTTGCATGATGGTGTTGGTGTTGGAGTGGTGGTATTATAGACCTCATGGCCTTCCAAGTTCATTTTGAACAGACTTTCTCCCTGAACACTCCATTTAATTTGGTTTTGCACTTTATTATAACATTCCCTAACCTGATTGGCTGACTGGGAGAGGGAGGATAGGTCATAGTCGATTGGTTACAATCCAGAAATTATGTCAGACCTGGGCCAGATCAAAACATTTTTTTAAATGTCTCCAGCACTCATGTCCCTTTAGAGAAAACAACAAACCACAAAACCAGAAAAACAAATAGATTTCACTTTAGCTGACCTTTAAGTTATCAAATGAAGACATTTAAAGTGAAAAATGTGTGCGAAGATATGACCTGTGACTGCTTTACCTATTGTAGGAGGAGGTCTGTGAGCCACGCTCAGCTAATGCATGACAAGGGACGTTCACTGCAGGAGTCAAAACGTCGTGTGTGGCTCCAAGAGCTACTGAAGGAAGTGCACACCGCGGAGGAGAGAATCCCGCCTCCGCAGAGCCGTGTAGACACCCACACCTTCAGTGGCAGTGCTCTGCCCCAGAAGCCCATAGGGGGCACCAAGAACATACCCCCCCAGTTTGGGATGGACATAGAAGGGGTTAACCTGCCACAGGAGACCAACAAGGCTCTGGCTTATCAAGACCAGACACTGAAGGTCGCCACCAAGAGGAAAAAAAAGGTGAGGTCAGGCCGACGGAAGGAGGCCGAAAAGAAGCGAAGAAGAGCACGTTCTGCCATAGCAGAGGAGTCATAATGAACACACCGTCCTGTCTGTCAAATGCCATGTGGCCTGTGGGTGGCGCTACACTGAGACTTTCACATAGTGTCCAGTACGACAAAGGTTTAAGATCATCAAAAGAAGGTTTAATACACTCTCTCACAGTCTCACAGTGACATCATGTAATGACCTTAGGTTTTGCATTTCAGTTTAAATTGACTGTCTTCCTGTTTTAAAGCAGCTATCATGGCATAATGATTTTTAGATGATTATTTATTTTACGGTATGTGGGAAGTCTATAACCTATAATCATGATTTTACTAACATAACATTACATCATATAGCAGTTCCATCCCTGTCCAAATGTGTACCTAGTTAGATATATTTATTGTTTGTACATAGTGTAATTTTACAAATATCTGGGAAGTGTTTTTTTATAGGTTTAGGGTTTAGGGATTCTTTTTTGATGTACACTTGTGATGAGCTGTTCATTGAATACAACAGGAACTGTTCAGCGATAATTTATTTTTAAGTTGTGTATTTATTTTTTGTGAATGTGCTGCTGTCTAAATTACCGAATGCACTTTAGTTATATATGTACATGCTCTGTTGTGGTTGGGTTTTGATTATCTGTCAAATAGAAGCTTGTTTGTCTTTTTTATTACGACCATACTTTCTTTTGTACCTATCCCTCACAGACATATGGGATGTTTTATTATACCTACTCAAATCATTTAACTTTATAGTTTATTTTTATAGAATATGCCAGGCCAGGGGATTCATGATCAGACTGATTTCAGACTCATTTGACATTCTTCACTTGCACTGAGGTCATACTGTACATTTTTCCTAAATAACCATAAACATTAAAATATAACCATCAGAACAACATTTAACTTGGGGCAGTTTTGTTGATAGCATTTAGCTGCTTAATAACGATAGCCATTTGTGTGCTAGTACAGTAATATGAGTGTATCTGTAAATTTTAGCATGACTTGTCACAGTGGGATCAACTCTTTGACCCCTACAACACCCACTGAGTTATGCAGAATCAAAAACTGTATGTGACTACAAACAAATATGTGGAGTAGGGAAGGCTGTTTTAGATGTTGGAGTTTCTCTCTTTCTCTCTCCATATCCATCTCTCTCTCTCTCTCTCTCTCTCTCAGGTTTTTGTTAATGGGGTATTCAATTAAAAAATATGTTTGGGTATCTGCAGTGTCTTCCAGCTCACAAAAGTTGGTAGACAAAGTCTGTATACATGCCTTTCAGCAAGCAGTTCTGATTTTACAGAGCTTTTGACATCAAAATCTCTTGAATAATACAACCCCCTCCATTTGAATATCTCCACCCATGGCCCACCCGTGAATGTGCACCATTGTTTTTCTGTCAAGCATTGGATTTGCTATAATAAAGCCACAGACACATTGGATGTGCAGCAATGTAGTGACCTGAGAACATGGAAAGTCAATGAAATTGAATGACTATAGTGAGTGACGACAGCTGAAATAACACCCGGTACTTGCATTGCATTTACATAAAATAACCAGAAACAGCTTTTAATAACGTGTAACGTAGTATATAAACACAGTTATAGTTACACCCTTACACAAGACAGTATCAAGAACGAGATGTGGACAACACAATAATGTTATTATATTTATGTAGGGTTTTCACTAACAGCAAATTGATAGATATGCTTAGCTAGAATGTTAAAGGTGCTATGTGTACTAAAGTACCATCTTATTCAAACCATTAGGGGTCAGCATTTCACCAGAATATTGTGGCGTCCTTAGCTCACCCTCCCCTCAGAGGATCTGCTCCATTATCGTACATTTCTCAGTCAATCTACTATTGAGTCTATACACACAGTCTAATGTGGTAAATAAAGATGGAAATAGGCTACAAAGGTGATTTGAGCCTATTTATTACATCATGGCAAGAATAACACAAAGAGCCAACATTGCTATCTTATAATATTTCTGTGCCATAACAAGAAAACAGTCTTGTCTGGGGTGTGCTTGGGACATGCACACTGCACACATCTTTGAATTGTCCAACAAGGTCATTATACCTCATTTGCATTTATAGCGATTTACAAGCATAGGTATCAATTGGGTATGGCAAGTAGGATCAGCTTTAAAAAATAAATAATAGAATTTCACTTGTATCGCCATAGTGTATTTATTCTCATGTTGTTGGCTGGCAGCCTGAGAGCTACTGACTCACTTTACCCTTTGAGGTACAAAGTGGTTTTACAAGTGTACGGCCTGGAGCCATCTGTTCATTTCAGAAAATATCTCAGTACAGGTCATATCATCAACTGATGTTTCATATATATCTCTTGATGATATTTCTGAATGTTTTAAACTAAATATAGTACCTTTCACCTAGGGTAGAGTAAAGGGTAAGTTAGAGGGGTTAGAGTAAATTAGTTTCTTGTAATGGAATATTCAATTGTGTTGTGGCCAAAGAAGTGCTTGCAGTTAGGTTATAGGCTGAGCTGCTTCTGAATCTTACGGTAGCTGGCGCAGATGGCTGCCATTTCTAAAATTAAGGGTATAAAAAGGTATAAAAAGGGTTTCTAAAATTTAAAAATGTTAAATTATTAAATTATTTATTTGTGAAATAATACTGTTGTGGATACATATAGCCTATGGCTCTGGTTATCAACATGTCACACCGTCTCAGACAGCTCAAAAGTTGCCAAGCCATGGTGGTGCAAAAGAGGACTTGTTAATTTGCATAAAGCAAATGTCAATAAAACTGTGTTTTGGAAAGAGCTGGTAAGAAACGTTTCAGCTGTAGAGGCTACAGGAGTCATACAGCACACTGTTGACACTGCAGAACAGAATTATTATTCTAATCACACAAAATATAAACACACATTGTGAAGTAGAGATAATACTAGATCAGTCCCAATCTCTTTACAGCATTATAGTGTTACATTTTATAACCTATTTTTAACCTGTGAATTGAAGCCAGTAAATCATTTGTGATTCTCAATGGAGAATCACCAATGATTTACCAATCAATGATTATCGGATTAATACGTATAAATATCACTGGGAAGAATTTGTTTATGGTGAAAATAGTTTCGGAAAAGAATCCACTGTTCACTTTTCAACAATGACAGAACACTCTGATGTTGTTAATGTCACTTATGAACGTGGCATTTGTAACAGCCACACTCATGGTGATGATGAGAGATCAAATGCATCAACATTGGTCTATATCCTGTGCTAAGAGCTGCAGAGTAGGCCATTAGCCAGCACCAAGCCATAAACGTTGTGGATAGCCTGATAAAGCCGACATCTGAAGCTTGCAGCTCACACCAAAGAAATCAATGTACCAATGGGAGAGGCATTAACTACTAGAGAAGGGAAAACAAAGAGCAAGATCAATGGACAGGGTCATTTTAATTGGGAAAGATCCATCTTTTGCTCATTATAGGTGAAATATGCTATACTCCAGTGATGAAGGGAAGATATTAACTATAAATCTAATAGGTTAGGGTCAGGTCACAAAACACTTCACATAACAACATCATATAAATATAATATTAAATCAATTTTAATTACCTCCAACTGTTTACAGACATTATGAATACTGTATACTTTTCTGCATTAAACTATTAGACAAAATTATACATAGCTCAAATGTTAAACATTCAACACAACTACATGTAGCCTACTGTATACAGTAACTGTATTTTGGAAGTCTTCTGTGTTGGGGCCACAGGCAGGGAATTAGCCACTCTCACTGAAAGCCTATTCAACCAGCGTCAATTTGACCTATTCCTCCATTTTGAACAACCACTTCTAATGAGGCCTGAGAGGTTAACACCTCTCAGATGAGACTGTTCTCTTGTTCTGTTTACCAAGGATGTATACCGAACACACCAGAGAATATTGTGAGTACCACCACAGCACCCTTGCAGACGTAAAATAACATGATAGTGAGTCCCAGCTTTCTTGTGTGTGTAGATAAATAATGAATTTTGTATTTTTAATTTTATAGCAGACTTTCGCTATTAGTTGTAGTGAAATCTCACATATTGCTATAATTTCAAGCCTATGATTGACAATGTGAATTTGTGGTGTGTCATATGCAGGCTGTTCCAAACGCAAACGTGTTGATCTTTGCCTGCATCTGTGGAGTTATCCTAGGCATCGGCTTCTGTGCCAACCTGCTGGTTTTCTCGCTGTTCGCGAAGTACAACACCCTGCGTAAGAACCAGCTGGACATCCTTCTGCTCAGCGTGGCTCTGACGGACCTCCTGAGCCTCCTCTTGATCCCGACCACCATACAGTCTGCCATCAGCCACTCGTGGCCCATGGGGGACACCTCCTGCAAGATCTACCAGTTCTTGCTAGCCTTTAGCCTGGCAGCTAGCACCTATTCTGTGTGTGCGGTGTCCATGGCACATGCCATGTTCATCACCAACCCCTACCAGCCGCCCAACATGGACCTAGTCGTCCTCATGTTCATTCTGGTCTGGGCCCTCAGCTTCTTCATCAGCCTGCCTATGAGGATATTTGCCACTATGGAGAGCGTGGGCACAAGCCTGTCCAACTTCACCTTATGCCTGCCTACCATTCACGAGCACCAATACCAAGTGGTCCTCAGCCAGTTTGTGCTTTACTACTTTGTTCTGATGCTGGTCATTGCTGTAAACACCTGGATCTGTTCCTTCACAAGAGTCCTGTAATGTCTGCGGCTAGCGCGAGAAGCGCGCGCCGCGCCTCTATAATGGTGTTCCTGGCAGCGGGGACCTTCTCTGTGTGCTGGCTGCCAGGCTACGTACTGGAGCTCTGTGTGTACCTGGGCCTGTATCGCCACAGCCAAGCCTGGGAGATGTTCTATTTGGCTTGTACTGTGTTGCAATACATGCATCCCTGTGTGAACCCAGTGCTCTATGTGCTCCTGTCTAAGGGATACCACCAGAGGGCAGCAGACATCTTCAAGTGCAACAGGAATACAGTCCACCCGCAGGTCAATAGTGTCACAACAGAGAGCTTCTATAGCGCCATCCCAGACAGAACTGAGCTTCTGCTGAAAGAAATACGCAGTTTAAGTAGCATCTTGCAGGGATTTAGCAAAAACTAGGAGTATTTTGATTGTTTGGTATGAACATGTAGCATCTGAAATGTATCTGATAGTAATTGAGTGTATATTGTTTAAACGGATTGATTTGATTTTTACAAAAAAATATATTTACCCTAGAAAAAAAACATAAACAGCACAACAGTGTTTAGTTGAAGTTACATTACTTAATATTGTTACTGCTCCACACTTATTTCTACTTGCTACTTCATAATGTGTATAAAATAAATGATGCTAGAAGAAGTACTACCTTCTATTCTAAGC
Source organism: Amblyopsis rosae (assembly GCA_025399935.1). Taxonomy (NCBI): domain Eukaryota; kingdom Metazoa; phylum Chordata; class Actinopteri; order Percopsiformes; family Amblyopsidae; genus Amblyopsis; species Amblyopsis rosae. Next base: position 811,314 of record JAODTR010000021.1, on the reverse strand, counting down.
AATGTGAAACTGAAAGTTTATCACAGTTCCTAACTGAAAAGGCTGATTGTATTTCATGATACCTAAGATAGGCGATGCATAATGCTGAGGAGAAGCAATATTGAATAGCGGATCTGTCTGGTGTTTGGCTTTTTAATAAAAGCATGTTTTTAATAACTCCAATTCACACTGACACCATTAATCCATCACTTACTTTCAAATATATCTATAAGTTTCACTTAATGTCACATGAAAACTCAAAGTGAGTATATAATTACTGCATCCACACAAGCAGATTTAGTCAAGTATGTTCCACTACATTGACAGTCCCTTAAATAAGACATAGTGACTTTGTGATCTACTCATAAGAATGGATACCGACCAGAAGAGGGAGTAGGATGGCTGGCTGCAGCATTGGCAGGCATGGCGGTAATTAGAGATTACTCATGCCAGCTGACTTTTGGCCTTCTAATCAGGAAAAGGGCAATGACTGCTTTGACAACTGGATATATGTAGCAGTTTGGTGACAGTTAAGTGTTACAGAACATGTAATTGGGTGCCCCTGACCTGGAAATGAAACACAGAACAGTCTTTTAAGTGTTGTAGTCAGTGTACTGAGAGAGCTCAGAGCTCAGAGCTCAGACGTACAGAGCTTGACCCTCTGTACGTCCATAAGAGGCTATATGCTGCAGATAACTACAGAGCTATAAAACATAATTATTATTTTAGCCCTATCTTGATATCACACTTTGTCAGTTCTAAAATAAATGTTTGCACTTTTTTAAATAATGTTTCAAACAGCACATCTGGTTCAGTACAGAAAACATAATGTTAATGTTCCCTCTTTTAGGCTGTGGAGCCAGTGGAGTTCAGACACTTTTGTGCTGCATGAGCTGTGGAAAAAACAAATGTATTAATAAAGGAACAATGAAAAATTTAAGTGTGACAGGGCTAGAAAGTACATACTGTACAGCAGTGTATACATATTAGACGATATTCGCCTTTCTGACTGCAATCTGCAATCTGCAAATAAGAAGGTGCGATAACACTTTATTTGAAGTTGTGTTCATTAAGACTGACATAACACTGTCATAACTATGACACGACACCTGTCATGAACATTAACGCATGTTTATGGCTGTTGTCATTAGCTGTAATTTGGTAAATAATGTCATGTTTATTGTCAAGTTGACATTGTTGTTTTGTCTTTGTCATGACAACTTGTCATTACTCAAGACAACATAACCCATCAATGTCTTTGTCATGACAAAGACAATAACAGGTTATATCTATCTTCTTACTAACTCGTTGGTTTCAATATGAAAATGCATTTCTTTACTTGTATCATTGAACGTGTAATATGTGGTGGCTGGTTGCTATGAGCTAATCATTCCATGAGCCATATAGGCAAGTGCTGGACGAGTGTTGCCTGTTTATTTATAGGCGTCACTGAGGTTCCATAGCAAAGGGTTGCTCTTTGAGCTATATTGAGTTACACCTCTACTAAAAGCTGAATGTAAAACATGCATACACACACAAACCAGAGTAAGCATTCTCAGCTATTACCTATAGTTGACTTTGTTGTGCACTAGAGTTTAATATCAAAATAGTAATGTCAAAGCCAAAACGGTACAGTATGTGCAATCAATTATAAACACATTAAAACCACACTGGCATTTTGAACAGCAGGTTCGGGTGGTCAACAGAGGATTTGATATGTAAGCACACTTTGAACTCAAAATCACAACAAACAAATATGATATATCTGCAGTAGATGACGTCGTGTTATTGTTTGAGGCATATATATGGAATCAGATAGAAAGCGAAGCTGCAGGATAGTCTGATAATTATGGTGGTTAACTCCCAACTGAAAGGTTTTGGGTTTGATCCCATGCTTTACCTACCTGTATGTCTGCCAGTATGCATGCTTAAGCAATATGCCTAATAAATATACATGCTCCTTTATACATTGACACATTGTAAACCACTTTGGATGTAAGTGTACAACAAATGCATACAGGATAATATTGTACATTGCTGTTAAGATCTTGGGTAACCTGTTTCATCTCTTATATCTCAGCAAAAACATGAAGATCAACTTCAGATGACAGCAGTCTAAAATTGGTAGATATCAAACCCTAAGAACTGGCATGGAGGGTGGTTGCAGTATCCCCTTTCTTATGTGGAAGCCCTAAGCTCAGACACCACCCTTGTGAGAACATCGATCTCCTGCAGAGTGGCTAATGGGAGTAACATAAACACATAGGCTTGATCAACAACTTTCACACCGCTAATGAGTGGGAAGACATAAAACTTAAAACTTGAAGCATCACTGACTGCCTATCACACAAGCATGCATTTACAGACAATGCTGCTTTTCCATTTCATTAAGGTGTTTTTTGTGTGTATTTCCAACTGGTGTTCCTTTAGACCACTGAGAAGACAGCGTTCGTGTTTCACAAGATGTAACACATACAGTAGTATAGTCTCATTCCAATCTGAGACACTGTCATCGCTATCCCAGCAGAGTTTACAACAGGCCACATCAAACACCCCCTATTTCATTCCCAGAAGCAAAGCTGGCACCGAAAGGATGAAATCTGAAAAAGCTGTTAGCCTGGACAACCTTCTAAAAATGATCTTTCAATTTATACCACACAGCGCAGATAGGCAAATGAGTTCACTCACCAATCGTCCTAATAGCAATGGAGGATACACAATTACAGAAATATGCACAGTCTTCATAAATTCTTGGCTGTGAGTTTGGGCGGAGGTGAAAGTCAAGAGGGGGAGTCACTGACAGACATTCCTGCTTTGATTACCTCATGTCTGTAATGGGCAGGGATGGAACCTCATACTATCTATAATTAGACGACCACAGACTTCAGGGAATGCTGTGGAATCTTCTTAGAATTAGGATTATATTATTCATATGCTAATATTTATATTTATACCAGTACTAGATATATACACATTAATGTATTTATACCAATACAATAATGACTTTGTTAACAGCCATAGCTTTCTTCATTTGAAAAATGTATTTTAATGACAACAAATGTCAGTTTCTTCAATGCAAATTAGTTTTCATGGACGTTCCTATCAGGGGTCCCCTACATTCAAAGGTTGAGCCATTCATGAGTGGGTGTTCCTAGCTGTCACCATTCATGCACCCTGGTCTGCGGCATGTCATGCTGAGCTCAAATATCATTGCATTTGGCCACCATGACCTATGGCTATACATGTGATTTTGTATGGCCATAAACTACACTCACTGTTAGTTATACTGTACAACCTTTGCATGCAGGATCCACAATGTTGGAAACATGTGCATTGATTTTACATTATCTTTGGATATTGAATATGAATAATAATGTTCTATGTGTACATAAGTCTTCATTTGATTTGAATAAATATTTTAAATGAGAAATGTAAAGGTGCTATACTGTATACACTAAACATTAATATAGCAGCAAACAGCTATTCTCTATGTAAAGATACAATAGAGTAATGAAGTCCTGAGCAGAGAATGACATCACTCTCCCTGTGTGCTGTAATCTGACCGCCTCTCTTGTTTGTTTTCATAGCCAGGCAGGCCACACATTAGTGTGTGTGTGTGTGTGTGTGTGTGTGTGTGTGTGTGTGTGTGTGTGTGTGTGTGTGTGTGGCCCACAAAGCAATTGTGTAGGCCTGAGATGCTGGTGCATGCTTAATGTGACATCTAGTGGCAGAAAGTCATGTAGGTTCACTTTAAATAACTGTTATAACTGCTAACTAAATGCTGATGTGACAGCAAACTACAGGAATGGTGATGGATCCTGCATTTACCTTTAGGAGAGAATGCATATGGACAATCGTCATCCTTCTTGTTATTGTTTGTTTGTATATTACAATTCTTATTGTTACACACCATGCATTCATTGATATGACACAATATTGGAGTGTGTGCTTGTATGGCTCTATAAAGCCCTATTATAACAACACACCTGTGTTTTTAACAACCTTAAATAACAGGTTGAGCTTTATGAGGACATTCAGCAGGCTGGACATTGAACATAGAGAGAACTGAGCTACTGTATAAATAGAACAGAATCTGTTGTGGTGCATGCATACATCCACTCTAATTTCCCCGGCAGTGTTTCATCACTTACTTATTTGTCAGTCTTCATAGTGTGGGAAATAAAATGAAATTAGATCTTAATGTTTGCCACAATGCTCTAAGAATAATTTGTGATTAATATGTGGGAAAAACAATTTATCATATAATCCCAATTGCAAATCTATGGCTATGTGCTTTTGTGAGTTCTGAAAAGAAAACAATAAAAGAAAAAACATATTTATAAATATATAAATATATAAACACACAATGCTGGTAAAAGTTAATTGTGTTTTTACACCCTAGTGACACTAAAGCTAGGCCTCTTGTTCTGAGGGAGTTCCCGTGTTCCCAATTGTAAGTGCTGTGAACGATGAGTGTTATTTTGGCTGCAGCTTCCTCAAGACACTATGCTCATAGCTGCTCATGTGTCAGTCGAGCCAGCACTTTCCATTGGCGCGATGCAGGAGAGGCGCTTGTCATGTGAGAATCCAAGCGTCAAAGCATATAGATGCCTTATGCTCAAAACTGTGCATATTAGGAATTGTCTATGTCAAACCCGGTAAATCTAGTTAGCTTTTAAAATACTAAACTCTGCTTTTACTGATTGTGAGCCAATCAAGAGCAAAACCTCACTACAGACAGATCTGTGGGGAGAGGGTGAGGCGCACTGCAGGAGCAACTGTCACCTCGTCAGACAACTTAGGGAGGGCTTTGGAGTTTAAAACGGTGTGAATATGATAGCCATCCAGCCATCGGGATAGGTTACGCAAGTGGGGATCTGTCTGCACTTCAAAGTTGACCGTTTAAAGGACTAAGCTCACAGGAAGAGAATTATGAAATCAAACAACAACAACAACAACAATTGTTTGGTGGGACACTGTTGGCTTTAACGTGAAAGGATTTTGCCTATTAGGATAGCACAGACCTCTCTGAAAGGTGGAGGAAAGGTCAGGGAGCTCGGGCAGGGGCAGTGGAGGTGAGTGAAGGATTGCCCTCGTGGGTAAAAGATGACTGTGGTGTCTCAGGAAAACCACGATGAGACTTTGGTTGCTGCTCCATTGTTGCAAGCTGACGTGGAACATGCAGACCAAGAATGTAGTGAAAGGGTCATCATTAACATTTCAGGTCTTCGCTTCGAGACCCAGCTCAAGACCCTCTCCCGCTACCCGAGAACACTTCTTGGTGATCCACGTAAAAGGATACGTTTCTTCGACCCTCTGAGAAACGAATACTTCTTTGACAGGAACAGGCCCAGCTTTGATGCGATCCTTTATTATTACCAGTCAGGGGGTAGACTTCGGAGACCTGTCAGTGTACCGATTGACATATTCCTGGAAGAAATCAAGTTTTACGAACTTGAGGAACAGGCATTAGAAATGTTCCGGGATGACGAGGGGTTGATGAGAGAGGAGGAACGCCCGTTGCCTGACAACGAGTTTCAACGGCAGATATGGCTGCTGTTTGAGTATCCGGAGAGTTCTGGACCCGCAAGGATTATTGCCATAGTGTCAGTTATGGTTATTTTGATATCCATCATCATCTTCTGCTTGGAAACCCTGCCTGAGTTTAGAGAGGTCCCTGCAGTACCTGACATCCCTGTCAATGGAAGTACTCCTGGAAAAAAACCTAACCCATTCACAGATCCATTTTTCATGGTGGAAACCCTTTGCATTGTGTGGTTCTCTTTTGAGTTTATGATGAGGTTCCTCTCATGTCCCAGCAAACCGGTCTTCTTCAAAAACATCATGAACTTGATAGATGTTGTAGCAATTGCACCTTACTTCATTACCCTGGGCCTTGACCTAGCAGAGCACCAGGGCAGTAGCCAGCAAGCTGCTTCTCTGGCCATACTGAGGGTCATCCGTCTTGTTCGAGTTTTCAGGATCTTTAAACTCTCCAGACACTCAACGGGTCTCCAGATTCTGGGCCAAACACTTCATGCAAGCATGAGGGAACTTGGGCTATTAATATTCTTCCTGCTAATAGGGATAATTTTATTCTCCAGCTCTGTGTATTTTGCAGAGGCGGAAGACTCCGAGTCTGGATTCACGAGTATACCTGACGCGTTCTGGTGGGCCGTGGTTACCATGACCACGGTGGGATACGGGGACATGTATCCGTCAACTATCGGTGGGAAATTCGTCGGGTCCTTGTGCGCTATTGCGGGGGTTCTGACCATAGCCTTGCCTGTCCCTGTTATTGTGTCCAATTTTAATTATTTCTACCACAGAGAGAACGAAGATGTAGAAAATGATCAATATGTGCACGTGACTTGCGGTCAACAGCAGTCCAGCTTCAGTGAATTCGTTTCACACGAAAGTACCCAGTCTCTCTCCAAATCAGATATAGAGGGGAAGGATTTCACAGCCCCGACGCATTCTAATTTAAACCCTTCCGCTGGATACACTGGACAACTGACAGATGTATAAAACATTTTTCCAGCGCAAAAGGAATTAACGGATGTCATAGGCCTATTGTTCTATATGTCTACAGACAGGGTGACAACGTTTGGACCAACGGTTTGGATTTATATCGGAATAAATGAGTTTAAAGCGCCACTTCGTGGATGGCGAAGAGCATTACAGACGGCGCTTACATCGGCTCAGGAAAAGGCGACTTTGTAGCATACTGTAGCTTATAAGACTCCTACACCGTTCTCCCTATTAGGCTCCTGCACAAAAAGCATTTACCTGGACGTTGAAAAACATTGATTTTGATTTGTGACAACGCTTTTGTTTGCCTGCCTTGTATATTTTAAGTCACATAGTGCTAGGCTACTTTGTAACCCTTCCTTTCCAGAGATCCAAGGGACAGGCTATGTGTCCTTGATAGCTAAATCCAAAATTTGATAGCCTAATGCATTCCCTTCTCCACTTGAAAGGCTTGAAAGGTAGCACAGAAAAGTAAAAAGGCTAATCTCCAGCCTATAGCATTTAGATGCAAATCCAAAACACAGTACATCAATAAGATGAACAGGTGAACATTTGCATTCAAGGAACCCACAGTGTAAACCTTAAGAAGGAGAATTAAGCTATAGCCTTTGGAATAAACATGATCACAATAATAGGTACAAAAACAACAGAAACAAATTTTTTTGTTAGCTCTTGTAAATATGCTATATTTGTCTTTAAGGCAGATAGGCCTATTGTGGATATTGTAGGCTAAGAAAGCCTATTGGCTCTAGGCCTGCCTATGGCATCCTGCATTTCCGGCATATTTATTTTTTTCACTTTAAAATGTATGCTGTTCTATATTGTTATATAAATAAACATAAAATGAAAAACACCACGGATATAAAATTTTTTTAATGAAGTTTGCCATCAGACAAAGATTTAAATCATCATTACCAGAAATCAGTTAATAAAACAACAGCAGACTAGATAGGTTCATGCCACATTAAGTAGCCTAAATGGCATATGCCTGCTAGATAAACTTACTGAATAAATGAAGTTAGTCTATAGGGCGTTTGCTAAAAGGTTAACTGAAGCCAATACAGATTTTATAGCGATATGCTACATATATTCATTAGGTAGGCCTGTAGGTGGTAAAAGTGCCCGAATAGATCAAATATAAAAGACATTAAAGAATGGTCTAACTCAGCCCACAGCTCATAGGGAGGGGCAATACAACCATTAGCAGCAGAAACCCCTTTATGTTTCAATAACATATAGTTACATAACATGCTATCACGGCTTCAGCTACTGTTCTACAAATTATAAATATATATATATATATATTTGTCAGAATTCGATCAGAGAACAATCGTAATCACGTGCGCTGTCCGTGGTGCTGAAGCTCCATCCTCCGTGGTGCCCGGGCTGATCTCCGGCTGCGCGTGCACGAGGCAACTCCGTGACATGAACTCTGATGATAGATAGATAGATGTGTAAAATATGACATTGCACATTTGCCTATTACATGTTGTTTCTTAAATGTCAGGCTGCGTTTAGAAAACATTTTAATGGTAGAGTCATGGGTAGAGTGAAGGAAATGAAATTGAATTGTCACAGCCTATCTCTCTATCTACAAGTTAGATATACGCCAGTGTTGGCACAAACGCTTCGCTTTTTGTGGTTTATTTAGTCCGTCTGGCAGCTTGCTTTAGTACAGCTGGTCTGCATTGCGTCGAACACCCCCCCCCCCCCTTCCTACTCCTCCTAACACTCCTTTCACTTCTCCCTTTTCCAACTCACATGTAAAAACTCATAACAACAACATACCTGGCACTGTTGAGAGGTTCTCCTGTCCTCGGTGCTAATACACGAGTCTCTCCTACATAATCATCTTCACTTCATCATTCCTTATTAACCGAGCCGAGGTGAAGCCCATTCTGCCTGTCATCTCGTCTACTCGTAACAACAAATTTCTGCTGATGTAGTAACGTCTGGAAATGTCAAGGGCTCCGCTTATTAGCTTTAA
>JAODTR010000021.1:788104-802067 GCA_025399935.1 Amblyopsis rosae | reverse complement strand
CCCCCCCGAACTGCAGCAGTAGCCTTTCCTGCAGTATAGAAGACTTTCACGCCGGGCTGCAGCAGCACCGGCAACTATAAACACGCTGCGGCTTCACTAAGCGCTTTTTTCTCGTCTCTCGTCCCAGGTTGTCATCATTTCTCAGCATTTGACTTTTATCGCAGCAACCTCACATTGCCTCAGTGCAGAGAGGCTTCGGTTGTTGCTTGACGCGGACGCTGGCAGGTTACTTGTGATATGCACAACAACGTTTTTTATAGTTATTTGTTGGGGCTGCTGTCTAAAGTGTTGATGCCACATGCCAACCACGGGTGGCCTATTGGATGAATTTACTCGCGAATGGGACGCATTCAAGAACCTTAGACCCCAGCTCAAGGTAAGGTAAACGGTCAACTTGCCGGAGATAGCCAGCGTCTTATGTTATGTTCTTATCAAGGGATGTTTGAGCATATAGACCTTTTGCTGGGATTAAATGTAACAATTATATAAAGTAACCTAATGGACATCTGCTGCATATAATAATATGTAGTATATATCAAATGTCAGAGACAAATATTATGCGTCAGCTGTCAGTGCAGGCTAGTCTACACTAGTGAAAGTATCTTAGGTTTTGAATTGTGATGCTATAGGCATACTTTTTGTTATTAATGTTTGGCTATAGTTTTTTGTTGTCATTATTATTGTTGTTATTGTCATTGTAAATGTTCCTATAATGGCTACTATAACTGGAAAATTCCACTGTTAGTAGTCCTTTGTAGGGAATGTAGCCTATATAAATAAATAAATGGCAGAAATCGCTGAGCTGGCAAATATCTGGGCTGTTCGATCTCTTCTTTTTTTCTGTGCCTGGGTGACAGAGGCAGCAGTAGCGGACGCAGCGGAGAACAGCAATGGTCGAGTCAGCGAGAACTGCAGTGGAGCCGCACTGAGGCAAAGCAAGCAGCCCCCTATCTGGGGATTTCAACACTTAGGGGGTGGGAAGCCAGCTGGAAATTTGATCAAAAACCTGAATGCCTCCTCAGCCCGAGTAGCCGGAATCCCTCGACTCCTCCAAAATGACTGTCGTAGCAGGAGATAACATGGACGAGACCTCAGCCGTGCCAGGTCACCCACAGGACACCTATCCACCCGACCACGACGACCATGAATGCTGTGAGCGGGTGGTGATCAACATAGCCGGCCTGCGGTTCGAGACGCAGCTAAAGACTCTCTCCCAGTTCCCGGAGACTTTGCTGGGCAACCCGAAAAAACGGATGCGCTACTTTGACCCTCTGAGAAACGAGTATTTCTTTGACAGAAACCGTCCCAGTTTTGATGCCATCCTGTATTACTACCAGTCCGGGGGCAGGTTGAGAAGGCCGGTGAACGTGCCATTGGATATGTTCTCGGAAGAGATTAAGTTTTACGAGCTGGGAGTGGAGGCAATGGAGAAATTTCGTGAGGATGAGGGCTTCATCCGAGAGGAAGAGCGACCTTTGCCCGATAGGGAGTTCCAGCGTCAGGTCTGGCTTCTCTTTGAGCACCCAGAAAGCTCGGGTCCGGCGAGAGGGATTGCGATCGTATCTGTGATGGTGATTCTTATTTCAATAGTCATATTCTGTTTAGAAACTTTACCACAGCTAAAGGAGGACCCGGCAGGCCGCATGGAAATCCGAGGTAATCAAACTTTTTATTACAAGCCAAACATCCTCACAGACCCCTTCTTTATTGTCGAGACCCTCTGTATAATCTGGTTCTCCTTTGAGTTGATAGTGCGCTTTTTAGCATGTCCCAGCAAACCAGCCTTCTTCAAGAACATGATGAACACTATCGACATAGTGGCCATCATCCCTTACTTCATCACGTTAGGTACCGAGCTGGCCGATGACCCAAAAGACAACACCGAGGGGGTGGGGGAGCAGGCGACATCTCTAGCCATACTCAGGGTGATCCGTCTTGTCAGGGTGTTCAGGATCTTCAAGCTTTCGCGACACTCCAAAGGATTGCAGATTTTGGGGCAGACGCTCAAGGCCAGCATGCGAGAGCTCGGATTGCTGATCTTCTTTCTGTTCATCGGAGTCATCTTGTTCTCCAGTGCCGTGTACTTTGCAGAGGCCGAGGAGCAGGGGTCCCATTTTGACAGCATCCCAGATGCTTTCTGGTGGGCTGTTGTGTCTATGACAACTGTGGGCTATGGGGATATGGTCCCAGTCACCATTGGAGGCAAGATCGTAGGTTCACTGTGCGCAATCGCCGGTGTGCTGACGATTGCGCTCCCAGTGCCTGTCATTGTGTCCAACTTCAACTACTTCTACCATAGGGAGACGGAGGGAGAGGAGCAGGCCCAACTGCTCAATGTGAGCAACCCAAACATTCCTTCTGAATCCAACTCCAGCCGCCGCAGCTCTTCCACCGTCAGCAAGTCAGAGTACATGGAGATTGACGGAGACATAAACAATAGCATCGACAATTTTAGGGAGGCAAACCTCAGAACTGGCAATTGCACTATAGCTAACCAAAACTGCGTAAACAAAAGTAAGCTGCTTACAGATGTGTAGACTGTAGATAGAAACCATAGGATCTCTGATTCTGTCATGAGTAGTTAAGAATGCTTCATATACCTTCCCCAAGCGCTCAATAGCATTAGGCCTACAACCATCCTTGGCTATATAAAAAGGAAGCAGAAAAAAAATAACATAGCTGTTAGAGTATATGACAGGTAGATAGAGTAATTAATTCTAATGATCCTATACACATATATTGAAAAAGAGAATTAGCAATTGTTATGCACACGCCCAGGAAAATGCCGAGCAGTGGCTACTCGCCTATACTGTGAGATGACGGCGTGACCATTAAGATGTTATGCATGGAAATAACATTTCAGCAAGTTGCACAATGCATCAGAAAAGTCTGCAGAGACATGCAAGCATCTGCAGCCCAGTGGTTGGCGCCTTGGGCGCTCCTTCCTCTACTCCTCAACAAAGCACCTTATAGGAACAAGACTGATACCTCCTGTTTGGATGTAAGAAAATGGTGATCTGTTCGCGTCATGGACATCCGCAATGCTGCTCTTTTCCAGCAGATGCTATACTTATGATATCACCAAGTGATTCAATGCCATGCTCTCTAGATGCAACACAGCACAATGATAAAGAAGAGCTTCACATAAGCATGTTTAGAGACTTTCCATTTTGATATTGGCATGCAGGAGACATATCTCGAATAATGGTAAATATCTTCTTTTGGATAGCCGCCCTCATGTCCCATTCCCATTGGTTTTCACACTGAGTGCACTGGATAGACTTGATTTGAAATGCTAAACATTTAGAAGTATAGGGATTGTATGTTAAATCTCAAGGGAAAAGTACATTAATGAGATCATAGCATGAACAAATAACCTGCATTATGGCCTATTGACCTAGGTACTTGTGTACCCAGGTATATATTTAATGCATGACATCACTGTACAGCTTGTTGCAATTCAGGCACTTTGCAGTGCCCCATTGTCAGGGTAACGAAGGAACACAAATTCTGGATGTTTCTGAAATGTGACAAAATATATCCAAACCCATCTCGGGATGCAGAGTTTCTAATTTAAAAAGTAGTCAAAGAAGCTGAATAAATATTATCAAAAATGCATATAATCATATTTAGCACCAATTACCATATTACTTCTAGTGCAGTGCATGGATCTTCTTTGAACAAGAAACGTTAGCATAGTATGAGTCATGCTTCGAGTACATCAAAAATATAAGTATGTATGTTTGGTTTTGAAACCAGTGAAAAAATCCAAACTAAAATTCTCCTCATATTATGAAGACTTATTTTGACATTAGTTGCTAGTGCCTTTACCCCCTCGCCAACAGGACCAGTGAAAGTGCCTCTGTGTACAATGGCATTGATAAACTTGGGCAGATCTTGAGTAGTTCCTCATGTGGATCATAGGTAGGATGATAATGTAGGTCGACAGCAAGAAAACATGGCAGAAAAAGAGAACCCGTGGTTATCACCCACAAGTTGTCATGCAGCAACATATTGTGTTTTCTTTTAGCTGACCAAACCCAATGGGGATATATCCTCCAAACCTAAAGGGAATAGCCATTGCCTTCCATTTGTTTTGCTTATTGTCTTTTGTTGTAAATGTTGTGCCATGCATCCTTGAGTGTCTCTACCTCAGTGAGGTCAGTGCAAACTAACTGCAGAGCTTTAAGCTTCCGTTTCCATGATGGTAAACCCACAATACTGTAGGCTTGAACTCAAGACATCCACTACTGAGCCTGGCTGTAGTGTCACAGAGCCTTTACATAAGCACTTATGATATATATATAATACCCCACATCCTTAACCCCGCCCCCTCTAAGCTACGCACAATCAACAACACACCTTCATAGATGATTGTTTATATGCCTGACTCTCCTAACACAATGGGACTGACTGTTTAAGTGTCATTCACGGCTGAATGTATTGTTGATATACAAAGGGGGGATATTGTTGAACGAGTGAATTAGTGAAGTCTGTCATATTGAAGTATTTGGCCATGATTCCAGAATGTGCAGCCCCTTTGTTTTTGCACATTTTACAGAATGGTTTGTCCAGTTTTAGCTGATCATATATAGATTTCTGTTATATCTACACTTGTTTAAACATTGTCAAAGGTATATTAGTACCTAGCACATTAGTGATAGTGGGCCAACTGACAAAACATAATCACTCTACGTACTTGAAGAAACATTCATACATTATACACACTGAAATATGTTCCAATTGAGTTATTGGTACTGTATACAGCCCTTTGTTCTTTACTTATTTGAAGGTTTATACGTGGCCCTCCACTATTGAGCACTACTTGTAGGTTTATTTTGTGTGTTTTTAGGTCTGTTGACCTGGAAGGCCACCTTTTGCGGTGCTGATGTACCCTTTTTGTCCATTTTTGTCCTGTTACTCACATATTGCCTGGAGGAGCACGCTTAGGTGAACCATTAGTATCAGGCATTTTAGATTCTATGAATCTAGTACCTAATTGTTTTGTTATTGCTAACTGGTTGGCAACTGTAGAATATGGTATGACCTCTTTGTTTGGTTCTTATCTTTGTACTGTATACTGAAGACAAAAAAATACGAATTAAATGGGGGATTTATTCTAGCATCATATTAAAACAAATGCTTACTAAAAGCTAATTTAAACCATTTTTTGTGAAGGTGATAGTTTATGTTTGTTCCAAGAATTTTATTTAGTCAAGTTAGTCATATAGTGATACTGGTATAATTTTTTCACTTGTTTCAAGGACAATAACATTTTAAGACAGAATGAGACTAAATGTTATCAAATGGATAGTGTGATTTTAAGTAAAAGCTTTCATACTGTATGCCGGTGAAGCAGGTCTGTTTCAGGGATCCTTACCTACTTTAGGGTTTCTCATGAAGATATCATTTATTCTAAATATTATCTCAGTGCCACTTATTATGATTACATGCTGTATTGTATGTCCACAAAGTTCATAGCAGAGTATCATATACATACAGCTAACAATCAGGTTATTGATATGTGTGCTCTTTTCACATAGGCTTTTTGCTGCAAAGAATGCTTATTTAGAACCTTTACAACATGTAGTACATATACATAAACATAAATTAAGAGAATAGATACCCCTCACATTGCCAGTGCTGTTGCTACTCTTACTGTGAGGGCATCCTATACAGTATGGTGCTATGAATTCAATTACCCAACAGAACTTGCATTCTTACAGCAATAGAATAACAAATATGTCTCTTTTTTATTTAGATTTTTTTGTAAAATAGGATACAAAACTAGAAAACAAACCCATTTAAAATTATGCAGAACATTTACAGATATTTCAAACAGTGTTTAAATATCATTCTAGTAGTTGTTGTGTTAATGTTGGCAAGAGTTTTAGAGGTCAACACATTGTACAATGAGAAACATTTTAAAAACCCAAATACTGACACACAGCAAAGTCTATCTGAAATGTTTAACCAGTGAGGAACCAAGTATTAGGGGCTAAGAAAACCTATAGCACAGTCTCCAAGGAATAGCCCATAATGCACTTAGAGGACGCTATCATCAACCCACTGACATTAATGTGTGTGTGTGTGTGTGTGTGTGTGTGTGTGTGTGTGTGTGTGTGCGCGCGCGCGCGAGCATATGTGTGTCACATGATCAGTGAGGAAGAGTCAGAAAATGTGCCTATGTAAAAAATAATTTCACTAAGGTTTCTGATATCGCACTTCTCTAAATAAATGAGATGTTCTCAAATAATTATCCACACTAATGTAGTAAGATCTCAATGTAATTTTAGCTACAGTACGGTATAGTAGAAAAAAAAGTATCAACTTCATATTGCAATTATGGAGATACATTTATCAATTTTTATGTTTTTTTTTTTTGTGTGTTAGTTATTTTCTGTGGCATTGTAATATGACTGATTGTTTAACCCTCCTGTTATGTTCGTTTCACAGTCAAATTGACTGTGACCCGGGGCATGTTTAATTATCCAAAAATATCAGAAACCTAAAAATCACAATAACCATTGTTTATAAATCATTAATAACACCATTACTAACCATTGCAATCAATATGCAGTGAAATTGTGCTCTTTACCTCTCACAGATGGTTCAATGAGGACAATGCATTAGTTTTTCATAAAAATGCAAGTTAAAGCTTTTTTTAATGTACTTTTGAAAGACCTACATATAAAATAACAATAGTTTTACATGGCATTGATTTTTTTAAATTATATCTTAAATTTGAAAAAAAATTATTTTTATGGATTGATGTTGATAAATTAACAGACACCTCTTCTGACAGAGTATATCATATGTAGCTGCAGAGTGTAATGTTGGTAGGACTCCCTTGCAGAGAAACTTTATATGTTTTACACCTCCCCTGCTGAGTGTCCACTCAATGTGGGTGAAGTTTTTCCACGGGAACAGAAAAGGTTCCTGTCAAAAGTCATAAGAACACCTGCATTCTCACACTTTACAGATGAGGTCAGCGTGTAATGTTGGACTCCCTTGCAGCAAATAATTATGTTTTGCCCCTCCCCTGCTAAGTTCACTCAATGTGGGTGAAGTTTGGCCACGGGAACAGAAAGGTTCCCATCAAAAGCATGGTCAAAAGTAATAAGAACACCTGCATTCTCGCACTTTACAGATGAGGTAAAGAGAATAGGGAGAAGGTGTGTGTGTGTGTGTGTGTGTGTGTGTGTGTGTGTGTGTGTGTGTGTGCGCGTGCGCGTGCGCGTGCGTGTGCGTGTGTTTGTGTGTGAGAGAGATTTTGGTAAAATATATATATCACAGTTGCAAAGAAACAAATTCTGAATTCTGAAGAAACTTCTGACCCCTTTTAGCCTCCAGTTTGACTGCCGGGTCAAATTTACCCGTACATCACCTATGTAATTTAACATGCACAGGGGGTTGCAAATATTTCTAATGAACCATTTTCATTTTATATGTTGATTACACATATTAAGCCAAGCAGAAGAAGTTTCATACCAAAAGAATTATTGTAACAATTTTTTTTAGATTTTGTAACTTTAAAAAGTTGACCCCAAACATAACAGGAGAGTTATTAAGGAAGAACATGCCATATACTGATATATCAAAGACTCAATGTGTTCTTTTGGAAAGCCATGATAATGCAATTAGTGTACACTAAATGATATGGAGTGTATCAAGACCTATGGTTTGTCATTTGTTTTTCATTGGAGCACCACATTTACATTTTCCAAAATGCCATTATTGAATTTATTGCTAATGTATAGATACATATCTTGACAGCAACCAAATGATCGCAAAAACTGCATGGTCAATGGAAGACTGCATGAGCTTTGCCTTTAAAAACTGTTGATCAATTATAAAGGTTGCTTCATTTATGAAACCCTTGCTTCCATATGCACTAAGGCTTTGACAAGGCCCTGTTCAGAACGTATTTCCGAATGTGTGTTTTTATGCTGGGGACAAATATGATCGATATCTTCCTCTCACTCAGTTCAGAACGTGGTTTAGTGACATTAAGGGCTAGTTTCTCACATCTGATCTCTATTTTAGGATTAACTAATCCCTTAATAGAAATCCCTTGTCTCAGTCTAGATCAGTTTTCTCAAGGTAGAGATCATGACCCTCGCAGCCCACCATCGATTGTGAGACTTTTACTTGGACGTAAAATGGTTTCAAGATTTTGAAATCATCTCTTCATTATTTATGAATTGATCCTAGTTTAATAAGATTTATAAATTGTGCATGAAAATATGTATTCATAGCCGTGGTCCCCTCAAGCTGTGAAGCATATCTTTTTGTGGACCATGAGTCAACATGCGTGTGTGCTGCTGGTCTAGACTGTAGTGATACTGCATTATGTATAACATTCTTATGATGTCTTAACAGGGCCTTTACACCGTCCTCTGTCCTTATAGAATATTGGTAGTCTCCTTTAGGTCTTGACAAGAGTTTCAAAAAGTGCTTGCTTTGGTGGCAACAAACTTTGGTATATATAGCTCGGGTTTCCCTCCAATTGATGAAAGATGACAACTAATGGAAACTACCTTGTTTGAGATAAGAGTCTGCCTTTCCATGGAGCACGCAAATAGGAGTGTGGCCATGTAGGAATGCTGGCCCATTCTGGATTAGCTCAAAAACATAAAAAGACTGTTGAACTGTATTTTGCCTTCCCTTCCATCCTAACTTTTACCAGACTCTCCTGTGTGTTATAGCCACGTTGTTGTTTTGTCTTTACCAAATTGTGTGCTGCATTGTGTTTGTTTTGTTAAACGATGACAACGAATGGTCTGTGATCTATGCAAGGGTATTTATTCATTTTCATTGATCACTTATGATTTTATCTTACATTATCTTCAATAAATTTTTAAGGATCAGCTGGTGTATATTCATTTCAGCCTGGGCTGGGAGTTGTTTGAACATGGCGTCTGCATGTCTACTAGGATGTTGGGGTTCAAGTTTCAAAACTGGACTGTGACCTTCCATGGCATTGTCTGTCGAATTACGAGCACTGCTCATTTGTAGGATAAATGACAAGTCAGCTCTGCTGTATATGAAATGTGCAAAGGAAAACACGTTCTATAGTGCCACGGGCCCTAGAAGTCAAATCTATACTCCACAGCCCACATTTATATTTGTTGTACTGGAATGAATGATTTTACAACATTCAGGGTCTGAGACATACTATTGACAGATACTGTCTAGCCATTATTGTTTTACAGGTAATATTAATGATTCCACACTAATCCCTTATTCCAGGAAATGGCTTTATCACTGAGATTACCTACATAGCTCAAAAGCATGAATGACTCCATTACATGGCCTCAATTCACACGTCATTTCACATCACCCTGAAGCACATTGTATAATGCATGGTATTATACAATTTTTGAGTTTTATTAGCATTCAGAGTAAAGACACTAAGGACACACATCCCACATAAAATTCTAGGGTTATGGTTATGGTTAGGTTAATCTGAATTCCAAATCCATTCAAAAATGTCTCACTTTATCTGTATTTTTATATGTATCCATATTACAAAGGTAGCAGTTTGTTACAAACTTGTTGCAAAGCTGAAAGCTTATAACCGACAAATCGCTTAGTGGCAAAGCAGCTGCAGCATGTAAATGATCTAAATGATCACTCTGTCCTTAATTGCAAATAGACAGGATGATGCTTTTACCCAGAGAGACATTCTCCACAGTGAGTTTAGGAGCAGGTAGGAGTTAATGTGCAATATCCACCTAGAAAACTCTATATTGATGTTGAAATATTATAAATATTCTGTGATATTGGACAGAATATTGATATTGATCAATATTCTGTCCAATATGACAGATTATTGAACCCTTGTAATACACTGTGGCTCAAATGCATTATTCAGAAACCAAATTTATAAATATTATAGTAAAGGGATATGACTTTCTGAGTTTCTAGTTTAGTTTAGTAAAACGTGTTATTTGCTAAAAAGCAGCATGTACTATCACATAGGAAGAGAAGCTGTATTTGCCAACTAAACATGTTTATGGGGCAGAAAAATATCTGAGTCTAACAAAACCCAAGTAAGGAAACTAATCTAAAGGTTGCACCAACATATGCATATGAAGCAGGGATTCCCTTTGCATTACAAAAAATGACCTTACTGGTCCGTCCTCCAGTATAGACAGAAAGGGGGATAGTAGCCAAGCATCCATTGTCTTGTCTGTTCCTCCTCAGACGTTTAAATGTACAACTGAAGAAAGTTGACCATGGGGATGTAAGGGCGTGTTTTGTCAGGAAATGTAGCGAAACCAAAGCAGCACCACACTGTTTAATCCTAATCTGAAGCACAATGTCCCCAGGCCGTAGTCACATCCAGCCCTGCGAGACTAATGTCTGGAGACTAACGTCTGCCAGTCTTTCTCAGTCACATTGTAGGCTCCCTGGCTCTGTGCCCTGCCTGTAGGATCCAAGGGCCTCATCTTTCTCTCCTCTGCATTGCCCTCAGGAAATGCAGCACTACTCCCTCTGCAGGCAGCAGTAAGGGTGGGGTGAGCTGGCAGCAGTCCCACTGCTCTCTCTCTCTCTCTCTGGCTTGGATCCTATACTCTCCATTCTTTCTCCCCATTCCCCCCTCCCCTCTCTGTCTCTCTCATATCTCCCACGTTACTCCTCTTTGTCTCTCACCTGTCTCTCCCTATATCTCCATTCTTCATCATTTTCTTATCCTTTATTGTTTCCTTAGCCTTTCCCACTATCATCTCTGCGTGTTCTCTCTATCCCTCTCTCGTGTATTGGGACTGTCCTGTACAGTTGTCTGTGCTGTGCTAATAGGGCAATAGCACAGCTCCCTGCTGCTATCGTTATATGTCTGTCGGTCCGTCTATATTTGCACATACAAGTTAATGATGGTCAAGAATTTGACGGAAGCGACTGGATGTACCAAGGTGTGGTACATCTCAAATTCACCTTGTGTTGCTGTATATACTTTTAAAAGTGATCATACAGGCCACTTTGAAATGCAAATATTAGTGACATCATTCAGGGATCAATGCTTCATCACAGCAGACAATCAAAGCAGTTGGTCCATTTAAATAAATTAAATGCCCACAGTAACAGTTATTACAGAAGTTGTGCAGAAAACAAATGCTTTTAAGATTACTTTTTTATTTCTTTGTTTTCTGTATAAAATAATTTTTAGGAACAAAATAAATATTTTTTTTATGTATAGTATCTTTGAAATCCATAGGCAAATAAAGCTACTTTGCATTCTTATGAATGAAAGTCCTCTGTAAAAACTTGATTTCTCAGTCAGACCAGGTAAGGGCTTTTTCCCTGCCCCAATACCTTTCAATTAGACATCCTGGTATACTCGGTCTCGGTGGATGGTGTGTAGCTGCAAGGAAGGCCAGCAAAATACAGCTGTATATCTTCCCATACGAATGATAAAAGGTTTAATTGAAACAGGGCTGGACGCCCTCCATCTCCATGTGTCTCACCTCCACAACACTTCAACATGAATGAAGGGTTATTGGACAGCTATGGGCAAGTCTGTCTGTCTCCCTGCATCTGGTCACACACAAATGCAAAAAATAGAAGGCTGATTTGCATTGCTGAGTCAGTACTCTGGCTAACTTGATATTTCCTATTGATTTCTGTGTAGATCTCATATCCCTTTTATACCATAAAGACATGTCATTCGTTTTTGAAAAGAAAAATTGTATTGTACAATTATTCAATGTCAAATCACTATTGTCGCATGCTGTTATCACCCAAGTCAACGTGTAAATGTGGAAGGGAGGTCTGTATTTTATTTTATACATAGTCCAACTCTAACAGCCTTGAATATGTTCTGCCTGTTAACCATTCACAAAATAGCTCTGCATGCAATACTGCATCTCCAATGCTTGGGTAGACCTTGGGTAAAACCCCACCCCCGGCCCACTGACTCCCCATATCCTCCCGTCCCCAGGGACCTCTCTCTGGCCCACTTCCTCTTTGCATTACCTCCATCAGGCTGTGCTGCTGACACACTTGTTTAATAATTAAGGGCTCGTCCATAATTTCCATGTCTTTGTGGAAGTCCACAAATGGTCTTTGTGAAGCTCCTGGCCAGTAAAACATACCTCTTTACCTCTGGCTACTGACAGCCCTACATCATTGTAGTGATGCGGCAAGGAAAATGTGAGCTAGCCAAGAGAGCAAAGGCTAATATATAGAGTTCATTATGAACTATGCACATATTCGTCTTCCTGTGTGTCGCTTCACCCGCTCTCCATCAGCGTGACCGATGCGGTTGCACATTTGAACCCAGTTGTTGTACGCCTTGAGCCTTTTGAGGCATAAGCACCTAAAGCAAGTAGTTCAGAGAATACAATATGGATAATGTGACAGGAAAATAAAGTTCCAAGATCCAAAAATTTTCATTTAACAAAATATTTGTCATAGTTATTTGATGACAATTTATGTATTTATTAGTATAGATAGAATATTAATATTAAAGAGAAAATCAGGCCAATAGTTCAATGTTGAAATGAAACCAATTCAACATCAATTGTTTGAGGCATGACCCCAAAAAATGTGTAGTTCATAGCTAGCCTGGATAAAACCATCCTCGTTTGTTTGTATTTGAAAATCACGTGTCGTTCTGATTACTAGAAGGGGGTTAATTCACCTGCCAATGATATGATTGACAGCTACTGGCATCCATTTGTCAGCCTGGCTGACAAATGGTTTTGCCCAAGGACTCTGCAAACAAGCCCTGAGCACACTGTGAGTGGAAGGATACACAGGAGTGCTATATGTGCTATATGTCAGCCAGTAGGTCCTCCAGCCACACGTGTATTCATCTGTGCCTCCATCCACCCGTTGAGAGATCTGCATCAGCTTGCCAGGCCTGGGACGTGCCCTTGTGGGATCCAGGATGTGAATCTCAGCTTACACGAGCCTCCTCTCCAGCATGCAGTGTCAGCATTCTTGTCTGGGGTGAAAATCCTAAATTCTTCTCGTCGTCACAACGCGCCATGACCTTCCCTCTTATATTACATCGGCACACAGCACTCACACAAGTCGGCTAATGCAAAACCACAGCAGATAGCGCTACATACACAAGGGCTGTGCAGAGATGGACACAGCATTACCATGTTGATACTGAATTCCAATTGACAGAAACAGTGACTGTGTGCATGGATGGTTTTAAAGAATACGAAGACTGATTAATAGCAGATATAAGGCTAATAATTCAGTCACTAGTTTAAGATGCCATGTTAACCATGTGTTAATGTATCAACAATGTAGTCATAAACTAAAGCATTAAAGATTTAACATGCATTTACACTAAACTTAATGAGAGGTAGGCAACTGTGTAATAATGAACTTGGTTGATTGTAGTTGTCCAACACTCTAACTAACCACGGCATTCAAGGTAGGGGGAGCTAAATACTATGGTTTGGATCAAATATGTGTCTAGTACTTCTACTTTTAGAACTTGTTTTTTCCACCTCTGTCACTGTGACACACCCACAGCATAAAGGTCATTCATCTAAGGTCTCCTCAACCGCATATGCTTTATTGATTTGGTATCGGCTCTCATAGTCCTGTATCAAGACCTCAGCACAGGGGTGGTTTTTGAGACAACAACAACAGACCTGACCTTCCTAATAACACAGCATGTGTGGTCAGTACTCGAATGCAAGGATACGCTGTATCAACCTATCTGCATTTTAATGTTTACATTTAACCATTTATAGGGCACTCATTGAAACACTTATTTGTGTTATTGGAGGAAATTACAAGACATTATTACTATTGTTACTTTTTTCAAAATGTTATTGTTATATTGTAAATCAGGGTCAACAAAGTGACCATACCTTGCCTTTCTATGGTACTTTTTTTCCAAAACGTATGTGCGCGTATATCTAATCTATCTATATATCTCTATCTATCTATATATCTCTATCTATATATCTATCTCTATATATCTATCTCTATA
>JAODTR010000021.1:730571-776101 GCA_025399935.1 Amblyopsis rosae | reverse complement strand
CCCCCCCCCCCCCCCCCCCCCCCCCCCCCCCCCCCCCCCGCTAAGGGCTAATGCATCACATGGCATTTGAATTCAAGGAGAGTCCCATTCACTTTGTGGAGTTTTTTACCAGCAGTGACACTAATGGAAAGAACTTCCAATGCACACTCTCTAAAGCCCTGCTTTTAAAGAAAGACTTAAATCAGCTAGCAGAGACAATGGCTTCAAAAACTACTCAAAATAAAAACAGGAACTCAAGGAACAAGCTCAATCTACGATATTGGCCCAGTAAATGTATATGCATTCACAGCTCCGCAAATCCACAGACTAACACTGGGGCTGAAGAAACCCTTGCCTTATTCCCAGATTAACTGGTGCAACGCTGCTTTTGTAGCAGATAATCAGTGGTGGTTAAAGTCATTACAGTCTCTGTGAGATCTCCTCTCTGAGCGTAAACATGCACACAGTTCAATCAACACATTATGTGACATCCAGATTGCTGTTCTGATCTCCTGATAGCTTTGCATCAGCATGCTAAACTGCAGGCAGAGTCTCATCACTTTTCTCCCCACGTTTAAAGAGCCAGTGTTTGGATCGTTGAGGTTCTGTGAATAATATGTTGGCAGACGTGTGATTTGCTTTGCTAGCTCCAGCATCAGTACCCAGGCCCCCATTAACATATCATAGAACCTGCTTATAGGCCACACTGTTTGCCTTCAGAGTGCAGCCATAATAATCGACAGAGGTTAATATAGGCAGTTTTATTGTTCCTCACGTGACATGGATTCTAGAGAGACATAGTGTGTGCTTGTGCGTGTGTGCGCGTGTGTGTACGTGTGTGCATACCTCTGTTCAGAGTGGTGCAAAGAGAGAATAACACCAGAGTTTAGGTGTTCCTGTTTGAGGGTCACCAGCAACGTAAACTCACTCCTGCCCCTCATCTTCTGGACCATTTTCTCAGAAACCTCTCCTGGAGCCTTTACTTCTCTAGATGAGCCTAATAACACATGAGATAACACATGATCGGTATTGATTCATCTGTACTGTACTGAAGACATTCACATACGTTAACATGTTTTTAAATGATATGCAGTAAAGCATAAGCATATTGTTTACATTACATGCTGTTTATTTTACATGCATAAAGTACACAGTTTATTGTATATTTAACATTTCTAAACATTTCATTTGGAAGCACCTCAGTAAATTTAATTAACTACAGCAGAGCTTCAAACAATATATTATGGCACACATTCAATAAGAAAATACATGTCCAGAGTAGCACCAGACGGTTCCATTCTTGACAAGCATGTCTAATAAAGTTTTATTGTATAAGCTTTGAAAATGTATTTCGTGTATGAATGTTTTTGGTCAAATATGTCCTATTACATCCAGGCTTTCCTCCTTGTGAAACATTATAGACACAAACAACTTTTGAAGGAATGTATTTGTACCATTATTACTCCTGTTCAGAGTCGAGGGATTTTGAATTGGATCTCAGAATCATACATAGTGAAAATATTTCCACCATTTCTAGAAACCATCCACTTATTACACCATCTGATAAACACTTGTAACCAAATATAGCAGAAAGCTTATCCCAGAAATGTTAGCAGACTGTTGTAGCTTTGCTTAAGGCACATTTTCATTTTGTCATGACACAAACAGAGACACATCAAAGGACATGAGCCAAACAAACAAGGTAAAAGAAAGGGAGATGTCAGGAGGGCATGTTTTATGTAGTTACCAAGCTAGCCTGTTCCCATCAGTGTGGCCCCTTTCCTCTCAATGCTGTGCTACACAGACATCTATGTGACTTTAATGGAAACATCAATAAATGATAACGTTGCTCAGAAGCAATCACATCAAAGACTTCACTTACAACTAAGGAGTGCATGCAAGATGCCTTGGCACATTTACGCACTCTAGAAAGGTTTGGTGGCTTTTGCATAGTGTAATAATATTATTTCCATAAGGCGGGATTAGCCAATTAACACAGGGCATTCAGCATTGAACAATTAAGGCCATGATTAGTAAGGCCACTCAATGTTTATATAGCAGGGCGTGATGGAGCACAATCCCTTTACATTATTATGAGAAGGAGGTACAGTAACATGCTAGCATTAGCAACACTCTGAAGCAGGCCTTGTGAGCCAGTGTGGGACTCCCCCGAGTCTGTTTCGAGCCATTTCTGTCTAAACAAAAATGTTGTCTGGATTCTAGGGCCACCAGAGAGATGTAGAGCACATGACTGCATGCACTTTGCTGCCAAAGCAGAATGAGTTCAGTGTCATTGGCTGAGGTGGGACAGATGGCCCAATGACGGCATCACCAGTGCTCTATACTCGCAATACCCTGCTGCAACCAACACTAGAAAACCACTGAATAATTAAATTCCTCTGACCTCTTTTTATAATAACATATAGGGCATCTCTGGTGATTTTTCATACCTAAGAATTCTGGGCAATTTCACTAGCCCTCGAATGCACCTACAACAGATTACGTCTCGCTGTTATTTCTATGATTGCGGTTTAGTCAAACCGATATGCAATTACTCATTTGTGCTTCCCGCCACAAGGAAGAGCTCAAGCCAAACGAAACAACACAGATGGCTGGTCAATCTGTCCCCAGACCTCAACGGGGAGGCTGTAATGGTGGCCTAGGCTAGCGGATGTCTCAATCGCAGGCTCAATAGGGTAGAGAGAGGTGTAAGGGTGGGGTCTTTCCTGAGAGCAGCAGGCTACTGAGGTAAGGGGGATGGGCAGAGGCATGGGTCTCTACTCTAGCTCTGCGTCTGCTGTTTCACAATACTGTATGTTCACTCAATGTGTTAAAGGTGCTCCAAGTAGGATTTTAGCCATTTGTTAGAAATGCCATAAACATCCATTGAGTGAAATGTTCTGAGAAAATAACTTTTGTGTTGGATATCTTTTGCTTGATTGGTCAGCAAATCTACCCTTTCTGTCAATCACATGAATGCCCACCCATATCACAGGTTTGTCTATCGGCATCGCAACGGCAGACCAACTGGTTGTTTGGGTTGTTGATTTACAAAATGTTACTCTATATTTTATTATTAACTCCTGTTGCAACTGTCAAATCCTGTCTACAGCAGATTTAAGTGGGTAGCCTACGCACCATTGTGAGAAGATAAACGTGGCCCCCGCAACAGTCACACACCGGGTCTAAACAGACAAAACGTGTGTTTTGGGTATACGTCTGGATGAGGTAAAGTAAGTTGTTTGCAGAGATTCCATTATTAAAACATAAATGTTTAATGGCAATACAGGTAATATCTCTCAACACTAACAGGCAGATTTAGTGTGTGTTGTAATGGGAGGGCTAGCGTCTCCTTCTGCCAAATCAATGCAACCTTGCTGTGGGAGCCATTGGTCGATAATTTATTGGCACGAGTGGCCACCTGCTCTTGACTACTACTCATAATACTGTGAAAATGACACGCTCTTGTTGTCACAATGTTCATAACTGTTATCACATATCCTTGTTTACTGGTTGTTCTGACCAGACAGTTGTGGGGAAATACTGGAGGGTTGAAGGGAGCTCTCCAAAAGCCTCAGGATCAACACCATCTCTAGGAAGCACAGCTGTGAGTTACGCTAATCTTATCTCCTGGATACATTGCACTTTAATGGTTTCACTCCAGCTCCTTTTTCCATCCCTTGGCTTCACTTCTAATTTTAAACTGTCTATTATGGCCTTATTTTGTCTGACCTCTACTCCCCACACTGCTGAACCCCGCCATCATCCCAATCCCATCCCACTCTCTTGCATTGCATTCTGATAGAAGTATATCTGGAGGACTGTGCCATTCACCGGCACAGGTTTAGCATTTAGAACAGGTGCCCTAGCTACAAAGATATATACGACGGTCCCTTTTCTCACTTCCACCTGTGGTTACAGAATATGGGCTTCAGAATTAGGAAAGAGAAAGAACAGATTCCTTCCGAAATGAATCATGTATGTGGGATGCACTGACAACAGGAAGTCTAGCTTTCTGTTCATTACTGGCCTCTGGTTTCAACTTAATTATTTCCCAGAGGAGAAAAGTGAATGTAGACGGCATTACTGATATCATTCGAGATCATAGCTGCTTTTGTATGTGAATAATGAAGACTTTTGTTTGTAAGTCTGGTGGGCTGCCAGAACAAAATAACACCACCTACGCTTTTGCAGCAGCTCCTTGCTTGACAACGTTTTGTAAATAAACCGTCGTTCATCCGGTAAAGAGCAAGCTGTCCAAGAAATACACTACACACAAGACCAAGATGGGTCAGAACCAACGCAATAATCCCCTGAACACAGAAAGCAGAAATAATGTAATAAACCCTGTAAACATGCACTTGTATCTTATTGCATAATACTGGGAATATGACAGAGCATGCTGTCTTTCGACCATTTTATCTGCGGCCCTGAGCATGGCGAAGGATATGTGTGGGAGGGCAAACCAAGAGAATCGCTCTCTAGAGGGATTAGAGTAATGATAAATTCTATCCACCAGCAACTCCAAACTCTGTGCACACTTCCACCCACAAATATATAGAAATATAAACACTCAGCTACCCACATTCAGTACAACACACAAACATACATAATACACTACAGCATATAATCTCAACGAGGAACCCAAAAAACACACACATGTAACTATTGCAACTGTTGCATTATTCACTATTTCTTGCATGGGATTGCCTTTGTTGATGAGTTTCAGACGAATGTTAGTGTCTGGCCATTTTAAGCCTGTAATAAAATGCACCTGCTGATGTTTCAGCCACTCAGCTTTGGCCTGTACTACGAAGGAAGGAAAATGGCTTATCCAGGCATCTTCTGGACTAACTTTGTGATGTCAGGTGTAACTTGCCGAGTAACAAATACTACAAAAGGTGGAGAGGTTTTGCACGAGTTATGCTGTAATGGCAATTTATGTTGCATCTCTAAACTGCTCCGAGTTTATCTTCGTGGTTATCTCGATGTTACCCTATAAGCACTGCACCTTTGCTCACAATCGCAAGTAAACGCCTGGTGTTCTATCAAGTTATGCACTGCTTTGTCAAAGTTAGGAATACCGCAAATTGATAATTTTATATGACATTATAGCACAGCAGCATTTACTAAAATACACCTTAAGCATTATTAGTTCTGTATAGGATAGGAGCATGCATGCTGATTTATGTCCCATGCATTTACACAATTAAAAAATGTAGTTGTTTTAGTTTTTGCTTTCATTAAGACCTATATTATTTTCAACACTTCAATGCTTTCAAATCAAATCTAATCTTTATGATGTTAGCATCATAAAGCCTAAATAATGAATGTATTTACATTCTTTGTCCACCCCTACAAACCAACACCTTCATCGCAGTCATAATGCTGTTTAACACCAGTGTAGGCAGGCATAGTTTGTCAACCCTGACTTTCTCTGATAACCCAGAGTTATATCTTAGTAGGTTGAACTCTGTTATATAGGCCACTTGTCTAAAGCAAGATGAATTGCTATTTTAATCAGCTTTAATCAACAGTTTTTAGCTGTGCTAACGTAATTGCAAAAGGGTTGTATAATGATCAATTTGCATTTAAACAATGACAAACTTCCAAAATGGGCCCCTAATAGTTTGTCTTTCAAAATCAAACTTAAATGGATGTGTGTTTGTGTGTGTGTGTGTGTGTGTGTGTGTGTGTGTGTGTCTGTTTACCGGCACTGTGTATAGACACATATATACAGCATTATACAGTATGAATGCAGAAATACACACAGGCACAAATGCACACATAAACACACACAGACCTACTGTGTAAGGACACACTAAATATGCACACATACTTTACACTGTATAGGTGTGCACATACAGTACGTACATGTGCATGCTGTCCATGGACACACACACACACACACACACACACGCACACACCCACACGCTAGCACACACACATACACACACACACAGCATCCCTTTCAGCCAGCCTTTACAGCGGGCACCAAGGCAATCTGCATTCGGAGGAGCATGTCTCCCCACTGTGTGAGCGCTCCCCTGGAACAAATACTAAGCGGAGCCAAAGGCACCTCCAGGACTGCTGGGGCCAGCAATTTCCCCCCAAACCTCGATAGCCTCCACCGTGACCGCCCATCTGACATTCACACATCCTCAGAGCCCGTGTCAGCGATCCCAAACCCCTCCTAAAACATGTATATTAACACGAGTGGCTCTAGTGTGTCTGACATAGGAACAGTGTTTCAGGGAAGAGATCTGCACTTATTGGGGAAGATCTGAAGACCCAGGCAACGTTTCTTTCTGCCAATATAAATAAAAAAGTAAATGTCAACATATACCACACACCTATATTGTAACTACTTACATATCATTATGCAACACACAAAATTAAAATGCAATACAATTAATATGGGGCACATGTTGTCAGGTAGGAAATGCGATAATGTTGAGAGTCTGGCCTGGTATCCTGATTTGCAAGCTCAGTCCACCACATTAGCAGGTGATTGGACCACCTTGAACTAACAACAAACATTTGATGGTGGTTGGCATATGGGCCACAATATATCAGAATAACACCCACACCGAGATGATGAGGGGGGGGGGTCAAGGTCTGATAACGTTGTGATACCATACTGAGCTTCAGGTAAACTTTGCTGCGATATCAGTCTGGACAACCTGGAATTGTTTTGCTTCAGTCAAATATAGAGTGTTCTGATAAATCAGTGTGGTTCTGGCAGCTACAGGCGTAGCTTTGGTGTGACGTTAACCGACGTTGATAGACATTCAGTCAGTTCATCCAATCACCTGTACAGTATTTCTTGAAAGTGCCCACCCTCTTCTAAACAGTTTGGATGGCTACTCAGAGGTCCTGTGTAACAAACCATCTGGCGTGTCAGGTAAAGGGTCTTCCTAATAGGCAGAGCTTATAGACTTGAAGCAGCTGTGTTTTGTGGCCACTTGTGGTACTGCACCCAGAAGAAGTGGCTCGTACATCACATTCAAAATATTATAATTGGTTATATCGCTACTTCTTTTTTCAGGTGCCACACTTGTCTCACATGTCGTTCCACAATATTCCCCTGGTGTTTATTAGCATAGATTATTTCTAACAAAATATTATGTACGATCATTTTTCATGACGTGACAACCATGCAACAGTCGTATGCTCCGACCTGCTGTCGTGCACCTCTTGTGCAACAGCGGGGGCCAGCGTGAGCACAGAATCAAAGTGCTAAATATTACACAAAACATTACAGATATAAATAATTATTAAAAAAACAAATCTAATTGTATTTTATGCTTTTCTACGGCACTATGCACAATTCCCGAGATCACAAACTCCATCGCAAGTTGTGACATACTCTTTGATGTTACTGTGCATGTGCCAGTAGAACTCACTTTCAAGATGGTGCAGCCCCTAACCTCCAATAAGGAAAAACCAGACGGCAACTGTGTCAACTGAACTACCCACCTGGATGCTAATTGGGGGATGCTTTTCTCAATCAAACTTAATCTGAGCCATTAGTGGTGCGATAGTAAACTATTAATTACAGCCATTAGACCACATTTCTGTAGAGGACTAGAGTTATCCGAAAATGTGTCATTTTACAGACCTACTCTATGTCAGATTCAAAAGACACCAGGAGTGAGAATCAACATCTATGCGTGGGACATTTTATTTAATATACTGACAAACACATCAAACACAACCACTGTTATATTACCTCCTGTCTTATCTCTCATACATGCACGAAGAGAAACAGACACAAACACAGTATGCGTCTGTATAATAAATGAGGTTCTTCTCTCATTTCCATATGTGTCACATGCATTCTGCGACAAAGCTAGAAGACACTATAGTGCTCAAGCCCTGGAAGGCTTCTGTGAGGTCCTCTGAACCCACTGTGAAAACACTATACTCAGCGAATGTGTGCTTTGTATTTGGAAGCGTTTGTACCAAATGCTTGGCATCAAGCAGCGAGGTGGCGATAGAAAGGGAGCTGGCCGATACAGGCAAGAAAAAAGGAAAGAATTTGAGTGTTTTATTTACATTTCAAACAGCGTGCCGGGTTGGGGCTAACGATATGCTAATGTCGGGGAGTGGTGGAACACCACCTGCTACCACACACTAAGGTGTCAACTGCGTGGCTTGTGGCCTGTGGCGTGGTTCACCGTGCCCCTCCCAGAGGTCCAGCTCATCTGATGCCACACAATGTAGCTCTGACAGCAGCCTTCACAGGCCACAGCAGGGAGCGCAATAAACAGCATTCACTGCTCTCCTCAGACCTTACAGTAGCAGACAGAGACATAGATAGGCAGACATGAACACACGTAGTGCATGGCAGACCTCTGTATCCAATTTGATTGGTACCACACATTACATGCTATAGGCCTATACAATTATTATCAGTCTGCTCACCAAGGAAGCTATTATAGAGTGTGAATGGACACCCCACCCCTATCCTCCACCCGCTCACCATCTCCAACTACTGCACACCCAGCAACCAACAGCTCTCTCTTTAGGCTGGTAGGCAGACAGGCAAGCAGGCAGGCAGGCAGGCAGGCAGGCAGGCAGACAGACAGGCCAGAAGGCAGGCAGGCAGACAGACAGGCCAGCAGGTAAGCAGACAGGCAGGCAGACAGACAGGCAGACAGACAGGCCAGCAGGCACGCAAACAGGCAGACAGACAGGCCAGCAGACAGGCAGGCAGGCAGGCAGGCAGACAGATAGGCCAGCAGGCAGGCAGGACAGCAGACAGACAGACAGGCCAGCAGACAGGCAGGCAGACAGACAGACAGGCCAGCAGACAGGCAGACAGGCAGATAGGGACAGCCCGGGATCCGTTCAGCCTGCTTTAATGAGCGTTGGAATGTCACCGTGTGTGCGCCTGCCTGCTGGTCCCAGCCACCCTGCTACACATGCAGGATCAGCACAGGGGCTCAAACAACTGGCAGACCGCTCCGTTCACAATCTCTCTCTCTCTCTCTCTCTCTCTCTCTCTCTCTCTCTCTCTCTCTCTCTCTCTCTCTCTCTGATTATGGACACGGTGAGGCTCCCGACGGCTACTTGCTAGGCCGCTGCCCTGCCCCCCTACCCCCCGCATCCCCTACCTTTACAAGCGACAACATTGACTTAACGCAGGCACTGGGAATGAACGATGCAGGCAGGCAGCACCATAAATAATGCCGCGCCTTCTCTGCTCGGATAATTGAATGTACTTAAAAGCGTGCGTGCTCAAAGGTAACGCAGAGAGAGAGAGGGGGAGAGGGAGGGAGAGAGAGAGAGAGAGAGAGAGAGAGAGAGAGAGAGAGAGAGAGACAAAGCAACAGGGGCGCGTTGACTGAGAGGTGCGCGGCAGAGTCACCGTGCGCTTCCATTTCTGTGACATCAATATGTAGCAGGGTAGTTTCAGGCCTCTTTCTGAATCACTCTCTACCCGCTAGTCCTTCTGTCTAGCTGCCTATAGAACACTTCTTAGTGTCGCCTTCACAGATGACATCAATGGCCCGCTTTTACAGAGAGCTGTCGGAGTCGCTGAAGTGCTGCTGTCAGCCGCTGTGTGGGAGATAAGAAGGTATTGGCAGGCGTGCGCGCAAGAGAAACGCCGACAAATGAGTTGGTGGCGGTTCTCTGTTCCAAAAGAACATCTCTGCGAATACACGACAAGAGCTGGTCACCGACAACATGAGAAAATCCTCTTGTTTAACCATTTGAATATTTCATACTGCTTTTTTTCTGCCACTGCATGATTTAGATGCTTACACAACATTTGACTGTCACATACTTTTGTCTGGCTTATTTGATAGTCATCTTTCACGCTTTGTGTTATAGCAACACTGTTGACGATGCTTAGCTGAGGTGCTATAGATAGCCTATGTACGAATATGTGCATTGATAACACATCTAACCATCTGATAGTCTAAGCTTCACCTTATGATTTGCTTGCTTTGGCCTACAATCAGTCGGGGTACTTTCAACTCGTCAGACAGGCAGTGCCAATAAGGTGACCTGTCAGTGAATTGGTAATGATTACTGATTAGTAATTAGACACCTACATTGATTATTTATTAGCAGACGATTGGACCATATTCAACCAATCTGAACAAGGCTGCATGAGAAATCAGCACCAACTACCTATATATACCTGAACAATGAATAAGCCTTAATTGACAGTTCCCAGACTGATATAAGCTTAAGCAAATCATAGATGAGGAGCTTGTGATATTGAGATGATTTAACCAGGCTGCAAACCAGTAAAACATTGTTACAGTTTAAAAAAAATTTACATATGCAACACAATGCTATCAAAATAATGCATATATGCAATGTATTCAATGCAATGCCTTAAATGTGATAACACAATGTGTTTTGTCTCTAAACATTTCAGACAAAAACTCAGAAAGTTCAGTTAGGGGGCAATCTGTCTGGGGCCCTCTGGCATATTATGTGAATGAATGTGGTTTTGTTGCCTAATCTGAGTTGTCTTTTATTATCCCTACCCCATCTCACCCCCTGCTCTCCCCGGCTGGCCTCTCATGGGGACCAAGCAGTAACAATTGGAAGCGCGGGTGAAATTCTTGGGCACAGTCCTATTTTAATAGCAGTCACCCCACATTATGTTTTTCATCAAAATGTCCATTGCATTTTCTTCATTACAATATGAAAATGTCCTTGACTAGGCTATAGTTTCGACAGTAGGCTATCTTTCACAGTAGCGGTAGCTGTCGATTGCTAAGTAGAGCGTCTTACCTTGGAAGTGAAAAGCTCGAGACTCGCCGTGGAATCCCTGGACCTGAGTAACTCCATCAATCCCGTCTTCCAGCGTCAGTTCGTCTATCACACTGATACGCAGGGCAGGGTCAACGCCGAACCCTAAAACTTATTTGCATAAATAAAAACATTGTCACATACATCGGACACATAAAGATCTGAGTGACTACCTTATTGGCTATAGTCTACCCCATGCACGTACTGTACGCAAAGACTGACGTCAAAGTGGTTATAGGCTAATTGCTCAATCAACTAATTTGAGAATAAATAAGATATGTACATGGAAATAAATGTGGCTTATTGCTTATATATAGACTATTTGTTTCATTTATGGATACAAGCAGTCTACAATCCAAAATAATTTGTCTGTGGGCTACTCAAGACAACATTCCGTCCTACCTGAGGCGACGCAAAACAACCCGAGGACCAAAAATAGCTGTAATAATCCCATTGTGAACGAGCAAAATTAGTCCATGTTTTGTCCACTTCTAAGAGACAATAATGTTTCTATCACATGCGGAGCCTAAATCAACCTGCGGGGTATGCGATTACCAATCCGAGATTTTGTAAGAAGGCATCTGGCATCAAACTTAGATGCCAGGTGACGCAAAACACATCCACAGAAAAAAATATTCCATTTAACACGAGATTGGCTCCATAAGATTCCGTCGTCCGCGACACAGGTGGGACGCAACAAAACGGTTGTCCAGACGCTCCCTACAACAGTGTGGAGAAGCGCTGTGACCACTGGAGTATTCGAGATAGATGAGAGAGGTGGGTAGTTACAGTACACTGCCCAGGAGGAGTGAAGGGAGGATCTGTGGGAGGACCGATAAAGCCCCCTTGTGGCCTCAGTTAAAAGCATCCATGTAAATTCTAACAAGTCCTGAATGTTGTCCAACAAAGGATCTATAGGGCTATACAACAATGATTGAATAATATAATGATGATTGAAAGTATAATAATGATTGAAAGAATAAATCAACAATGATTTATTCTATATATATATATATATATATATAATGGAATCTGTTACAGCTACTGTATGTGAAGTGAACCATCATGCTCATGATTCTTGTATATTGGGTGTAACATCTGTAGGAAACCAAATAGCATTAGAACTAAAACACATCCAAACCTATGTTGACAAGTTACAAATACTGTTATAAAAAAGCCACCAGATACTATTCTGGACACACATCGAGGTCACACCCTTCTGAAGAGTTTAAATGGGCTGGCCAAGTCAGCTAGGGCACAGACTATGCAGACATGTCTTTAATTGCATTCCCGAAGTGGATTGCAAAAATCAGCATACTTACAGTAGTAGTTGGGAAAAATAGTATTATATCAAGTGGAAATGTACATGTACAATGTACTATACGGTACATACATTTTTGTGGGTTAATGTTTTGTGTGATTGCATACAGTGTTTGACTAAAGCTACTTGTTTGAATAAAACTGATACTGTGTATACCAATTTATTAGAGAATTATTACTAATATATATTTATATATTTATATATTGTTTTGTATATTAATAAGGTTATCCTATGGGTAAATTGCATTTAAAATGTTTCTATGTGAATTGTTTAAAGGTAGGTGTTTTATTCTCCCCTATCTCATTTACATTTACTGTAGATCTACTGTTCTGATTGTGATGTTGTAAGTTGGATCTGATCCTATATTTTAATAGAATAATATTGCTAAATTCATTTCTGTGATGCCACTGTATCATACAAATAGACCTTTCTTTTAGAGCCAATATCTATAGTTTGCAGCTATGGTCAATAAACCAACAGCAAGCAGTACTTCTTCTAATCAAGTGAGTGTCACATCTGCTATGTGAGGGTGGCTTCCAGCTCTCTATTCATTATTAATAACACCACATTTCCTCCCAGACCCGGCAGAGGAAATGTAATTACCTTGCTTAACCCACAAGTTGTTGTTTCCTAAAGTGCCATAAGGACAATAAGGCATACTGTATGCTCATTCAAGAACAAAAGACATAAGCTTTTTTGCATTCAGCAATTACATTAATTGAAAATGGAGATTTACAAATATTTTGGGGCACAGCGGGACATACTGTTTGTCCTCCACAATAACAAGATGCATATCTGATTGCTAAAACTAAATATTGCCAGCTGTTTATCTCTCTCTCTCTCTCTCTCTCTCTCTCTCTCTCTCTCTCTCTCTCTCTCTCTCTCTCTCTCTCTCTATCTTACACACACACACCTACACACGCAATGTAGGTTTAGTACAATGTATATAATGGGTCATCCGCTTTCTAAAATCTTACCATGAAATTAGGCTAATAGTTCACATATTTAAAATAGTTCACTATTCCTGTCAAGGGTATTGCATTATGCATGTAAGATATTACAATAGAGTAGTGTGGAAAAAATATATTAGATACTGTAAATAAAGGTGGAAACAGTCCTTCAGTAAATGTCTGAATACATTTCATTCATTCATCGCCATCTAGTGTTCAGAGTTGTGACTTACAGTGATTCGATCTCAGGGAAGCAATACTAGGGGACAACAGACTGTGTCACACTTGAGCCATTTCAGGATTAATGTCATAACAGCCACAACAGGCTGCAGGTAACACTGCTTATATAAATACCTATATCCACTATTATTTGGAATATTGAGTTATTCCTAAAATATGTAGCCTATATGATTGACATAGCCCACATCATATCACATTTTTGGTGTTATGTAGTATACTGTATATAATGAAAATGCTTCCATAAACATGTCATTCTCAGAATAAGGTTATATAATAACAGTTTATGTGTACATGTTGTCTTCACGATATGCTGATGCAGTAAATACAGTTTGATGCTGCAATCTGTCTACCAGCCTTAGTGCCTCTACACTCAATAATAATAATAATAT
The DNA here is from genome assembly GCA_025399935.1 of Amblyopsis rosae. Lineage (NCBI taxonomy): Eukaryota > Metazoa > Chordata > Actinopteri > Percopsiformes > Amblyopsidae > Amblyopsis > Amblyopsis rosae. The sequence continues at coordinate 762,446 of JAODTR010000021.1, read as the reverse complement.
TGGATAAAAGTCTTTATTTACAGAAGTACGTTATATGTAAGTACTATGAATACAAAGGACAGCATGACAATAATGCAATAATAATAGCATGTTAAGATAAAAAAACAAGTAATATTATAACTAATAGACCACAAGAAAGAATAGAGCAACATAATGAAAGTGTTTTAAAGAAGATAAACAGCACACAAATGAATTAAATTGCAATCAACCCTTTTCACAGGTGTCATAGCGAAGACAGCTGCAGCTAATGAAATGAATGGGTTGATTTGATTTAGGTCTGCCAGGAAACAAGCATTGAGTGTTAGACATCAGTATTGTCAACTGACATATTAAACACATATCAATGTTTATCACACACTTCAGTTCATTAGCTGCATCTGTGTTTGTAAGTGCCAAGAGGCCATACAGGCTAAATAAAGAAACTACTACATATATTAAATATTTAACTTCGATGACTTGCCCCAACCATAAAATTCTATTTTGTATTTTTTTACTTGAAATACTTCCAACTTATCTTAATGTAATGCAGATGTACTACAACAAAATAAAGTGACATTTTCTTTTAGGGCGTAAAAACAGAAAATCTATATGCTTTGCTCTCACTGTTGTGAATGAACAATGGAGGATCACAGCTCAAAAGGGTAAACATTTTGAACAAATACAATGTCAATTAAAAACAGCATTACCTAGATTTACAATAACTTGTGAGAAAGCCGTTGCATGGACTAGGCCTACACATTCAAGTTGCACAGAGACATCATAAACATATACAATTGTAATTTGTTGGCAATTCATTTCTTCCACGTGAGCTGATATTAAAGGATTAGTCCAGACACGGGCCTGATCCTAACATTTTGGATACAACATTATGGATACAAAGGACATCTGTCACAGAAGACATGCTAAATGGATTATGGCCTATGTTTGACATTCCTTTCTTCGTCATAAGAACCTGTTGATTTCTCTAACCCTCTCTCTCCTGTGGATATTTTATAGACTGTCCACGACATGTAGAGAAGATGTTTAGCATAGCCACTCCTATTACCCTGGTCCCCATTGTTAGTGTGTGCATTGAGCCGGCTCATTGGAGCCTTGTGGTGAATAGGCACCAGCCATTCACCCAGCATACAGAAGCTCATTAGAACTCTATAGTATAGACATACAATTGTGAGCCTCACATTAGAAACTTCCTCCACTCCGGCACAGACACTGCACACAAAGTGCCAGTTTGCTGCTAAGCTAAGCGCATTGTCTTCCTGATTCATAGAGTCTGGCCGTCCATTCACAATATTAAGTTCGAGTGGGGGAATATCATTTGAGTGTGCAATGGTCCGGTATCTTTCTTAGTGGGGGAGAAAAATAGAAGCAAAAGCGATCTCAGATGGTCTGCAGAATGCTAGTTTTCAACAGGGCCATTGTGGGGACACTGAATAAAGGGACCCTATTTTCCCTCCATTTCTAAAAAAGGGAACTTCAAATAAATCCCATGAACTCGCTTTCAGGGTATTTCCAAGACCCTTATGAGAATAGCCTAATTTTACCTCTCCTGCAAGGAGAGCTCAATAGGAATCCGGCTAATTAAGAAGTGGTGAAACATGGTGATGATACACACTTAGCTATGCTTTTTAACATGTGCGTATATTCTTTTGAGATCAAAAACTAGACTGGGTTTCAATAAACACAAAAGATGTCAACAAGAAAGCGTGAACTCCTTAAAATACAGAATAAAAATGTACAGAACATAGCATTTCACTCCAACTCATAGTATACTTTCATGTAGCAAACAAATAACTCTTTCAGACAATATGCCTAAGGAAATGAACAAAGCTAATAGTGCATGTCGACATGTTTTCAATAAACAAGATAGCACACAGAAACTCGCTAACACTTCTCCTGTGACACGGGGACGTGTCTTCTCCACCAGTCTGAGTAATAAAACCTCAAATTTGATTACAAGCAACCTTTGGCTCCCTGGCCATTGCACAATAGACCAAGCTGTCTGGCCCAATTTCCATGCTCAGCATGAGGTTTGTATCACCCCCCTCCCCCTCCCCCCTTCCCCTCTTATCCAGAGCTCCCCGTTGCCCTTCAAACAGTGTTGACATGCCTGTTTACTGTGCACAGGCTCTGGGTCCGTGTGCCGTCTCTATGGACTTTTCATTCTCATGTTAAACGCCATTAGCTGGAAGAGTCATTGGTGTTGAAGGTTATACAAGTTATGAAGTATGATGACTTGTGTACTAAACATAGAACTACAGTGGGTACTAACACATAATACAGACATGTTATTATTTGTGTGTGTTATTGAGCACAACTGAGCATATATTTACACATTTGAAATATTAAGGATTATATAATAAGCCTTAAAGGGCTCATATTTTAAAATATACATACTCTAATTTATCTTTTAGATACATGTTTTTAATAGTAACTCAGACACACATTTTAGCATGGTAATTGACAATGTCTTGGATATTTCTGGCTACGCTTCATTGACATGGAAAATAAGTTAATATAATGCACATGGTTGTCAGTATACAGAATGACAAACTTATTCAGAAGACATGTTACATCTGTTAGTTTATAAACTCACAAATTGACCTGTCATGTAAATAACCTATGGTTTAAGCGGATAGGGAGGCATACCTTATCATTTTGAAAAGATAGACTATTTCTAGTGTATAGTTGAAAGGAAAAATTCTGTGTATAATCATTTCACCATCTTATTTCTGTCTTATCACAAGGTTTTATTAATTAAAGGTTACATTAATCACTCCTGTTTCATCCATCAGCATTTTGCAGAAAATCTTAAAGGAAAACATTCCTATAGATTCAATCTGGGTTATTGTGATCTACAGTATTAATGTTTTGCCAATCTAAACTAGTGTACTCTATAATTTATGACTCCATAATGCTTGTGGAATTTTGCAATCAAAAAACACACTCCGTAACTTCTAGCTTCAGTGAAATAGAAATAGTCAGTGCCTGAATGAGTATTTGATGGCTTGCGGTTTCTATGAGGCGCAATGGAACTCTGAGAGAGGTTGGAGAATAGAGAAAACTATTTAGTACTGGAGAAGACTGCTCAGTGCATGTTAAACTTTGGCCAGCAGTTCATTGTCTCTGGTGTCTATCATTTAATAGGCTAGTTGACATAATGAATGAGTCGGGCCCACCTTCTGTCACTCTAGAAAGGATCCAGCCTTATCTGAATTGAGGAGCACATTAGAGGCTCTCAGCCAATCAGGCGGCAGCCCGGTGGCAAAGTGAAGGCCTTAAAGAAGAAGGGTATAGCACTTTTTGTTTCCCCTCAGCCTTTAATGAAGTTGGCCTGGTCACTCAAACAGGGATTAAAGGAGGGGATTTAGTGTCACTGAGCTGTCACTGTTGGAGAGGCAGTGAAGTGTTTGGGTCACCGTGTGAACAGGATGGTCTCAGTTCACACGTGCATGCAGAAGAAGAAGAAGAAAATGGCTGGTTCTCCTCCCGCTGTACCGGGCTTTGGGAGTTCAGGGAAGAGTTTTCTAATTGACAATCTGCTGCAGTCAGGGACTTGTTCAGCCCCCGAGGACAGAAGGGCAGGTGGGCACCTGAGCCAAACAGCATGCGGCCCCCCAAGGAGAGGATGGGGCCCTGATTATGGAGTGTGCCAAAACCCGTCCCAGAATCCCACTCATCAAGTTAAAGACTTCAGTAGGATCCTGCTCTCACACTCAGGTAACCTTATGCAGAACAAATGTTATTTGATGTTATTTACAATTTCCAGTGTGAGATAAATATTGGAGGAAGGAGTTTTGTTTTTATAGCTTTTATAACTTTGATTTTATTTATATTTTTTGTGTTATAATAATTTCAACATGTGATATACCCTCATCACTTTTTATTATATTTAAGTGTGTGCTAATCTGAAAAAGAAGCACAGCAATTTAAAAATGTTAATTTACAACGATCCACACTTTCAAATAAAAATAAAAAAGACAAATAGCAGATCATGTCTTAGTACTTCTTTTTAGCATCAACATGTCTAACTTGCTGATTTCTTAAATGTAAGAACACACTTTAATATATTAATGATAGTCACAATAAGACTATCACATTGAGATCTTAAAATATTTCATATCACCTTCAATCTAATCTTAATGTGATATTACTTTCAATTTATTATTTTAGTAAGACAAATATTTTCAATGCAATTTAGATAATATTGAAAGTAATGTAATAATCGAAGCATTATAGTAATGTAAAATATATGGCAGGCATTTAAATTAAAAATATGCACCAAATACAATACAGTGATGTAAATGTGTTGTTAGTCCCGTGGGTCAGACTGGCCCCAAGAATGCTGTATGCTGCAAAATTCAACAGAAACAAAAAGCTTAAAATATATACATGTATTATACGCCAGAGGTCTTAAAAGTATTTTGGGTCAAGGACCCCTTGGCTGATAGAAACACAGCAAAAAAAAACCCTATCACATATGGTTTAAAATATGTTGTTGTCGGGCCAACAATAATGTGTAGGGCTGCCTATTAAATCCATTAAAATAATTAGACAGATTTAAGATTTTTTGGAAGAAAATACGTTTGATTATCAAATAATTTGGAGGACCCCTGCAGTACTTCTGAGGACGCTCTTGGGGTCCCAGACCCCATGTTGAAGACCTCTGTTATACACTATATATACAGTACATTTGATAAAATATGTTTTCATCTAAAACAATATTACATCAGGTTTGAACAATAACAAATAGAAACCTTGACTATAAAACGGCAGACTTTTAGGGCCACGTTTATTCCTATCTAATTATTTATTTTGGTGAATGCTCACTAGATAACACACACTGATATACTGCCATTGTAGACAGCACATTCCCCAACATCAGGGAGGTGTGTCGCTATAGCACACCTGTTACTGTTAAGTGTGACTATGTGCTATTCCCCCATCACGCCAGGCTATACCACAGAGCATCTGACAGTTTGTCTTTCCTCCTGGCTCTCTGCAGGTTCAGTGAGCAGTGTATTCCTGCGGGGTCCTGAGTACCTCCTGACATACTGCGGTGGGTCCAGCTCCCCTCCTGTCTTCCCCAGTAAGTGTTTTATGCCTCATCAGCAATGCCTCAGCTCCCCTCTAAGCATTAGCAGCAGGGTCTCCTGTGCTTTTCACAGCTAATTACTGATGCTTTGCCAAAGAACTAATTCTACGCTCAACTCTGCACAGCACTATTCATGATCATTCACGGCTGTTTAGGAGGGACTAAGGGAGGGCTGTAGGGCTTTTAGAAGCCCCCAGACGCCCTTACACCTTTTTGTACTTTGCAGCGGCACCCCATTTTTTTTTAAATGCAGAGCTAATAAACGTCTTGTTTTCTGTCAGATTAAAATTACAATTATTACAAGTGGATTTTTAGTGGCTCAAGTGGCGTTCGTTTTAAAGCTCAGTGCACTCAGTATTAACATAAGAGGAAATTCAATTTCACTGCATGTCATTCGGAAGCCGCATTAGGCTTATGTGCAACTGTCAGGTGTTATATTTCAGCATTTTATCAGGCGTATTCTAGCACAAAACGCATGGGTCAGAGAGCCCTCATTCCCCGGAGTCCTCTTAGTGGGCTGACATTTTCCCACAGTGCCCGGCAACTAAACAATGCCAGGACTGGCCGTGACTAATCGTCACTTTCACTCCACCATCCACACGCGACCCCACAGCAATTTTTCACCAAATCGCTGAACTCCATTGAGAAAAAAAGCCCCGCCCATTCCTCTGCAGAAGTGGGCTGTATGAGGAACAACCCATCGGCCATTGTGAGGCTTTAGACCCTGGCTCACTGACCCCCCTTATCCCCTGCGCCACCCCCCACCCCACCCCATTCTCTTTCTGCTGTCCTTCAATGTTCATTCCTTCCCATTGGAGGCCTCTTGACTTGGACATAAAGCATTGAAAGAAAGTGACTTTTATAGACTTATTTGAGCTCATCTTCACATACAGGCTGGTTTCATACCTGCAAGTGAAAAGATTTAGTGTTTGTGCACTGAGGCGTCCAGCAGTGGCATTCCTATTGAACAGCTCTATTGTGGCAGAAACCACAGGATTCTATAGTTGGCCTATAGGACACACACAAACACACACACACACACACACGTTGCCCGATAGTGACCTAGTAATCGGGCGTTTAAGTGGAAGTCATTGAGCTCCAATAGAGAAGTTAGGAGCATGTCCAAACCTGTTACGCGCTCCCTGGAGGTGGTCTAAGAGCAGATTTGTCGTACAGATGAAAAAGCCAACTCTGAATAGATTGGATAAATTGTCCTACTTGACTTTTTTTGTGCATGCACCTGTGAGTGAAGCAGCGTGGGATTGCCCCTAACAGTTCACCAAATCCTTTTTTCCTCAGTGGAAATGTCTTTCTATTCTTGCTTTAGTCACCCCAAGTTTGTTAAATTGGGAGAAAAAGAAGGAGAGGCAAAAACAAGTGATAAAGTGACTGTGACAAAAATAGTGATTTTGCTATTATGGAATGGTGTTCATATTGATTTAGCACAATCATAACATATAGCTTTGTGTTGTCAAGTCACAATATAACTGTGCACATGCCCCAAATCCTCTGACAAAACATATTTCAGACGCAATTATTATTCTATTTATATTCCTATCAAAGACGATTTTGAAATCAAAGGTTCACACAAGATTGACAATGGTGTTTAACATGCTATGCTATACGCTACAAGCATTAACACTTTATTTTCTTGTTATCATCCAGAGGGAACAAATATTCCCCTCTGGTCGACCGAGACGAGTCCTAAATCCCGCAGAGGTATATTGAGGAGGGCTGTGTTCTCAGAGGAGCAGAGGAAGGAGTTGGAGAAGACCTTTAGGAGACAGAAGTACATCAGTAAGACAGATAGAAATAAACTGGCTGGTGATCTGAGCCTTAAAGAGTCCCAGGTAAGTCAATTACTCACTATTAGAAAACCAGCAGAGGCACTTCTGTATTAGAACAAACACCCCATAAACTCGTACCAAAATAAAATGGGGACATACTCATTTTGATACAGTATAGGGGCAGACACCAATAACTATATTGAAATGATTTAATGCAAGGTAACACTCACGCAATGTTTTTACACCTACCTTTGAACAGTGTATGTTACTCAAAGCTGGATAAAATGCTATTATTAAAGTAGTGCCAAAGCATGTCATGTGTAATATCCAGACATTTTCAAGACTAATGTAATGCATTGCTGTTCAAGGTGAAGATCTGGTTCCAGAACCGCAGAATGAAGTGGAGGAACTGTAAAGAAAAGGAGGTCCACAACACTCACTCCCCATTAGATGAGCTTATGGCCCGGGGTCTCTCAAAGGAGGCAGACACCCCACCATCAAAGGTTCCTGATGGCCAACCAGCAGCAGCACACAAGATTGCCAGAGATACAGGAGGAGTTATAGTCCACAGAAAGTCATGCCAGGAACACATGACACACTCACATCTACAAAGTCCTTGTCAACTTCCCAAACTGTAAAAGAGGCCAATAGACTACGGGGTTCGCACTGCCAATGTATGTATGTACTAACATTGCTAATAATCACTGTATTGTTACATTGTTTGTGTAGCCAGGCTTGTAACAATTTACTTGTTTGAGTAGGCTTTTCCAGAGTCTTTACATTGACTTCCCTAAAAACAAACTTTGAGGAATGGTTTCAGTTACTTTGTTGCAATTGCAATCAGACAAATGTAATATTTCATAAATGTGGTATTATTAGACTTTCATCTTTTGGTGCGCTTTACATTAAAGCCATGCCCATAAGTGTTTCTACATTTTGTATATACTTTTGACTTTGACTTGTATACCTGATGTAAATACATTTTTACTATGAATCCTGCCTGACAGTTACTTGTGTGTGTTCATTATGTAATTAAAACCACTTTGTGGACTTCCAAATCAGTCTGAAAATGTACAATCACATCATAAATGTTTTAAATAAAACCAGTAACATTTGCCAGCTCTTTATAGACAGCTATTATCACATTACAGCAGCAGTAATAGAAAATGCACATCTTAAACATTTAAATTTGTCTGATCGAGTTTCAATTTTATCGCATGGACTAGCAAAGTCCCCCCAGCTGCGCATTTGTGGGCATTTTTTTTGAATGAATGAGATTTTGTGTTGGTGAGAAGTGCCTTTTTTTATATTACACTAATAGCATATTTTAGCCTATCAGCACTGCTCTATGTATTTCAACAGTAAATCTACTTTTACTAACAGCTTGCTTCACCTTGCATTTGACCATTATATTCATAAGTAATTAAAAATAGCCTTAAAATAAATGCAAATCAATTAACAATGCAAATGAAATACAAGCTGATTATATATTTTATTGCAAACATTTCCACACATCTAAATCATAAATACAGTTATCTATGTAGAAAAAAAACTATTTACATTTATTACTATGTACAATTTTGAGTGCATTCTATTAGTGCCCTATCAGAAGACATTAAAAACAGAACCACAGGGGGCAGCAGAGAGTGCTGTGCCCTGATTCATTTTGTTCACCCTGCTGCCATCACCAAAAGTAATATTCTTATGTTCTTTTCATTATCAAGAGATATAATCCTTGTTCCCACTCACATCTAGTCTAATCCTCACACACGCACAGTTTAAACAGTGGGCCTCAGTCGTGTTCAGCATCGATGGTGCTTCCATTTTCGGGTGGCCATTGCTATGTTAAAGTCCTTCTTATGCCAGGGGAAGAGGCGGGTGAGAGCCAGATTACCATCTTGCTGCACGGCACCAGTCAGCAGGTAGAGCTGTGCACGGCCCGGGCGCACAAGTGTGTGGGAGCAGCGCAGGTTGATGAGAAGCCACTGCTGGAGAAGATGTTGGGTGTCGTAAGGAAGGAGGGGCCCCTGCCGGATAAACTCCACCCGCCCTTCAACCTCAAATTCTGGCTCTCCATTTGGCAGGCGATGCCGGTGAATCTTTGCAGTTACAGCTGAAGTAAAACAAACATTATAAATCAACTGGATATAAAAAAAAAAAACAAGAAATGTAATTCTAATATCCTTTACATAAATAAATGAACAGACACATGCTGACCCATTCTGTCACAACATTTCAATCCTGTTGCTTACCAAAATCATGCAGGCACAATGCATCCAAAACAGTTTTCACCGAGAAAGCTTCTTCCACAGACGGGCAGTTTTGACAGGCAGGCTTGGGTAAGTCTGCCATTAAAAATAAAAAACAAACATACAGTTAGGCCACTGTATTGCAAATAAAGACATCAACTCTCACAATCTATTATATTCTTGTTAGTCCTAGGATTATATATAAAGTGTCATTCCCACAGAAGGAGGCGTGCTTATACTTCAAGTAATCAGTCACATACCTTTGGTGTAGTGGCTAAATTTGGGGTGGGGGGTCAGACACACGTCTTCCTGACCAGGGAAGCGGTCACAGTCCAGGGCGTCGGGCCAGGCATGGCCCTGACAGGACATGACAGGGGCACAGCTGTCCCTCACGGCCACGCACAGACTACGGCACGGCTGAATGAACCTAGCAACGCAACAGTTAGAAACACGGTACCACCCCAAAACGCCATCACATTGCTCCAGTATGATTGCCAACACCTACAATCTTCAAACATGCAGAGAACTAACACGGCTGTTAATTCAACAATGATTCAACCGCAATGTAAAGCTTGGAAAGGGAGCGGCACGCCGAATTAACTCACGTGTCGAGACAGACGGGCGCAATGAGGGAGCACAGGAAGGCTTGCGCTTGAGGGTGACAGCCCGTTTGCAGGAGCAGCCTCCAGTCCTCGGAGCCTGGCACCACCTCTGCATCCAGGCTACTGTGGCCCAACAGGTTAGGCAGACGCATCTCAGAGTGGCCCGCGTCACGGCACACCTTCATCTGGTTGGGGATGGGCACGCACCGGGTGGACTGGCCCAGGTCGAACAGCGCCGTCGCCGTGGACGAGCACGCCGTCGCCAGGAGTGTGACGGTGAGGAAGGCGTCCATGCTGATGGTGGTGGCGGAGGTTGACGTGATGTCCTTAGTGCGTGGAGATGGTGATGTTTCTGCAGCCCGAGCAAGAAACATAAGTGCTCTGCAGGCTGAGCCCACGCTTTATATAGAGCCCTGCCGGCCAGGCAGCACGGTCAGTGGGTCTGTTATCAAGCACCTATCAAAAGACGCTCAGACAATGTGCTTGGAGACAACGCTTTGTTTTGTGATGACTGCAGACAGTAAGGGGGGTGGCTGTAAGTGTGTGTGTGTGTGTGTGTGTGTGCGGAAAGGGGGTCGGGGGGAGGGAGGGCAACCACTGCCCCAGCTTTCACTTAACACTGCTGTGGTCAAAAAATAAAAAATAAAAATAAATTATATAGATAACTTAAAGGCAGGAATTCTGCACAGCTGACAGCAGAAACGCCAAGTTTTAAAGTTCACTTGCCGGCATGAGAGAAAAGCGGCTCTCTCAGAAGCACGCGGACAGACGGCCAGTCTCCTCCATATTGCCGGGCTCTTTCATGTGTCCCTATGTGCTAATTAGCAAGAGGCTGGAGCTCATTAGAGAAGAGCACGTCTTCTGGCTCTCTCGTCTTTGATCTAGCATTAGCAAACAGATCCATACTGTATATGCTACAGCTACCAGCTTTCAACACACATAGGAATACAGGCCATCTACAATATCAGCTGGAAATAGTATTACAACTGAGTTGGTCAAATGCATTTTCTATGGCCATTTAAAGACCACTTAAAAGTGTTTACACTTGACTATTAATTACTAAAAATTACTGTTTCTTTTAAATATACTATAGCATTAATAATGAGTGCATATCTTGTGTTTGTTTGAGCATGGACATACTGTATATCCAGGCATGACTGGCTCCAACATCCCAGAGACACGTGTCACCGTCTCACGCTGCAGTCCTCAGTAAAGAAAGCAGTGCATTAAGAGAACAATGGTCACATTTGCTTGGCCGAGGCCTGTCTCGAGATGTGTATCTGTCACTCGTGCTCTAGGGCGTTTCACAACAACTACATCTGAGGGCAGAGGTCTAAATGGGAAGCTAAATGGGTCTGCGGAAGCCCCCGAGAGCTCTCAAGGCTAAACCCTAGTCTGATTGACCCCTCTCCTTTTCTCTGGCCTTCCTTTGTCCAAGACCTGGGACGACAATCGCAACCAGCCAGCCAGCCCAGGCCACTCAAACGGCCCCAGCCGAGCAGGACCATTACAGCCAGACTGGATCCGATGGGAGCAGACGAACACAGCCAGCGATGGGGGGACTAACTGGGCCATTAGAGTCAAAGACCAATTTGAGAGAACAATTGAGCCACACGTTTAACAAGCTCCTCCTGCTGCTAGAGCAGCGGGGGGCTGTTGATGGCCCTAATGGCTGCCATGTATACGCTGCGTTTGTCTTGGTAATGTATGGCCTGCCCCTGGCTCATTCTAATGAGACTGCGGACAGGGGCAAACATGAAGTGTGTCTAAGATGGATGGCACCTGGTAAATAGAAATGACAAGGAACCTTGGCATACGATTCTGTTCACAGGCTCTTGTCACATTATAGTTTGATACAAGGATAAGACCGTGCCCCGCTACACAAGACTGTGAAATAACTAAACAAAAACAGTATTGGTTATGTCCATGTGTGAGAGCTGATTTTACAAAATGTTAGTCTAAATTCTTATTTGGCTGCAATTAGAAAAGTGCCTCATCTATACAATTAAAAGCTATAAGGTTCTAAGGTCGGCTGCCTGGTGCCCAACCAAAAGCAACTGGTGCACAACTCCAGCCTAGGTAAGAAGTGAATAGCAGTCAATGGCATTATGTGACATCTTTATATGAAGTTTAACAGTTTAAGGACTTTGAGACTGATTCCATGACTTGTCGATGTCATTTATTTATTTTATAACGTATGTTGCGTCTTTTACGCTGCAGTACGTATAGGATTGTGTCACTCTGTTATGACTTGCTACTGCCCATCTTGGCCAAGAAGCTCTTGAAATGTGCCTTCCTGGTCAAATAAAGGTTTAATAATAGTACAATTAAAATAAAAACTCGACTAATGTATTGTGCCGTCTACTGCAGGCAAGCACTGAATGTCCAGGATCTGCTTTGTCTTGCCACACCCTTTAACATGGCATTTGTTAACCAGTGTAAACCAATGAAAAACACTACAATATACACCCCTATCATACAAAATTATATTAAATACATGAGTCAGTTCAGATGCCATTAAGAAATGTAGAAAATATTTAGTAGCATCAAGTCTGGCTGCACAACAAACGGGTGTACCATACAGTTTATACTGTACTTATTGCCTCAATACATCTGCGTCAGTGTCACAATCTAAAGACATCTGCTGTTCCTGACCAGTTAATACTGTAGAGTGCCACGACACGCATGCACAAAGTGTACACTGCAGCAACAGAATTACAGCGATAGAAACAGTACCTGAAGACTACATCAAAAGGTGTGTGGGGGGGGGAGGGGGCAGGGGGTTTCATCAAGGACTTAAGCTCAGCCTCTTGGCAGCACAGCAAAAATAAAGGGGGGGGGGGGGGGGTACTGATAAAAGCTGTCTCCTCCCGGCCCATTACAGACCTATTTGTCTTTCTTCTATCCCTCCGTCCCCACCCAGAGTGTGCTGGGCTCCACCAGGGCTGACAGGCCCTCTCCAGACTGTCATCGGCACTCAATTGTCACATCCAGGCTCCAGCCCTGCTGCAGGCAGACGCTGACTCCACAAGGTGTGCACAGAGCTCAGACATCTGCTCAGCTGCTCCCGTTGCTAAGCCTTTGGCTGGTCTGAGCCTGGTTACTGCCAATACATGCCTGTTCCTGTATTATACCTGCAACAATAACTATACTTGGGCACCAAGCGGATGGAGAAATTATTAGATGTGTGTAGCTGGATTCAGAGCAATAGTTCACATTGTGATGGCCATTTGAAAAGCAGAGCAAAGAACATAGTAAGTAATACTCATAGTTTAGGTCCACATGATTGACATAATAGAAAAGCTCAATAAGGGAACTATCAACTCATGTTTAAGTATATAAGTGTTTTTTTTTTATTGATTTATTGTTATACCACCCAGTGGAACAGCATTTGACTTGGTTATTTGTAACAATCAGATGAGTTTACACCTTCCAGCTCTGTGTGAGCACAGTCGTGCTGTAACAACGCGAAATATAACTTGAACCTTCGGTAGAGGACAGTGACGACATCTTCCCACAAAGGAATGTCTATGGATTTTCTGGTGCATCGGCAGCCCTATAGGGGTAGAAATAATCACTTAAGCCGGTCAGGAAAGTTACAGCAAATTCCAAAAAGATTGCCTGAATGGATTGGTTATGCTAGATTAGATTTATTGAGTGCAAAGTATGCATTCCAAAAGATGTCAGCACCCGCTGGCATCTTTTTCATAGATTATCATAGACCGCTACAATGGGTTAAGTTTTGATTTGCAGTCAGTTGAAGCATACCTGCGTGAAGGCCTCAGGGAAGGCGGAGGGTCACAGCCGAGAAATGCACCATTGTCAAACGAGTACTGCAGTAGGACCCGGAAGCATGGGTCCTGTCAGTAGAACATGTGCAGTGGTAAGAGTCACTAAATTGGCTCTGATAGACTGACAATGGGGGAGGGAGGAGTGTCACTTGCCTTTATTAGAACATGGGGGTTTCCCACAATTATGAGAAGGGCTTTGGCTCGCGTGATGGCCACGTTGAAGCGTTTAGGGTTGACCAGAAAGCCAAGGGTGCTTTGCAAGTCATCGTTCTGTACAGACTCGTTAGAGCGCACCTACATTATGAGACAATACAATCCTTTCAGATAAGTGGGAAAAACCCAGACGTTTGCTCTGATTGAAACTCATCTTAATGTACAGTTGTTTCATTTAACCTGGCAGTGTTCCTGTCATTTTCAGGCACAGTGTTATAATATAAAAGCAGGTCAAAACCTACAGATACTTTAGCCATCCTGTGTAGAAACCAACTTTGCTAGCATCTCACTGCCTGTGAAACAGTCTGGTCAAGGCCATATCAGGATATTTAATGACCAGAAACACAAAGTTAGTTACTGAATATATCAAAATCTAGACAATTTAAGCATGTGCAAATTCAAATAATATGATTAAAAAATATATACAGAATAATAAATAAAATAAAAAAACAAATGTAAATAATGATTTACTTAAAAGTTGCTTACTATATTATTAAAAATGTATATTCAGCTATTGTAAGATAATTGTAATACACTGTCAAATTAGCACACTACCTCCTCACATTCCTCTATCTTACCGTTCTGTGTGCTGAAATAATACAGCCCTGGCTCTATAAATAGAGAAATAAATATAGTGGCAAACACCGCTTGTATCAACAAAGCCGTAGTAGTCTCTACGCTTTGCTTCACAATGCATTTCAATGTGTGAGGCGGTGGTGCGGATCGTTTTGATTTGAGCTCAAATTTAAACTGCGTTCAAGACAAACTAACCCTGCATTCATTTTGGAACAATATTGTGAACACTCACTGTAGAGAGAATGATGACAAGGAACTCCTGTCCTTGGAACTCCTCAACAGAGCCCACCTTTATGTCAGACAGGCCAACCCTGCCCAGCAGAACACGGATCTTCTCTGTCTGGTGACACGCAGGCAAAAAGACATACAGTAAACTGTTAGTAGAGAGCACAAGGCATTGCATTCTTTGATGCATCCTTTGTAATATAAAAATCAAAACAAAAAAAAAGGAAAAAAATGTGTAATTTCAAATGTATCAAAATTAACACTTGAACCGCCACAGGGTAAATTTTACCTGTGGAGGATTTTCAATTATACATTACCCCAGTCTTTGACCTTTCCTAAAATTGTCTTCTGTTTCACTATATTATTAAATATAGTCAAGATAAATCCAGATTAAAAACATAGGCATTTATACCTATAACCTCCACACCGGGTCAAATTTACCCATAATCAAAATACGTATTGTCGCACCTACACACCATATTAGAAATACTGTGATATGAAAATGGAATAGGTCCAGAATGGTTACTTGTTTCCTGTAGGGAGCGATGATGCCTATGTTTAAGGGGTCCACAGGGTTGTAGAGCTTCTTTGTGAGCTGGCAGCAGTAAAGCATTACTTGGACGGCCTCACCGGGGTTGAACCACGACGGATTGTTCCCCTCCCTTAGCTCTTTGCCCTGATGGACAGACACAGCACAACGTTGTGGGGGTTAGTTTCAAGGCTACAGGCCACATTAGATAACCAAACAAGACCTACACGGGATGCTTCCGGATAATGTGATAACCGTTAGCTACATTCAAGGAATGCATATTACTAATTAGGTTAAGTTAATTAGCCTGGCTCCTCTCAGCTATTGCTCCATTTGTTTAAGATCATATTCTGGAAACCTTGTTAGCTTTAGCATGTTCACCACCACCCTGCTTGTGGACCAATCAGGGTGGGTTTGAGTGATGATAAGTAATGTTTCAATTTTATAAATTCACAATTTGACAATCCACACGTTTCTGACTAAATAAACCATTGAAGCCTGTCTTTTCAGTGTGTGTTGGAATATGAAAGGTTAAATGAAACAAACTTACTCGGCTGCTATGAGATTGGTGGTCCCTCTATACATTTAAAAGCACTTTTTGTTTTGCGAGTAACAAATATAGCCAGCCTATTACAAAAAACTGCATAAAACTGCCTGCCTCCCACACAAAGATATAATGCTAAGTATGGAAAATGTAATCATTCCAACTGTGGTAGAAAGAATTGATGTATTCTACCTAGAGCACTGAAATGAGAAAGAGGGACAGATTTCAGCAGGGAGGACAGTTGCTGCAGGCGCCCAATGACGTTGCCACCAGTGAGGAGGATTTATTAGATACGCTGTTTATGAGGTTAACTTTTAATGAAATGCTGGAGTGTAAATCTGAAAAGATTTGCACACTGTAACCTAATCCTCAGTGTTGTGCAGAAAACAAATTAATTTAATGAATTAAAAGCAAAGGATCAGTGTATGACGTCGCCATCAACCACTTGTCAGGAGAGGAAAGAGTGGACTCCAATAGTTTAAGTAACGCCATCATCACAAATTCAGTTTGTATATAAAAACTGTTAGGCTGCCGTGCCAAAAGATTATATTTGCCGTTATTCCTTAACGAGAGAAGGGGTGTCAGTGGGCCATTGCTGGACAGTCAAGGCTCTCCAATAGTTTCTAAATAAACCAGAGGTCTATGCCCAGTAGGAGGCAGCAACTGTGAACACTTATCAAGAGTGTATCCAGATCCTATTCACCAAGTGAATGTTGGGTCTGGTTACACCAGGCTACAAGTTAATAGCATGCTGCGATAGCTGGAAACAGTAGCCAGCAGCACTATTACAACAATCCTGTACTGCACAAGATACAACCTACATGATGTGTAGGTAAACAACGGGCGTGAGTCTCACCCTGACACCGTGGAAGATAAGTGGGAATCCCTGGTTGGGAAGGTGTTTCCATTGGCACAGAGAATCCACCACGTCCCTGGGGGCTCTCGCACACAGCTCCCCCTGGTAGAATAGCCTGGAGGGAAGGTTGAGCAAGGCCTCGTGGGAACGGTAGTTGCAGATTAGCTTGGTCACCTGCGGAGAGGGAGGGGAAAACGTAACAGTTTGTGATATGCTGCATTTCTAATTCTGTATTTTAAAACAAGCTTCTTCCAAGATAGGAAACATTCATGTATGATACAGTAGTCCTCAACTTGTGAGCCATAGGAAAGGAAGTGAAAACAGTGAATAGCCTCGATTAACACTAGCCTTGCCAGACCATCCTGATCTCACAAGCTTCAGTTTTTATGTTCAATTCAGTTTCTTTCTGGAAAGCATAGGAATCACTTTGAATATGTCTGAGTAGCAACTGAACTTTCCAATCAGCGTCTTGTTTATAGCTATACAGGCGTGGTTTAAGTGTGCCGACAGCGAAAACGACCAGATGGTTCATCCAATCAACTGCTAAGTAAACTTTTGAAAGTACCTGCCCTTTACAGTTTTAATGTACGGCTCCCCAGATGGACTTCATCTGGAATGAAGGAATTCATCTGTCGCGTTAGATTAACATAACCATTTCAACTTATTTTGGAAAGCCACAAGAAACAGCATGATCATATTGTTACCAAGTTAAATCTTGGCATATTAATGTCTCGAAATACATACTATAAAACACACAGACTACATTGCATGAACACTACGTTTAATGCAAGGTTAGAGAGCCAACAATACACATAAGAAAACAGAGGTTCGCAGTGCACTGACCAGTTTTGGGTTGTAGCCCCATTCCTCTCTGCAGTACAGGGGGTTGGCCATCAGCCTCTCTAGCATGGACGTTCCCAGGCCGAAGGCTAATGCCAACTTGGATTTCACCACTGGCCCCAGCTGACAAGGGTCCCCAGCTAAGACTATCTGAGCCAAGGGTGGAGAAGACACTGTCAACCATTCCATCGTGTACATGACGTGTCACTTAGCCTGCAGATCACTTCTTGTCCCATGAGCACAAACATTTGCCCAGCCTTCCGCTAGTGCATGGATGGATGGCAGCAACCCACTTGAACCAATGTAGTGAGACACACAAGCCCTGGCTTAAGATAACAAAACAAATGTTTATATAAATAAAAATGAACACCATGGTGGTAAATGCCCACATAGCCTCTAAAGCACCTTCTGACACATTTAGAGAAGCCCTGCACTATGTGAAAAGCTTTGTAACCTGTCCGTCTCTCTCTGACACCAGACTTATGGGGATGAGGGCCTCAGGCTCTGTGGCCTGGCCTGCTTCATCCAGGTACACGTGGGTAAAGTGTCCCACTCTGGGGACAGGGAAACACAAGCAAAGCTGTGGTGAGCTGTGGCACGGACGGGGGAACATTGAAGTGATGTTGATCGCCCGCCCTCTGCTGGGGGCCTGGCCTTACTGCAGTCCAATGTTGTGGAACATGCCGGCACTGGAACAGGTGCTGACCACGATCCGGTGGAAGGCGCCGTGACGGACGTCCTCTCCTGCCCTCGAATACTGCCTCACCACTTCAGGAATGGACTGTAACAGAGCAGAGGAGCCCCATACTAAGGATAAAGTGAACTGAAGAGCTGCCGTTTAATAATAATAATGTTGCTGGAGCTGGCGTATGTCATGCTTTAGTATTGGTAAAGTTTACATAAGCAGCATTAAAAAGACACCTATAAAAGAAAAGCACACCCCTGTTAATACACGGTGCCACAAATAAAACATTTCACTGCAGACTTTCCATAGTACTTCTCAAGCGGTGTGCAGTACCTCTTCATGCCTGTAGGTGGCATTGACACGAGCCAAACTCGCAGCATTTAGGAAGCCAGTGTCATGGAGGCGGCTGCATACGAGGTCTGCTGCGCTGTTGGAGGGTGTGCATACCAATACACGGCTACTGGGCACAAAATAGTACACCTTGGAAGTGGTGAAATAGCAAGAGGTAAGGCAAGGTCGACACTTGAAGTTAATAATGTAGATTACAGTAGACCATACTAGACACTGTTTGAATGAACCTGACTGGGAGAAGTTAACACTACTACTTGGAGTATGTACTCTGGCCTAAATAGATTACAGTGGATCATACTAGACACTGTTCAAATTAACCTGACTAGGAGAAGTTGACACTACTACATGGAGTATATACTCTGGCCTAAATAGATTACAGTGGATAATAGCATGCACGATTCAAATTCACTTTACTGGGAGAAACAGAAGACCCGTTTTATGAATGTCTACATTAACGGGATCACGTTAAACTGTGATATTACAATAACGTTCAGAAATAAGTGCCAATAAATGCCTCTTGGCATTTACAGCAAAAAAACAAAAAATGCAGTGACTATTTTGCAACAAAAGACATGATCTACATATGAATTTTTTGACCAGAAGACTTTACTATTTTAGCAATGGTGGTGCACCACTGTGACAGTATGGGGAATGCTGATATTGTCTGCTGGCATACTGTAGCCCTGACTGAACCCACACAGTCCTTTATTTAGCTACAATCTGAAGAAGAAAAACAAATACGACTAGGCTCTTAGGCAAGCATCTACAGTGGGATGAATGACAATAGGGCAAGCACCTATCATGTGATGAAGAGAAAGACAAGACTGCCTCAGATCATGTTGAGTATGCATGTATGGCGGGTGTGAGCGTGCCTGCACCTGCAGTATTGCCTCAATAAGGGTGATCGTCTTGCCAGTGCCAGGCGGACCAAACAGCACATAGGGCAGTGGGCGACACTCGCCAACCAGGATCCTCTTCACAGCCTCTTTCTGCGAGGGGTTGAGGGTGGGGTTGAAGAAGGTGCCCTCGCACTGGACAGGTCTGGTGGGGACCCTTCCATCTGCAGTAACCACACCAGTTGGATAAGTCAGTGCAGCTACACTGTTTTGCTTCTCAATGCATTTCATATTTCTGCCGTTGTGAAATAATCATCTTGTATTTCTTAAATGTTTTACATTTGTAATTTATGTATAACTCAGTATGCTGCTTTTTTGGCCAGGTCTCTTATGGGATATGGGATTAAAGTAAAGGCTTTAAAATGCACAACGTTTGTGTCACCTAATGGCACCTCACTTTTATACCAGAAGCTAAATCCAAACAGATTCTTTCCAAGTTAAACACATAACTTAATTTGGGCAATGCATGTATATCCTACAATGGTAGTTGATGAATGGAAAGTATATGCTAAGCACAAAGAACATGAAAATGCTAAGGAACATGTCCTAAATGGTGCAAACGCAGGCTCTACATAGAGTCATGGGATTTACAAAAGTACAAGCGCTTTAAGAGAGCAGACAAGAGGCACACTAAGGTGAGAAAGCAACCCTTCTCAAATAATAAACACACCTTTCGTCTGTGTTCCCTTTGACTTCATGTCGACTGAAACGCTGGACACCTTGTCAACGTTCTCTGTGCAGATAGCCTGGTGTTCACACACACACACACACACACACACACACACCTGTGATTAATCTAGTTACCGGTAATGAAGCATAGACACACTGGCTGGCCCTCTGTCACCTCAGTGTCCTCCTTGGGATGATCTTCGTTGACTGGCTTGTCCTTCCATGTTCCTGTCCACTGGGGAGCCTGCACGGTCACTTTGGCGGGGAATAGGACTAGACAGCCACAGTGAGCAGGACTGTGTCAGAGGCTGTGTTTGTTGACCACCTCGTACATTCATTACAGTGAAACACATGGCAATGATTTACGCCTGTGTGTTCTAACCTATTTAGACCAATGCAAACACTGGACTGTATTAGAACATGAAATGTGTAATTAAAATGTAATGCATCCAGTATACTGATCATATCAACATCTAGAAACAGAATATAACAAAAGCCCTTTTCACACAATGTTCCTGGTAAATTACAGCTACTGATTGTCTCTATTCAGACATGCAGCTCCATCCAGGGACATTTACCTATTGCACCTGTTCATACATCCCGTGGTAAATACTGGCAATAGCCTGAACAGTCCAGCAGAGGGCGGTAGCTAATGCAACACTATGCATGCTATCAATCACCGTGAACAAATAAAAGTTTTCAGGAGACTTTAATTTAGCTTACCCATGGATGTATAAGAATTAACTTATGCTGTTGTCATCTGTAGGCTATTTATAGATCCTGTTTGTGCCAAATATCTGCTGGTATGTGAATTTGCTATCACTTACAAATAGTATTTGTAATTTGTGTTATGTTTAAGCTTTGTGTTCTAAACAAGCATAATTATTTTAAAATATTGCAATATTGTTCACGGGAAACAAACCAAATTAGATTGTTATGAGTATTTCTTCATTGTCTAGCAAACCAGTAAATCTATTTAACTTAAGGGGAGTATAAAGTTGCGGGCTAATATTCAAGGCATAGGAAGGCGTGGGAAATTGGAGGAGCAGATAAACATGTGTTTCAACCCCTGTTCTGTTCACACATTACCCCATGCAGAAACAGTCCCTGTAATATGCAAGGTTATACAGCATGTGTATAAAGGGCTTTTAATAAGAAAGAAAAAGAACACCACCCATAATTCTCAACCCCTACTGTTCACCTAGTTTGCATATAGCATTAACTTGTACTGTACTTAGCAACTGAAATATGCCTATGCTTACTGTCCCCAAAGTGTTTCGTCTGTTCTAGTGCGTGGTGGCACCGCCGCATTGTCAACCTGGGGATACAAACACCACATTATTTACATTTAGAAGTATGTCTGTACTGGCAAACTGGACGCATTCACAGAATGTAATCTCTACTTGCCTGTTGTAAGTAAATTCAACATCGAGCGGCTCTCCTAGGTAGCTGTTTTGACATTCTGAATGGACCCTCAAACTTACATCCTCATCATGGATCTGGCAAAAAGACAAGACAATTAAAATATCCAAATTGAATAAGAAAAAACACAGAGCACGTACCCAGACACACTTTACCTCTGCGACATAGGCAATGTATTCAAATGCTACTCCATTTGGCAGCGGCTTCTTCAAGGTTATTCTGTCACCTAGAAGTAAAAATAGTATTTATTATTAAATATTCTTTAAAATAGAACAGCCGCTAACAAACGTACATGTTAGTCAAAGGTGCTCCATGTATAAAATGACCAAATTCTCCAGACCATTAGGGGTCAGCATTTCACAATATTGTGGTGTCATATGTTAATCCTCAATTCTACTCTTATTGCCAATTTCTCAGTCAATCCGCTTACATGTATCCACACAATAGTAACAGTGCAGATACTTTAATAAGTTCAAAATAACACACATACAAACACAAAATAAATTGAAAAAGCCCATATGTCCATTTATCCAGCTATAATTTACTTATCTGAATAAGAAATAATTCAAATGTCCCATTATTAGCTGTATGATTACCTAGCATTATATTGAAATGCAAAAGCAATCAGCACATCCCTGTAGAAACGCATTAGTGAAGATAGAACACCACAACTGGTCTCATATTGCACTCCTCAGGAACACAAGAGGCATGCCTGCCATACCTATATTGAGATTGGGTCTGCCCTCGGCCAAGCCCAGGACCTCTAAGTGAAGGTAGACAGACCCTTTCCTGAGTAGGGCTGCATGGATGGTGAACTCCTGGAGCTCCTTCGCTGCGTGCAGCTCCTCCATCCACAGCAGGGCTGAGAAGCGGGCGCTCTTGTTGGATGCAGACAGCACCTGGGAGATCAGCGGAGCAGCACCTTAATGTCATATGAAGCAAGACTCCACAGGGACATTACAGCAGGAGCTCAGCTTTATTATTTTGCATAGGCTACATTTTAAAAGTAAATGTAGAACCTTTTCTTATCATCATCTATCAACAGTGCAAGGAAAAAGTGTGCTGTATCTGGCCACTAGGTGGCAGAGCAATGCAAATTAAAGCCCGCCATATCCTGTACTTGCTTTTAATTACTTGTAAGCAAGATGGCTACCGTGCATATCGGGAGCATATCCTGCTTTGGAGCTAGTCTGTAATTACCAACTATATTATGTATTCCGTGTTGTGGTTATTGTGGATATTCAGAGGTCAAGGACAATATTTCGGTTTCTGCCAGGGATGAGTCGGCCCTCATCTGCAGTATCCCTACTGGATATATTTTAAATCCTTCAAGCACACACAAGGTACACAGGCAAGTATATGAGCAATTCCTTTCGCAGCGCAGCCGCTTGTCTATGTGTACACGTTGCACAAAAGCAAGCATATCGGGGCCTTAAAGTGACTACCCATGTTTTCAATTTGCATGGCCATCTACAGTAGTTCATGTCCACACATGTATGCATGGTTCAGCCAATCTGTGCTCATTTTTAACCAAAACTATTTAAAAAATAAAAAGTATTTATAAAAAAAATGTAGTTATTTTATGGCAAAGGTTAATAGTCCTCTAATTCAACATCAACCTAAGTATATAGTGTGTCCTCTATACAGTATCTATGAGACAGACCTCTCCGAGGCAAGGCCGGGCCATAAGAACATCTCCTTGGCCCTCCACACAGTCCTTTATAGCCTGCGGTACAGTATAGCTACCCAAGAAGTTTGGCAGCCGCCGATTCACCAGCCTAAGAGAACACAGCGTGGACGTCAAAACATTCAGCTCCAATTCAAGTTGACAGAGAGACAGCCAGGGAGGGAATTACTAAGGGTTTGTTATATAGCAAATTTAAAGACTGCCGTACTTGTTAGGTCGAGGTGGTGCCGACACAGTGATCATATGTGTAGGCAGATTGGGCTGCTGAAGACGCTCAGTGGGATTGTAAGGAGAACAGGGCTGCAGCACATTCTCTTCATTACTCTTCACCGTGACCTCCAGGCGCCTCCCGATGGTGAAGGAGGAGAAGTGCAACAGCACCAGCTCTGCACAGCTCCCTAAATTCCTGCTTAAGTAGAACACAGAACAAATGTATGCTTCTTATTCAAATATGTAATAAAAAAATTGCGCAAGAGCATAAGCAGTACAAATCAGAAAAGGAAATAATTGTGTCAATTCTCAATGTATAAAATACCATTAAAAAAGGAAAAGAAATGTAGTACTGTAAGCACTCAGTCAAAATAAAAACTATAGTCAACCTAACAAAGCTATGAACTGAACACTAAATGTGTGTTTACTCTTTAGTTTTCAAATGCATCTTGGGAAAATGGATCACAAGTAGACAGCTGAAACTATACTCAAGTATACTTGTTATATACTTTTCAGAGATGTACTTATTAAAACTATACTTAACTTATACTGACACGTATACTTAACAAAACTATACCCAAGTATACTTTACTTATACTGACAAGTATACAGAAAAAATGACACGAATAGCAACTTAGAAAAATAATGTATATCTCAATATAGAAATAGTAAAGTTAAATGTAACAAATGGTCATACAGCCTATTTCATGTGCTTAGAAAATGCAATGCTTTATTATGGGTTTATGACGTGAAGTTGGCACCCCATATAAGAATGTGAATAAAAGTATTGTCATTCGATTGTGCATCGTTTGTGTACGCAGAATAAATATTTGTGCACAAACTGAGAGAATTTAAACATTAAGTTTTGTGCAACGGTGTGGGCCTCAGCCTTTTGTAAATATTAATGTCATTTTTGACATTAATATTGTGCACATTTGTGAACATTTTAAGAAAACAAAAATGGTTGCATCATTGTTTTAAGTTTTATTTAAGTTTATTTTATGTAAACAGATGACATCATCGTCCTCCCATTTTTTTTTTCCCATTAAATGATATTAGAACGTATGCTTCAGAGAATCATCTCACATTTGTAAGGGTGCAACGGTTCTGAAACAGAGACCAAAACCGCTATAAACGTCCACGGTTTCTTGTCACGGTTCTGGAAGACAGAAGCTTAACAAACACACCCCTTGAAGATTAGTTTGTTTTTCAGTTGAATTGTTCACATTGAAAAGGTGGCAAAAGTTCTGACATGATTTATCTTTGTCTTTTACATCACAAAAAACTGGCATTTTAACTGGGGTGTGTAGACTTTTTATATCCCCTGTATATCACAGTATATATTGATATTGAATTATTGTCCAGCCCTAACTTGAAGTATACTTCTTTTTTACAAGGATTGGCAGACTAAATAATTATAAAAACCCAGAGGTTGTATGGGTGTATTGGCAGAACACTATATCTACCTCAGAATCTAACAGCATGGTGGACCGTCTTGTAAAAAATTGGTTAAGATAAATACTAAATTCTGCTCGTGCATGAGAACGTAACATACTGGATTGTTTTAAATACACCGCTACTTGCAAAGGACGTTACTTACTTGGCTTTGCAACCTACAACGAACGAGAGTCTCTTCCCAGGAGCAATATCCAGCTCTCTGTGAGCGGTCCTTACAGGAGACTCTTGTCCAATCACGTTGTTCTCCTCATCCACCTCTTCTGCTTTGCTACATTGTTGCTCCATAGGCCCAGGAGAAGAGCTCAACGCAGATATGCCACCGTCTTTCAGCACCGGTGAGTTAGCGGTTAGAACGGCAGTCAGGCTGAACTGCTTCTCCGTGTCCCAGCCGGCAAAGTCACAGAACTTGAGCCTGTGGGTCTCAGAACCATGGTTCCTATTAGGAGGAAAACCAGGAGACTGTTTTAGGAGTATTTGGTTCTATGCCAGCGTGTATTTGAGAGTATTTCCTCTAAAATGTTATGCAGCGGTGTTGCGCTTGTGTAAATCACAATTATACACAGAAAACATTATGATCCACCTGGGTGGTCACAATAGTGGTAGGCAGCACAAGTGTGACACCACACAGGACTCCACTCTGCCCCCTATGGCCAATAAAGACACACTAGCCCTTAGAAATGTGGGACTGGTGTCAATCCTCCAGCTGCACCGTCCACTCACTGTATCCAAAACACCAGCTCCCGGCTCTCTCCCAGGTCCAGATCTCCAAACTGGCCATAATCAGTGACCGTCAAACCCCCTTTCTCTTCCAGGACACTCTGAATGTCCTCATCCAGGAGAGGTCTAGCAACAGTATCCCCACTGTCAATTAAAAAACACAGCTATATCAAATAAAACAAAAACCACAATATGGCCAACATAACATACATGAGCTGGCTATGACCATTACAGCACCTGGATTTGCTTGGGGCCAGGCACAGGGCTCGCCAACTGTACAAAGATTGTTTGCTCTCCACCATTACCACATTCACCAGGTCACCAGGCGTAGGCGTGTAGTTGGTAGGCGTCAATAGAGAGTCCAGGCTAAAGAAGACAGAGTCCTCCACTACCCCACTTCTGCCATATACACTGGACACACAGACCTATGAGCACACATGAAAGGGTTAAAGAGGCAAATGCTTGGTTTGGATTGACAGTTGCAAATCCTATTTATGGCCCAAATCTGAACCTGTAGTCTTAACAGTAGCTGGATGTTTGGAATGTGAAACCATGGCCTGTCTGAAATTCAAAGGTATAGTTTGCCACTGTAAGTTAATGCACAGTCAAATTCATGATGTGTTTCTACACAGCTCTGGATCTGTAAAATGAACACAAACCAATTGGTGCAGAGCGCACCACACAACACTATCACAGCCTTGACAATGCCTATCCAATTTGGTGGGAGGAGCTGCCTATCCAATTTGGTGAGTGGAGCATCTGAGGGCGCACCCTATGGCATTGAAGGAGCGTATTCATTTTGATCAAGTTTTAATATCAACAATCTTTGTCCAGCATCCACGACTGCACTATCATGTCAACAAACAGGTATTAAACATTACAGGGCATGCATGCATTGTGTTGCACCAAAAGCATACTGACTACCATAGCAGTCAATACAGACTATGAAAACTACATAACAGTCAACATTTACAACAGACTGACAAACATAATGATAAATTAGACTGGCTGTGTTAACAAAAAGCTTCAATGTCCACCAGAGATACTGTACAGTTCAAATGACTCTTTGGCATTCAATGTTTCCAAGTAAAAATATAAACGTACATGCAATTACCTCATCTAATCGGCGATAGCGTAAGGGGGCCACAGACTGAGCTTGGCTGTTACACAGAGAGTGATTAATGAAATATTGTGCATGGACCCAGTCTCCCTTCATTGGCTCATAACCTACAGTGAACACACAGAAGCAAACATACACTTGGTAGCAGACATTAGTGGTGTCCACTATGTAGACAACAAACTGTAGGCTGAATACTAATACCATCCAAGAGACTGTGATGTGAAAAGAAAGTTGTCTGGTTGATTAAACCGCCTTCTGCATCTACTGATGTAACAGTGCCAATGAGAGGACGCAGTTGAATGCGCTCGCTTTCTATGGAAGACGCGCCATCTTCCCAAAATGCCAACCTCTTTTCCACCTAAAAGGACAAAATGATACACAGAATATATGTTGAATATTAAGCTTCCTTGAATCTTTGGCAGTTTGAAATATAACTACATACATCAAGTAGCCTGTCCAGATATCACTTTGCTTTAGAAATCTGGATAATTTATTATTAATTTTTTTTTTACAATTTACACATCTCATCATAACAATTATGTGTTCTATATTTACACATTTGTTATGTTCGAGGGCCATCTTTGACCACAATACGAAATTAAGAAATATGAATCTGCTGTAGGCCTAAAGTTGCATTGAAAAATAAAGGAAAATATCTAGACTGAATATGAGTCTGTGGCACTCATACATGCAGATTATTGTATTTTATTAGAAATATATCCCCGTATGCAGAAAACCCAAGATAATCTCCTCACCCTTATTGCTTTCCATCCCCCTTCAGCAGAGTTGCGAACTGCTATGCCGTCAACTGTGTCCCCTACTTTGAGCGCCACCGCGCCCAGCACTTCTCTACTGGTGAAGTAGACAGCATTGTCGATCATGCCATAGTCCAGACATAGTTGAGTTACCACACTGCCCCGCAGGTGACGAATCTCCTCCATGGCTGACATAAGGAAGAAACAATAAAACATTAACTGTCTGTGTATAGGCCTACATCCGAATGATATCGTTCATTTGAAATAGTAATACATATATTACCTGCAGCAAGCAACATATCTTCATCTGTTTCAACAGTCCTCCACAATGGAGAGAACATCTTGGATAGCACCCAATGCACTGCGGTTATCATGTTTGCAAGTTTGCGATGTCTAACGAACTAGCCACCTGGATGGAAGGACGCAGACTATGATAAACTTGATTTAGTCTACTGTTAAAGGAAAACACTGCTAGCTACACACACAATGGCAAACTTTTAAAGAAAATAAATATCTGAAATAGCAAACTAATTAACCTAGCTTAGCTAAATAGCTAATATCCTTTTGGTAACAAACACGCCGTGTGCAAATAACAACTTGGGAATGTTACAACTATTTTACTAATTCCTAACAGAGAATGTATCACGAACTACTCTATAGTGAAAAATGTATTATCTACAGTAAAAGTTAGCTAGGCGAAATAGTTGACGCGTGTGCGTCCACGTGAGCTTGCACTACTAAACCCAGCATCCTATGCGACCAATAGAATACCACAGAAACAAATGTACCTAACCACGTCAACGAAAACACCAGATCACTCGACCGCGTGCAATTAAAAACAATATATGAATAATAAAAAAAATTAAAAAGGAATTCTGCAACAAAAGAAAGAACAGAGAAGAGGCTATAGAGTTTTGAATATATCACTAATTTGTCTATTTAGTAGACAGAACACATTAACTGTGAGAAATGTCAGAAATAAAAACACAATACAGAATAAATTATTTACTAAACACATTCACAACATATATACAAAAATGTGTGCATGTTTTGTGAAACAATTTTTTCTAAGGTTAGGCCTATCTTTTTTTACTAGGCAATGTTTGCAAGATCAAGCTATCTCTTCATCAGGCAGCATTAGCACAGCCTATGTCTAATTCCAATCAAACTATTGATAGAAATGTTATGATTTACATTTCGAAAGTAGGCTAGCCTGTTACAGGCCTATCAGGTACTATATCATGCACATTTCTGGTTCTGATTAAGGCTAGTCCAAGACTAAACGATAAAGAAGATCTACATTGAAAAAAAAATCTTATTCTAGGCTAAATCCATGTCTGTGAAACCGGCCCACGCATTGTTATAAGGGAATAATTGTGAGCACATACTTGTTTAGCATAGGCATAATGGCACAAACCAGAATTATACCTTTAGGACAATTTCGCAGCTGTGCCCACTAGGCCTATATTTTACGTTTGTAGCCTATTGTTTCAGTCTGTTGGAGTCTAAACGTAAATGTATGGTTATCTGAATCTAGAGTGCCACTGAATATAGTAGGCAAATTTCTCAATTTTCACCACGCGGGGGCAGTGGTGACACGATATCCTCATTGCACAAAATTGCAGAGTGCAAATAAGGCCATCAGATAGGCTGACTGACTGTATTGCTATAGCTGGATACTCAACCGACCATGATTAATGAAAACAAATGCCACGAATGCTCTACATTTTATACCAACTATCGCGGAGATCATAGGGAAACTACCTTAATCAGATGGTGTTTGACGTAAACTTCTGCTATGCAGCTAATTGCCTGCCCAAATTAACCCATACACACAGCATGACACAGTCGAGATAACGTCTTGTGGGATATATTGGGTAAATCCCCGAACCTGTGATGATGCATTTGCTGGCATTTTCAAAAATGGGATTAATTAAATAATCCGTTTGGAGATTAATTTGGGATCCCAGATGCAAATAAAACTAATTTGGCGTGTTGTAGCCCTATACATGCGAAACACTTTACCTGCTTGGAGAAGTCAACGAGTAAAGACAATATGCGGACAGGTATTCGTAATGTAAAACATCCAACTACATTATCATCATTATAATGGTATGACACAGCCATATGTTTATGTATTTTTTTTCTCAAACTACTACTACTACTACTACTACTACTAATAATAATAATAATAATAATAATACAAGGAGAAAAATACATTAATCCAAGGCCGTAACTGATTAATTATTTATACATAGCCTCGAACAGGAAACCATGAGAATGGGTGTAAGACCTTAATGTAAGACATGAGTACCATTCTATTGTTTGTAGACAGGAGAGGGAATGCCGTGTGAATAACCATCAGTTCTGTGTGTGAGCAGTAGGCTGCATGCTCAGAGCAGAGCAGTCCATACGAGTCAAAGCGCAAGGAGGGAGAGACAGAGAAGGAGGAGGTTTGATAACTCCGCCTACGGACTCAGGATCATCTCACATTCCTTTTTCACAGCCCCTCACGTTGGAGAATTGAGAGAAGGCGAGTAGAAGGGCACAAGAAGAAGGAGAGCAAAACGACCATGGCAATGTTCACAGTATCTCAGTTTGAGATATCCGATCAGAGCGCACCTCAGCCGTCGACTTGGGCACGGAGCAGTGGCACGACAAACAGAGTCCAGCTGAATGACGCGACACATGGGCCGTGTTCAAAATGAGGGTCATCTTCATCCAGAACGCCGGTTTCGTCGCTGCTTTCTCGGGAGGCAATGACGCGGAAGGTTTCGCCTTTTAGTTGTGGCAGCGTTTAGACGATATATAATGTGAACGACCCAGAATAAACGACTACGAGATCACGCCAATCCACTGAACGAGTGAAAATAACATCGTTTTTTTTTTGGATGGAACCATTGTTCTGCCATAAAATATAGCCATAATTCTCTGAAATCGAAAGCGGGTTCAGCATTCGACATGCAGTCTCCTGTCGAAATCTGAAAACATATTGGTCTATAGTCCTAGAATGAAGCCATATCCAGTGAGAGCCGTGACTATGTAGCCTATCATAGACATAATGACCTTTTGATAGGCTTTTGTATTTAATCTGATTTAGACGAGGTAATAGGATTAATAGTTAAGAAGAGACGGATATGGTAATTAAAGCATGATCAAAGCAAGTGATCAATCAAGACAATCTGGAATATTAGTTTCCACGTTTAATATATTAACTAGTACACGTTTTTACTTGTAATTTATTTATTTATTATTACTATTATTTGGCCTATAAGTATTATCATTTTTTTGTATAAGTATCTAGTGTGAAATATTTAACTTTGGGAGGTTAGTTTGAGTATACTTCCCTATAGAGATGGAAACCGCTTGTCTGTCACATCACCGGGGGCTCTCCCGCCCAGGGGCCCATCAAGTCCAAACCTTAACGGGCAAACCGATGCAGGACGACTCTTCCCCTCCACCCACACCTACTGACAATTCAAGTGCAGAGAACCTGGCAATCAGTGATGGAAGGAGAAACTCTGGCGTGAAGAAGCACCACCACAAACACAACCTAAAGCATCGCTACGAGCTGCTGGAGACGCTCGGACGAGGGACCTACGGCAAAGTCAAGAAGGCCATTGAGCGGCACTCTGGAAGAGAGGTGAGCCACTTGAGAGACCCTCTTAAGGGTTGTAAACATCATGTTTCTTTTAGCTGGTTGCAGACGTCTGTAATTCAGGCATGGGCATACACACTATACAACGCCTTCTGAGTCACTGTTGCCCTCAGAGAAAGTCGCGTGCATCTCCCTGACCGTTGGGAATGCACCCGTGCTGGAAGTGTCCCATATGGGCCACGTTAAATCTCTGCTGCAGGCTTGCACACATATGTTTTAATGCATCTGTCTTGAGTGTTCTGTTTGCAGCTAAGAAACAGCCAGATACAAATCATAACAAGTTGACTTTAGCTGTGGTCATCTGCTAAGATGTTATTGTTGTGTTTTCAGGTGGACCTTTGTGTGTGGATGTGGATTGCATGCAGTCTGAAATTGGGTGTTTGTGAGCATGGGTAAACAAGTCTATCTTGGGTACATTGATGACATTTAACACCAAGTTGTTTTCTGAACTTTCCATTTGAAGGGCACCTTCTGCTGTTTTGCAAATATCCTATGAGCTGTCCTTGCAGAGCACCTCTCCAAATATTTCCACATGGGACAAAATATGACCCCTGTGCCAGAACATGGGGCACTTTTAATGTGTTGAGAATGCTGGCTATGGAGGTGGGAAAGAGGGTGCATAGTATGGGTCAATGTCCCTGTGGTTTCATTACTTCTGGCAGAAATGTGATTGGGCACCTTATACCTCTTCTAACGTGTTTCTCTTTTGACCATGGTCACATTTTAGTGTGAAGCATGAACGTGTGTGTGTGTATATATGTGTGTGTGTGTGTGTGTATATATATATATATATATATGTATGTGTATATGTATATATATGTGTGTATGTGTATATGTGTATATATATATATATGTGTGTGTATGTGTATATGTGTATATATGTGTATATATATGTGTGTATGTGTGTGTGTGTATATATATATATATATATATATATATGTAT